>CM068732.1:23859143-24181643 GCA_035136125.1 Quercus rubra | reverse complement strand
AACCTTGGTGTTTTTGGGAAAGTGAATTCGAGTTTTGCCCGAGGACAAGCAAAAGTTAAGTGTTGGTGAATTTGATAAGAATGCAAAATGTCATATTTTTCTCCCTTAATGTTTAGTCTTTTATATTTATTTGGTGCCTAAATGTACTCATTATTCTTATATTTTGATTTAGGATGCAAATGGAAGCGTTAAGTGCAAAACGTAGCTAATTGGGTGATTCTGGACAGCTTTGACATCACTTTGTAATCTGGGTATAACTCTCTCATCCAAGCTCCGATTGAGATGATTCAAGATTCTGTGGAACGCCAAGACAAAGATCTACAACTTTCATGTTTTGAGTTTTGAGAGATACGGGATGCATCAAGGTCAAAATCGGGCTTGAAGTTGCTGTACCTGCACTGCTGACGTTCTGGAATGTTCCTTTGCCTGAAATTCTAATATGTGTATCTGATGTGGTTTATTTTTGGAAGCCTCCAGATCTGATGCACGAAATTTCCAGCTGAAAAACACCACTTTCCTAGTTATATTAGGACTTTGTTTTATTTTTAATATTTTTCCTTAATTAGTTAGATTTGGATATTATTATTGAGAATATTTTTAGGAGATTTTGTAGGCTTGGAAAATGGGGAATTAACGTGGAAAATGGGGAGGAAAAATCAGAATTACACACACACGCCTCTCTCTCCCCTCTTTTCTGATTTTTTCCTTTGAGTTTTCATCATGGCCTTGCGTGGCTAAAATTTTATATTTGGTCGAAGGAAACTGAAGTCTCGAAATCAATAAAACTGTGAGATCTAATTTGTTTTTATTGTTCAATTTACGCTTTGAATATCGGATGTTCTTCTGTGCTTATTTTCATGATTGTCTTGTTTAATTACTAGGAGGCCTACTAGTCTATTATTCGTTGTAATCTATTGCTAGGTTAGATATCAAATCCGTAATTGTTTGATCTTTCTAACTTGTGAAGCAACCAAGATTTAATGATTTGCTGTGTCAGAAATTATTAGATTTTAGGAAGAATGTTCGACTAAATTAAATGCAACCGCTTGTGTTTGTGTTGTTTAGTTTCATCGATCTCTCTAATTCTTAAGGCTGCTACTAGATTAAACCTTTAGCGCTTGTCTTGGGTTGTTTAGTAGTTAGGGTTTATTAGATCACTTGTTTTCTAATTAAATACGGCTAAGGAGAGATAGGAAAATAGTTCCAACGGTAAATATTCAAAGTGTCAATTGATATATACTTGCATCAATGATTAGTTATAAAATTCTGATGGTGGATGTTGACTTGAACCAAGGTTTGTTCTCTTGATTGATTTCGATATTTTAATTTGAATTGTTCCTTAATTGTTTTTCTTAAAATTGTTTTCATTATACTCAACCCCCCCCCCCCCTCCTTGTTCAAGTAGCATAAAACTAAGCTAGATACTCTCCATGGGAACGATCCTTACTCGCATTACTACATATATTTTTAGGAGTATAGGTTTCATTTTTGGTTGCTTGCAACAGCACACCACTTGCTTAATTCATCAACCTTGTTAGCCCACAAGAAGCAAGGACATAACTTCTTGCACATCAGTTTAGTCTAGGTTGGATTTAAACCACTTATCAAAAAAGGGTTGAATTGTTTAATCCTTATGGCCTTTAGAGACACTCGTCACATCAGATTTAATGATAGCCTCTTAGGAACCATTGAAACTGGCCTTAGCAGTGGACCAATTCATTTTAACTTGAAAGCTCGAAAATGTGTTAAAACACAAGAGCTGTTTAGACCCCCAAATTAAAATATTATAGCTCGATAGAATGTTAAAACACAAGGCTTGTCAGAATTGTGTCTTGTCTAGCTCTCCGAATCCCGCAATACGCCTGATTGCATCCGCCAAAGCCTGACTTCTTCCAATGCTTCCCAACAACATCAAAACCTCACTGAACACTCTAAAAGAGTGTGGTAAGTGTTTCGGCTATCAACCTCTCAATGGTATGGAAATGGAGAGGCAGGAGTTGAGGAAAATCCACAAGCAATTTGTGTAGAGAATTTTGGGTATAACAATCTCTAACTCTCAAGGTTTGTGGCTAGGGTTTTCTCTTAGAAGCACTCCTCAACATCTGTGGGTAATATGAGTATAAATAGTGTAGGCATAGAAAGTGTGTATCAAAAGTGACAGTCTGGCAAAATAGAATGTTTCACGGGTATCTTGCGGGAAGGCCTTACCTGTGAGACACTCACGAAACACAGCTGTCTCCATCTTGTCCTGACTCTTTGCATTCTAGTCATATGCAGGGCACATGCATCACTTTGCAGGATACTTACTCACAAGCTACCTATGAAAACACTTCAGTCTTTAATTTGCCTTGAGTCTTCACACACACTCTCTCTCTCACACACAACCCTTACAAATAAAACCCACATGAAATATAGGGTACAAAAGATTGAACATATTTACAATCAAATGTGGCACGAAATAAAAGCCAACAAAACACATAGTTGTAAATTACAACTTTACATAACTGTTTCCCTGAACTCAGTTTACCTGTAACTTACTCCCCTTTTGGTATCAGAGCCAAGTTGGCCGATAATAGTTGTAAGTTACATTTTATTTTTCAATCAAAGATTGGTAGGTTATACCGCCATATTTTCAGCATCATCATATCATTAATTTCAGTCAATTAATTATGTTGAATTCCCTCATTCCCCATATTTTGTTTTACATATATTTTATGATAACTCTACCATTTCCATTTATATATTTTTATATTTGTTATATCTTCATCATCCTCTATTACAGTCTTTGTGAACTCCATTTGTTCTTCAGATTGTAGTGAGTAATTCTTATTCTTTCTGTTCATCATCTGTGTTACCTGTTTAAGTTAACTAGTTATCTGCTTTTTCAGTTTTTGTGTTTAGCCCCACAATTTGCTGCAGATGTGTACTATTAAGACAAGTAAGACCAAATCAGTGTTGTTGTACAACCCAGTTAGACCCGGTGTCCTAAGCCGAGTGGCTGTTTAGCCAGAGTGAGGCATTTAGGCTTAAAAGTTATGATTGTGGCAGCAGGAGGTTGTAGTTTGCACGGGAAGACAATCATCTTTGTTGAACACCCTGTTTTAGATCTAAGGTTAGATCGAGTTAATTGAGGATAAAGGTTGTTAGGTTCTAAAGACTTAGGTTTTTATGTACTCAGAACTCTAATTTGTATTGTTGGCAAACCATGATCAAAACAATGTATTTAGTTTTTTTTAGACTTGCTCAAAGTTGGTTTATTGTTGTAAAGTTGGATTAAATTATTGCAGGATTTAAAAAATTGTTTCAGCCTTTTTCGATCGATCGAAGCTTAGGCTCGATCAATTGAAAATTGGGTCTGACGTTTTTTCTGCAGAATTTCCAACTCAGTCCTAAGTGATTTAAAACGTTTTGGGTTTCTAATTTGCCCTAGGTATAAAAGGTAAACCCTAGCCACGTTTTAGTGTTGCTCATATTGCGGTTTGTGTGAATCTCTTGTGAGATCTTTGAGGAGCTTTCCTTCATATAAACATAGGGTTTTCAAGGAGAAGAAGTTTTCTACACCTTAATGATCAATCTAGTTGCTGCCATTGAAGCTTAAAGAAACACAAGCGGTGTGCTCGTATTTGGTGGAGAATCCAAGAAAGAAGAAATCCGTGGATTTGGAGTTTGCACGTGGTCGTGTCAGTAAGTTCTACTGGTGGGTAGCAATAAGAAGTCGAGCGTAGGGGCTTGTAAGTCTTATTGTATGAACTTCGATTCTTTCAAGATAGTGGATTCAAGTTTACCTTGAGGATAGCTAGGTTAAATCCACCCTAGGTTTTTTACGGGTTTGGTTTCCTAGGTGATCATATCTTGTGTCGTTTATATTTCTGTTGCTTTACATTATATGATTATTTGATTGTGTTTAACCTAGATTTGAATAATTTGACTAAGTAACAACTTGGCTAATTACCTAGGTTAATCCAATTGTAGTTTTAAGGGGTTTAAAAACTATCAAGTGGTATCAGAGCCGGTAGCTCTTTTGTTGTTGATCTTTTGATCACTGAGTTGATCCTTAATCCCATTGTTATGGATTTTTTGAAAGTTTTAATGCTTATTCATTAACTTGCCTACCTTGTGTATTTGTCTCTTGTTGCATCTGTTAAATCTTTCCTTGGACTTCTTGGTCTTATCTCATGTGATAATGATTATTTGTGTTATACTGCCTTAACTGCCTTAAAGGCACATGATTCTTGTCTTTGGTATTTGGATAGTGGTTGTTCCAGGCATATGATAGGAACTAAAGGATTATTCAAGACTCTTTTTGAAGGAAAGATTGGGACAGTCACTTTTGGAGATGGAAGCAAACCTGTGATCAGAGGCATTGGAACTGTGGACATTCCAGGGTTGTCGGTTTTTGAAGATGTTTGGTATGTTGATGGACTAAAGGAAAACCTACTCAGCATTAATCAGATTTGTGATAATGCACTAAATGTTCTCTTCGCTAAGTATGAATGTGAGATACTTGATGGTGGAGGTGACTGTATGTGTGTTGGTGTAAGGATAACAGACAACTGTTATGGATTGACACGAAGCATAAACAACAAGTGCTTTAGTGCAGAGATTGATCAAGTTGATTTGTGGCATCAACGTTTAGGGCATGCAAGTCATAAGCAGTTAGAAAAAATTTCCAAATGTGATGTAGTTGTTGGTTTACCTAAGTTTGAGAAGATAGATAAATGCATATGTAGACCATGTCAGATAGGTAAACAGATAAAATCTAAACATCTGTCTGTGGCAAGTGTTCAAACTTCAAGACCTTTGGAGTTACTTTACATTGATCTCATGGGTCCTGCTAGAGTTCAGAGTTTAGGTGGAAAGAAATATATTTTGATGGTTGTGGATGACTTTACTAGATATGCTTTGGTGGTGCTATTGAAATATAAAGCTGAGGCTCCTGAGAAGATGATACATCTGTGCAAAAAGTTGCAGGTTGAGAAAGATACTATGATAGCCAGAATCAGAAGTGACCATGGAAGAGAATTTGAGAATACCAAGCTGGCTACTTTCTGCAATGATCAAGGCACACATCAAGAGTTCTCTTCACCCAAGACTCCTCAACAAAATGGAATAGTGGAACGGAAAAATAGGGTTGTTCAGGAGATGGCACGTGTCATGCTACACAATAAAAAGTTGCCCAAAGCCTTCTGGGGAGAAGCAGTTAGCACTGTTTGTCATACACTTAACCGGGTATATTTCAGACCTGATTCTAAGAAGACTCCTTATGAACTCTGAAGAGGAAAGAAGCCTATTGTTAAGTATTTCAGAATATTTGGTAGTGATTGTTACATTCTACGTGATAGAGAGAACCTAGAAAAATTTGATGCAAAAAGTGACAAGGGATATTTTCTAAGGTACTCCTCTACTAGTAGAACATATAGAGTGTATAATCTAAGAACCAAAACAGTGATGGAATCATCAAATGTTGTGACTAATGATGAAGTATGTTCTGAAGCACAGTCAGAAAACATTGCTCCGGTTCAAAATAAGCCTGTGGAGAATGATGACTCACTCCCTATTGATTATGTTGGAAAGCACAGTGATGAAGAGTTGATGGTGCTGAATGATGCTGTGTCTGTTCCATCAAGTCCAGAACCATCCACACCAGTACATGAGACTCAACAAGCACTACATGAGTTCAGTTTTTGACCGGAACAAAAAGGTACCTCAACATCTCTAGTCAAGGGTCCTTCCTCTAAAGTAAGGCTTAATCATCCCTCCTCAAACATATTGGGAAGCTTAAATGATAACATGAGATTAAGGTCAAAAGCTTTAAGTGTAATTACTCACTCATGCTATCTATCCCAATTCGAACCGAAAAAGGTAGAAGAAGCTCTTCAAGATGCTGACTAGGTAAACTCCATGCATGAAGAACTTCACCAGTTTGTTCGGAATGATGTGTGGGAATTAGTTCTTAGACCAAAGGGTGTAAATGTGATTGGAATTAAGTGGATCTTTAAGAACAAGTCTGATGAACATGGCACTGTTATTAGAAATAAATCTAGACTTGTTGCTCAAGGTTACACACAAGTGGAAAGGGTTGACTTTGATGAGACTTTTGTACTGGTAGCAAGATTGGAATCCATTAGGATACTTTTGGCTATAGCTAATCATTTAAATTTCAAGTTATACCAAATGGATGTCAAAAGTGCTTTCTTAAATGGGATGTTGCAAGAGGAAGTATATGTGGAATAACTGAAGGGTTTTGTTGATCCTCACAGACCGGATGATGTGTATAAATTGAAAAGAGCACTGTATGGTTTAAAACAAGCTCCACGAGCTTGGTATGATAGATTGACTGCATATCTCACTAAGCATGGATTCAAAAGGGGATCTGCAGACACTTCTCTCTTCATAAGAAAGGATAAGAATAGTTTTGTTGTAGCTTAAATCTAAGTTGATGATATTGTTTTTGGTGCTACTAATGACTCTCTTGCTCATTCTTTTACAGATGAAATGAAGGCTATGTTTGAAATGAGTATGGTTGGTGAACTAACTTATTTTTTGGGATTACAGGTAAAGCAAACAGACTCAGGAATCAACATCAACCAAGCAAAATATGCAAGGAATCTGGTCAAGAGATTTGGATTGGACAATGCTGCACATGCCAGAACACTAATGGCTGCAAACGCAAAATTAACAAATGATTCATCAGGTGAGTCTGTTGATGTTACTTTATACAGAAATATGATTAGATGCTTGTTGTATTTGACTGCTAGTAGGCCTGATATTGCCTTTAGTGTTGGTGTTTGTTCTAGATTTCAATCTAATCCTAAAGTTTCACACTTGAATGTTGTCAAAATAATTATTAAATATGTTGGTGGAACTTGTGATTATGGATTATTTTATAGTAAAGAGTCTAATTTGTTTCTTACTAGTTTTTCTGATTCTGATTGGGCTAGTAATGCTGATGATAGAAAAAGCACTACTGGTGGGTGTTTTTATGTAGGAGCCAATCTTGTTGCTTGGATGAGTAAAAAGCAAAATTATGTGTCTTTGTCTACTACAAAGGCAAAATAAATTGCTGCTGGAAGTTGTTGCTCACAGCTTCTTTTGATGAAAAAGGTTTTAACTGATTATGGGATATCCCAAGATACCATGGTTGTTTACTGTGATAACTCTAGTGTTATTGATATATCTAAGAATCTTGTTCAACATTCTAAGACTAAGCACATAGAGATTAGGTATCACTTCATTAGGGATCTTGTTGAAAGAAAGATTGTGTGTCTTGAGTATATCCCTATTGAGTGTCAGAATGCCGGCATCTTCACCAAACCTCTTGATAGAAGTAAGTTTGAGACTCTTCGTCAAGTAATTGGTGTGATTCTGTGTCCCTGATTTGTCTTAGCTTTTTCTTGGTTCTTATGCTTCATTGTTTTTCCTTTGTGACCATTGTTCTTTGTTCTTTGGTTTTTGTGTTTCTTTTCTCCTGTCTCTAGGAGTTGCATTGCATTACATTCATGCATTTCATTCTAAGTGTTTTTTTTTATTCTATATATATATATATATATATATATATATAAGGGGGGGGGGGAAGGAAGGAAAATGAAGCACATTGTGTTCTTGCACTATTCTCTATGTTTTTGAAAACAAGGTTGGTCAATTTATTTTCACATGACATGTCTCTTGTACTTTGTTTAGCGTTGATGAGCTTATTTATTGCACTTGACTAGTTAAAGGTTTGTAGTGCATGTTATGTGGGAAAGATGTTTATGGTGTTTATCACTTTGTCTTAATCTTGATGTCACAAGTTGTTTGACTGTCAGACTTGATCCTTTTGAGAAAGGCATAAATAACCATCTCACCACTGTGCACTAGCCAATCATGAACACCTTAGTGCATATCATAAGATTTTGTACTGGAGAAAGTGTAGCACATGCACAAAAAGAACATAAGGTGAAGCATTGGTTTAATTGATAATTGCTTAAAATTGGTGTGTATTATTAGGCTTAATGCCAAATCACATAATTAAAAATTGGTGTGTATATTATGAGGCAAACTTCAAGAAACTTACATGATTGTAAGCTTATGTTCTAGGAGATGTGGGAGTTATATGATGTAACTCTTTAGGTCATAGTCTCTTTTGAATTCTATGTGATGAATTTTGTAGACTTTGTGGTTGATTGCTACTCACATATCACCTCACATGTATCATAAGCTTTTGCTAGTTGCACACACAACACAAGTTACTCTTTCCTAAACATTATACATGTAATTGTATGTGTTTATGGTTTGACCAACCAAGTTTGAAAAATACTTTGAGTTTTATGCACAACCGATTTGTTGCTTTAAAAAAAGGGAGAATGTTGAAATCTAAATTTTTGGGAGAATTGGGTTTTAAATCTTGGGTTTGTGAAAATCATTTCATTTCATACTCATGCATTTTTTTTTATAATTTTTCAATGCTTTGAGGAGAGGTTGCATCAAATTCTATTGTTTTTCTAAAATTCATTTTTTTACAATTTCGATCGATCGAGTTTGTTTTTCGATCAATCGAAATTGCGTTTAAAAATTTCAGTGAGTCTCTATCTGTTTTGATTGATCGAAACTGTTTTCGATCAATCGAACATCATGAATAAGGTTTTTTTTTAAAAAAAAAACTCAAATTTAACTTGTTCATCTACTTTTTCAAAACTTTTTCAAACTTTCCCCTCTCTCTCTCCTACTTAGCAAGGCTCCACTGAGGACTTTTTGTCGTTTTCAACCAAATTTTTTGCAAGGTTTTTCTCTCCCAAGGCCGATATGACCTTTATACCCTTCCTTTTGCTTTTATTTTCATGATTTCATGCATAAACTCATGCATTTTAATGAGATTTTTGGAACTTTTCACATTTGGGATTTTTGTTGAATCAATCCTCTTTTTCTGAAATTGATCATTGGGTTTTGCTCCTATATTGTTATATTCATGATATATGTTGGTTAATTTGATCAATTTGGGGCTTTGTGAAAAATTGAAAATTCTAGGGCTTGTGTTGAACCTGATTTAGGGATTTTGTTCAATTGGGTTAAAATTGATGAAATTGGCTTGTTGAATTGATTAATTGATCATTCTAAATTGTTTTCTAACTTGTGTGATGATCAATTGGTAAATTTCTTTAAAAACATTCAAGTGGTTTTAAATTTTTTTTGGGGTTTTTGTTAGAAACTCTATGCTTAAGCCAATTTTGCGAATTTGAACTTAAATTGAACTTAATTCACTGCTTTAGTACATGCATCATGTCATTTAATCTGTTCATGCATCATATAGTTTTGTTCTATATATATATATATATATATATATATATATATATATATATATATTTTTTTTTTTTTTGTGCTAACTTGCAATCTGCCCTTGCTTTTGTTTTTTTTCTCTCTATTTTGCTGTGTGTTTTTGGTCCTTATTCTAGCACCATGCCTAGGAAGACTAGAGCTAATAGGGTTCCCTCTACTCCTTCTGTGTCTCTCTTTAGGGTTCAGCTTTTTAAGAACGACTGTTGTTGTGAGGCTTTTGAGAAACTGAACAGTAAGCGTAAGATTTGGGCTGAGCGTTCTATGATCTTAAATGAGGTTGATCTGGCCATTATGCTAACCTAGAGTCTAGAGGTTGGTTGTCCCTATTAGAGATAGACCATCCACCCCCGACCGCCTTAATTAAAGAGTTCTTCTCGAACCTTTCTTGTCACATCTATGATTCCAACACCCTTGTTAGGAGTTGGATACGAGGTGTTGAGTTCACCATTACCTTTAGGGCAGTGGCTAAGGATCTTGGGGTTCCAGTTGTTATCGAGCCTGTCTATCCCTATGCAGAGTCTCCTCCTATAGATGTTGTCATGTCACACATCACTGGATCCTCTATCCAGTGGGGTTCTGATCCTCGGATCACATCTTCTGTGCTGTCTTAGACTGTCTATTTGTTTCTTAGAGTTACGTGTCATTCATTGTGGCCTATTTCTCATTTCCACACCATCCTTCTTAAGCGATGTGTGTTTTTATATGCTTTCATGTCTAGTGCGTCTATCAACTTTCCTCATTTGTTTCTTCGTTCTTTAAACGAAGTTCATAGGAGTTCTATCATAGGGCATGCATTTATTCATCCTATTTTCATTCATAGGATTTTGTTATTCCTTGGTTTAGCTGATTTCCCTTCTGGTGAGCCTGTTCATGTTGTTGCTCCTTTAGGTGCTACCTTTCTTAGACAGAGAGCTGCTCACTTGAGAGTTGATCCTTTAGGTCCTAGAGGTGCATCTTCTGGTGATGTTCCCCCTCCTCCCTCTTCTACAGGTGCTGCTGCTGTTGAGACTTCTGGTGCTGCTGCTGCTGACGTTCCTCCACCGACTACTTTGGATGATTCAAACATGCGACGTACGTTGGATCATGTCTTGACCGTTCAGGCGGCTCAGGGATAGATTTTGGTGGACGTTCTTAATGAGATTCGTGGTTTGCGAGTAGATTTGGCACGATTTTGGAGTTCTTCATCGCCACCTACTTTTGATGATGGATTTTGATTGCCCTTTGGCATTTTGTCACAAAAAAAGGAAGTACATATGAGTTTTTGCATGCACTTGTACTTGTTTTTGTTTTCAGAGGGAGAGTTTTTTTGTTGGTTGTAGCTTGTGGAGTTGTTTAGATTGTGTCTAGGTGCTTTACTTTGTATTTTACCTTTTTTAGCTCTTACCACATTTGTTTTACCTTGTTGGGATATTCATGTTAGGGGGAGTATATTTTTTTTATGTTTCTTGTTTCAAACTGCTTATTGACCTATGTTTATGAGTTCTTCATTAATATATGTCTTTATTGTGTGTTGTTTGAAATCAAGATTTTATTTTATTTGCTTGTATTTTTTCCACATATGCGGTTATGCATTTTGTTTAAGTGTTTCAGGAAATATACAGGTTGATTCAATTAAGCTGCTGTCTACTCTTCCAACTGATGGATAGTAGTTAGGATTGAATTTGTGTTTTATGAGCATTATTTTGTAAAAGGCTTTTATTTGTAAACTTTGAGCTAATAAGTTGTGTTTTGTCACAGATTGCCAAATGGGGAGTTTGTTAGGTTCTAAATACTTAGGTTTTTATGTATTTAGAACTCTAATTTGTATTGTTGGCAAACCATGATCAAAAAAATGTATTTAGTTTGTTTTAGACTTGCTCAAAGTTGGTTTATTGTTGTAAAGTTGGATTAAATTATTGCAGGATTTAAAAAACTATTTCAGCCTTTTTCGATCAATCAAAGCTTAGGCTCGATCAATCGAAGCTTAGGCTCGATCAATCGAAAATCAGGTCTGACGTTTTTTCTGCAGAATTTCCAACTCAACCCTAAGTGATTTAAAACGTTTTGGGTTTCTAATTTGCCCTAGGTATAAAAGGTAAACCCTAGCCACGTTTTAGTGTTGCTTATATTGTGGTTTATGTGAATCTCATGTGAGATCTTCGAGGAACTTTCCTTCACATAAACTTAGGGTTTTCAAGGAGAAAAATTTTTCTACACCTTGATGATCAATGTAGTTGCTGCCATTGAAGTTTAAAGAAACACAAGCGGTGTGCTTGTATTTGGTGGAGAATCAAAGAAAGAAGGAGTCCATGGATTCGGAGCTTGCACGTGGTCGTGCCAGTAAGTTCTACTGGTGGGTAGCAATAAGAAGTCAAGCGTGGGGGCTTGTAAGTCTTATTGTATGAACTTCGATTCTTTCAAGATAGTGGATTCAAGTTTACCTTAAGGATAGCTAGGTTAAATCCTCCCCAGGTTTTTTACCGGTTTGGTTTCCTGGGTGATCATATCTTGTGTCTTTTATATTTCCACTGCTTTACATTATATGATTATTTGATGGTGTTTAACCTAGATTTGAATAATTTGACTAAGTAACAACTTTAGAGAATGAGAATGAGAATTTCCCTCTACAAATCCAAAACCCATCCCAGAATCCAAACTTAGACTTTGTTCAACAATTAGTGGATGGAACCGTTAGACTAAGCTTTGACCAGTCCAGGTTTAGAACACCATCAGACTATGATGAGTCTAGGAGTAGATCCCTAATAGTACTACACCAACCTAGCAAATAGTCTCTTATTCTTTATCGAGATAGGCCTGCATCCCAGTGTAGCTCATCCAAACCTTTTGCTCTATTCCCAAAATCTAGAAGAGATTTAGGTCTAGAACTCCAAGGAGTCCAGACTAAATCCCAGGTTAGCACCCTTTGCTATACAGTTAAATAGGACTCAGTTGTCAACGAAGATGACAACCACAGTCATTCTACCCCACCTCCATCCCATACAGATATGTAACAACCTTTCCAACCTGAATCCCTAGCTAAGCATGAACCCATGGTTCTTAAGAAATACTTCACCCCTAACCTAACAGCCTTAGGAAGGAATTTGATTCTGAAAAAAAATAGATTCAAAAGAGAAGCCTATAGAGCCAACCATACCAAGGAACAAAAGGTTAAGGTGTTTGAAAAATGGCAAGAATTCATGAAAGAGATATCCAGCAATGTCCCTTTCATTGAATATTTTGAGAACCATTTTGATTTGCACAAAAAGTCTTATGTCATCACCAAAATCAACTGGACCAAGAAAAACAATGAAGTTATCAGGTCTAGTCATCCTCCTCTAGAAGCCATAACTTGGAAGCACAAAGGTGAAGATGTAGTTGCTACCCCTTTCAGATTTCCTTCAAAAAAAGAAAAATTAGTCAAGAAGGCGATAGAACAAAACAAGTACACAAACCAGTGCCTACATGTTATTGGAAAATAGCTTGATAGGGTGGAAGAAAGGGTTGAAAACAAGTTTATCCTCCAGCCAGGAAACCAAGCCAAGCCTAACCCAGCTTTAGACAAACCCTTAGTCTAGCTACCCACAACTAGGCAAACTAGCCTTAGGTCTAAGGATAAAACAGCCTTATAAATTGTCACCCAGAAGCTCGAGCAACTTGTGAAGAAGGAACTAGTCACCCCTTCACCTAGTAAAGCTCCCCAGCTCCATGTTTTAGACATCCACACAACCTCTAGTAGTTCTAGTAGAACCTCCTCAGACAATGAAAATGAGATAAAACATCTAGAAAACCAGTTTCGAGATTTAGAGGTGAAAAGGCTTCACCATCCAACCTCGACCAGCTTAACCAAGAATTGGTACCCTAGACCAACACCCCATGACCTCCAGTTCGAGGAATGGAATGTTAGCAACCAATTCTCTATATCCTTTGGTAAACTCTATGAATGGAACATAGATGGTCTATCAGAACAAGAAATCCTAAATAAGATCTAGCATATGACTATGGTAGCCAATAACTACTTAAATGAAAGCCGTCCCCATATGGAAGTCATAGAGCTCATAATATTCGGATTCACAGGCAAACTTCTACAATGGTGGAACAATTGCCTAACAGAAGAAGCTAGGGAAGACATCAAGAACGCAATCTAAAAAGATGAGGAAGGAACCCCCATCTTTGACGAGCTCATAGGAAAAGGAATTCCTGACAGAGTCAACACCCTGATCTATACGATCATGAAACACTTCATTGGAAAACCTAGCAACATCACATTTGGGATTTACAACCAGTTGAGTAACCTTAGATGTAGAACCCTTGGCGACTACCGGGGGTAGGAAGATGTCTTTACTACCAGAGTCAAGCACAAAAGCAATTGTAACTCTCCATTTTGGAAGGAGAAGTTTATCAAAGGCTTACCCAGACTTTCTGGTGAAAAGGTCAAAGAAACACTTAGCATCCTCTTAGGTGTCGTAGATTATGATAACCTAACCTATGGAGATATCTCTAGCACAATCCGTAGTGAATGAATGAAAATGTGCAAAGATTTGAAGATCCAAAGCCAGGCTAGCAAGAGCAAAGCCAAGTACGAAGTAGGGAACTTCTATACACAGTATGGCTTACCTCCCATAGCCCTATCCAAGAGAAAATCCAAATACAGAGAGAAAGGTTCCTTTGAGAAATTCCATAGGAAAAGAACAGCATACAAGTATTATTGAATACAGAAGTCCAGCCACTTCAAAGAGAATGATTTCTATAAGAAATGAAAGAAATCCACACCAAAAGCATCAGGAAAATGCTTTAACTGTGGGAAGAGAGGTCATTTCAGAAAATAGTGTAGAAATAAGGCCAAATACGTTATCAACACTTTAGTTAGTGACCAAACCAGCAAGGATGAGATCTTTAAACTCTTAGAACTTGACTTCCAGTAGTTCTAGTGACCAAGAGATCTACTAGTTATACCAGTCATCTTTTGAAACCTTTAGAGCCTCCTCTAATTCCTCTAGTGGCCCAGATGTTGGTATGGCATGCAAAGATAGTTGCTTTAGGAACAAAACCATCAATGTTCTCAGCAAGCAAGAAGAGCTTATCCTAGATCTCATAAAACAGATTGAGGATCCTGTCATAAAAGCCCAGAAGCTTAGTAAATTCCATGAAACCTTATTTAGGGAAACCAGTAAACCCGAACCTAGGATTCGGGAACCCAAAGTACACCTAGAAAAGATTTACAATAGGTTTACCAAATCCAAGAAGGAAGTTATGGTCAACGACCTTCAACATGAAATCAAGGAAACCAAGTCTGAGGTTAGAACCCTTAAGCAGGAATTAACCATTCTTAGGGTTGATCACAATTTCCTTGATCAAAGGTTAAAGCAATTGGAAAACACTTCTCATCAAGGCAATGAGGAAAGTCCCTCATTTTAGAACCCTTTTGATGATGAAGATGAATCAGTTAACCCTACAGCTGATATGGAAATAGGACAATGCAGTCAAAAGTTCCTAGACACCGTCAGTAGGATTAAATTCTAGAAATGGCATTCCAAGGTCAGGATTGTCATTAGCAAAGATTTTGAATTTGGCCTTAATAGATTCAGGTGCTAATCTCAACTGCATCCAAGAAGGAATCATTCCCAGCAAGTACTTCAAAAAGACTAAGGAAAGATTAACTTCCGCAAGTGGCGGAAAAATGCAGATTGAATTCAAAATCCCCAAAGCCCATATGTGTTAGGACAACACATGTTTCGAAACCACATTTGTCCTTGTTAAGAATATGACAGATAGGATCATCTTAGGAAACCCTTTCATGTGTCTGTTGTATCCTTTCATCACGGATAATGAAGGCATCACTACCCATCCCTTTGGCCAGCCAGTTAAGTTTAAGTTTCTTTGGAGCCCTGAACCTTGAGAAATCAGCAGTTTCCAGGTTTTGTCTATCTCCAAGACCCTAAACCTGATTAGTGCTAACTCAACATCTTAAGCACCTTAAGGATGATTTAATATACAAGAAAGTTGATGAACAACTGACTTGTAAAAACATCCAAACAGAGATCAAAAAGTTTGAGGAAAAACTTAAGCAGGAAGTCTACTCTGATCTACCTACAGCCTTTTGGCATAGAAAGAGAAACGAGGTAGCTCTCTCTTATGTCAAAGACTTCAATGAAAAGAACATCCCAACCAAAGCTCGGCCCATCCAAATGAGCCAGGAACTCATGAATTTCTGTAAAGCTGAGATTGAGGATCTCCTTAAGAAAGGTATCATCAGAAAGTCTAGATCACCATGGTCTTGTCCAGCCTTCTATATCTAGAAAAATGTTGAGATTGAGAGAGGAGTCCCTAGATTAGTCATCAACTACAAACCCCTTAACAAAGTCTTAAAATGGGTAAGGTACCCAATTCCCAAAAGGAAAGACTTAGATAATAGGCATAGTATAGCAGTGGTTTTCAATAAGTTTGACATGAAGAGTGGTTTTTGGCAGATATAGATAAGAAAGTCCGATAGGTACAAGATAGCCTTTACCACGCCCTTTGGACATTATGAATGAAATGTAGTGCCTTTTGGTCTAAAAAATGTACATTCTGAATTCCAAAATATCATGAATGAGATTTTCAATCCATTCTCCAGTCATGCCATTGTCTACGTTGATGATGTGCTCATTTTTTCAGAATCCCTGGACCAACATTGGAAACACCTTCGAGCATTTCTCCAAACAGTCAAGCTCAATGGTCTTGTTGTTTCAACCCCCAAAATCAAACTTTTCCAAACTTGTGTTAGGTTCTTAGGTTTTGATGTCCATCATGGAGTCATCAAACCCATAGATAATGCTATTCAATTTGCTCATAAGTTTCTAGATCAAATCCTAAATAAAACCTAGCTTTAGAGATTTCTAGGATCTAACAACTACATCTCAAACTTCTATCAAAATTTCAGGCAGTAATGCAAACCCCTTTTTGATAGACTTCGAACCAATCCATCTCCTTGGACTCCAGTTCATACGTTAGTTGTTTAGGAAATCAAAAAAAAAAAAATGTCAAGACACTCCCTTGCTTAGGAATTCCATCAATCAATTCCTTCAAGATTGTCCAGAAAGATGCCTCTATCATAGGTTATGGTGGCATTCTTCTCCAGCATGCCAGTCCTATTTTTCCAGAACAGAGTCTGTTTTCATTCAAGAATATGGACTCCCACTCAGATTAATTATAATATTATTAAAAAGGAAATTTTATCTATAGTAATATGCATTTCAAAATTTCAAAGTAATATTTTGAATCAAAAGTTTTTAATAAGGATTGATTGTAAATTTGCAAAACGTGTTTTAGAAAAAGATGTTCAAAACATTGCATCAAAACAAATTTTTGCACGATGGCAAGCCATCCTTTCCATTTTTGACTTTGATATAGAATTCATAGAAGGAACTCAAAGTAGTATCCCTGATGGTACAACAACCTCAACCCCCAAGACTCCCTAAACAGTCTCCTTCAACACCAGGTGGTACTAGTCAGGCAAAGAACCCTGCTAGCCAATTAGAACCAGTCCCCCCCCCCCCCTTAACTATAGCCAACCGTTATTTGGTTTCCATAATCCCAAAACCAAATTACAAAAGGCCATCCCTTGGTCAACCTGGTTATAGTTCTGCCTTAGCAACCTCAGCACCTAGGGCAATCACTCCATACATTGTTGAAGAACCTTTTCGCCCCATACAGACCCAAAAGCCTTCTTTCTACCCATCTAGAAAAGGAAGGTCTTCTTATGTTAAGAAACCTTTTGTCCAACACAAATCCTATATTGAACCCCATTTAGTTCATATTAAGGATCCGTTGGCTTTGGCCATGGAAGTTTTGCCCCCAGAATGGCATTTCCTCCTAAAGCACCTAGAGAAAAATATCAAGTTCTATAAGAGCATCCTCATCCAGGAAAAGTCTGCTTGAATAGAAAATATCATGAACAAGGGGGACCCCTCAGTAGTCCTTTACCACAAGTTCATCACCACAGGTTTTGTCAGTTGCAAAGAATGGGGAAGGCACCCCTCTTTACTCAAGTCACTCACAGGTCTCAAGTCTCTCATAGGTTCGGAACTTTATTATAGTTATTATGACTATATGAACGCCTTTAAGAAAGTTCTCTTCTATCAAAACAAGAACTTTGGCCACTCATGGTTCCTAATGTTTGACAAGAAGTTCAATAGTCCAATACCTACATGGTTCCTTAATTGGTGGGAAATATTTGGATCAGTACTCCAAATCTTCCTTGAACCCCTACATGAGGCCCTTCGGTATTTTAGCAGTAGGTTCCAAGCCTTAGGTCACAATTCCCAGTTTCTCGTTATTTTGCATATGGCTATCAAATACAGGATCCATTGGATTAGCATGTGGTCCTATGAAATTTGTAATAATCTGTTAAATAGGGAATTCTCAGTAAAATGGTGGGATAGCCTTAAGATTGATCCGGTCATCAATCAGCTCAACAAGGATTTCCCTCCCCCAATTTAGAAAGCTATTGCTCAGTCCTCAAGGTCTCAGTCTAGCTTAGACTCCATCTTGGTCACTGGAAAATCTAGCAAAGAATTAAAAGATCTTGCAAAGCAATTGCTCCTCCAATCAGAACAGCTAGAGTCAGAAGAAAAGGGTTCTCCTACCTTTTCAGAAGCTTCAATTAATCACTGTCCATACGACCCATTATTCCAGGACTCTCTAGATCCTTATGATGGTTACAATTTGGATAGCGATTAAGTTACCCTAAATAGCACCAGTCACTATTCAGAACAGTGTTTCAGACAAGTTATTATTCATCTACAGCACCAGTCACTGTTGCATGAACAATACACGCATTCAACTGCCGTATAAAACAAAAGACAAAGCACTATTCATGAATAGTAAAAGTTACTATTCATGAACAGTACCCGACACTACTTTCCAGAGTTACTATTTGCTTTCGGTGGAAAAGGTTTTCACCCTCAATAAAAGCATTTCACTATCTGGAATTTTAGCAATCAAGATAGAGGATCCAAAGCTCCTTTCAGCCTACAAAAGGAAGCTCAAGTCTTAGTCTTCAACAGGTCCGATTACACCTTGAAGTCCAATTTTGGGGTTTTCTCTTACCTAGAAACCAAAAATACTTCAGAAAGCCTTTCTTTTACAACCTAGTACTTGTAATCAGATGGCAACCCTCTTATTTTACATTTGTAATACCTCAGTCGGTTTTTACTTTTGTAACCAAATGGCCTCAATCAGCCTTTTATCTTTATAAGTTCAGAGCCCAGTCGCCTAAACTCAGTTTACCTGTAACTTACCCCCTTTTTGGTATCAGAGCCAAGTTGGCCGATAATAGTTGTAAGTTACATTTTATTTTTCAATCAAAGATTGGTAGGTTATACCACCATATTTTCAACATCAACATATCATTAATGACCAGCAATTTGCGAGAGCAAGAGGCTTCTCTTTTGACTCTGTTTTTTTTCAAAATCAAATTCCTTTCCTAAGGCTGTTAGGTCAAGGGTAAAGTTTTTCTTAAGAACCATGAGCTCATGCTCAGTTGGGGGTTCAGGTTGGAAAGGTTGTTCCATATTTATATGGGATGGAGGTGGCGTAGAATGACTGTGGCTGTCATCTTCGTTGACAACTGAGTCCTGTTTAGTTGTATAGCAAGGGGTGCTAACCTAAGATCTAGTCTAGACTCCTTGGAGTTCTAAACCTAAATCTCTTCTAGATTTTAGGAATGGAGCAAAAGGTCTAGATGAGCTACATTGGGTTGCAGGCCTATCTCGAAGAAGAATAAGGGACTGTCTACTAGGTTGGTGTAGTGCTATTAGGGATCTACTCCTAGACTCATCATAGTCTGATGGTGTTCTAAACCTAGACTGGTCAAAGCTTAGTCTAATGGTTCCATCCGCTAACTGTTGAAAAAAGTCTAAGTCTAGATTCTGGGCTAGGTTTTGGATCTGTAGAGGGAAATTCTCATTCTCTAGAGTCCAATCTGGAGGGAACGTTACCTCAGTCCACTTTAGGGTTCTGGGTACCTAAATCTTGGATCTAAGAACTGTTGTTTGGATGAGAGTGGTTTCTCCTATCTTCCTCTTGTCAAGTGCTTGGACATTTAAGTTTGTTCGCATGCACTTGTAATAAACTCTGTATATCAATTGGTAGTAAATCCTAGATGTGATGTTGCTAGTGTTGGTAAATCTGGTTTTGTATCTCATACAAAACACACAGCGTAAGCAACAAACATAGATCAATTTCATTCATGATTGATAACATGCACTATGTAAATTTCAGAAATTAATAACAAGATAGCGTACCTTGGTGCGGTGAAATTCAAAACAAAAGATTATAAGTACTTGGGAACACTTTTAATCTTCACTCCAATTCCACTTTACGCCCAAGAAGTGTGGTCTCTCAATCAGTTTTCACGGGAGAATAATCGTGTGGCTTCACTCACACATACACCCTATTTCACAATGATGTCTCTCTTTTCTTAAAAATAAAATTCTGTATATTTCTCTCTTTATAACTAACTGATTATCTGATTGGGCTGGCCTATTGGGCCTTTCCAATTGGGTTTTAGTGTGTGGCTTGCAGTGGGACTAAAAGGGACCAATAAGACACTAGCTCCAATGGGTCGTGGGCTTTTCTGTCAACTCTTGACAAGTCCAAAGTTACCATTAACTATATTTAATACCACTATATAAATATAGTTGCACTCTAGGCCTTATCTATAAATTATATCCCAAGATTTTATTGTACATGCAACCCCTTCATAAAATATTCGTAGTAATACAAAGTCATAAATGTAGACTGTGACTTTAAAAATTACTACATCTTAATCCTTAAGTACCTGGTTTAATCCTTTAAGTTATTCATCATATATTTATGAAATCCAATTCCATAAATATATACTTTAGTCATTCCTTACCAAAGTGGTTGGGCCCAACTCTCTGAATAACCAAACCCATTAAACTTATCATAAGGGAATATTTTGTATCTCCGTTAAGAGACTATGAATTCCATCTTGAGAATATATGTTCCATCAACACTAAATGTGGCTACCCAACATACTGAGATTTTGACCATTACTTATAGATCTCACTCCTAATATATCAAAGCAACTTACATCTCATGATCAGGTCCATTATTCTCTCAAGATTTAGAATTGATGTAAATAGAAGTCATGAGATTTATTATTCATTTGACAGTCGTTAGGAGAATAATAAATCTCACAGCGGTCCAGTTTAATATGTCTTAACTCTTAAAACATATCAACATACCAACTAGAAATCTCCACTTCCATGATCAAAACAAATCATTGTAGTTGTATGTTATAGTCTTCACAGATAAAACGTCCAATTTCATCACTAACTACAAACTAAAATTCTGAGTTTACAAAGAACTTGTGATTTATATTTTTTGTGACTTTTCACATAAATCACATACTATGCATCTCATGGACTAAGATAATGTCCCATTAGTTCATTAATAAATAGTCTCATATAATTAAACAATTTAATTATTTATGTCATGCCAGTAAATTGGATTTTAGGGCATAATCCCCAACAGCTAGGTTTTCGAACGAAGTGTTTCATGATTGTATAGATCAGGGTGTTGACTCCGTTAAGTTTGCCTATGAATCCTAAGGTTATGAGCACTATGACTTCTGTATGGGGACAACTTTCATTTAAGTAGTTATTAGCTACCATAGTCATATGCTGGATCTTATTTAGGATTTGTTGTTCTGATAAACCATCTATGTTACATTCATAGAGTTTACCAGAGGATACAGAGAATTGGTTGCTAACATTCCTTTCCTCGAACTGGAGGTCAAGGGGTGTTGGTCTAGGGTACCAATTCTTAGTTAAGATGGTCAGGGTTGGATGGTGAAGCCTTTTCACCTCTAAACCTCGAAACTGGTTTTCTAGATGTTCTATCTCCTTTTCATGGTCTGGGGAGGTTCTACTAGAACTACTAAAGGCTGTGTGGATGTCTAAAACATTGAGCTGGGGAGCTTTACTAGGTGAAGGGGTGACTAGTTCCTTTTTCACAAGTTCCTCAAGCTTCTGGGTGACAATTTCTAAGGTTGTTTTATCTTTAGACCTAAGGCTAGTTTGCCTAGTAACAGGTATGAACAGTACCCGGTGCTACTTTCTAGAGTTACTGTTTGTTTTCAGTGGAATGATTCCTTTATCTCTTTCTTCCAACCTATCGAGTTGTTTTCCTATAACATGAAGGCACTAGTTAGTGTAGTTGTTCTGCTCTATCATCTTCTTGACAAGTTTTTCCTCTGTTGAAAGAAATCTAAAGGGGGTAGCAACTATATCTTCACCTTTGTGCTTCCAGGTTATAGTTTCTAGAGGAGGGTGACTAGACCTGATAACCTCATTGTTTTCTTGGTCCAGTTGATTTTGGTAATGACACAAGACTTTTTGTGCCATTCAAAATGGTTCTCAAAATATTCAAAGAAAGGGGCATTGCTGGATATCTCTTTTATGAATTCTTGCCATTTTTCAAACACCTTAACCTTTTGTTCCTTGGTGTGGTTGGCTCTATAGGCTTCTCTTTTGACTCTGTTTCTTTCAGAATCAAATTCCTTTCCTAAGGCTATCAGGGGTGAAGTTTTTCTTAAAAACCATGAGCTTATGCTCAGCTAGGGGTTCAGGTTGGAAAGGTTGTTCCATATCTGTATGGGATGGAGATGGGGTAGAATGACTGTGGTTGTCATCTTCATTGACAACTAAGTCTGGTTTAGTTGTATAGCAAGGGGTGCTAACCTAGGATCTAGTCTGGACTAAACTAATATGCAAGAAGTTATGTCCTTGCTTCCTATGGGCTAACAAGGTTGATGGATTAAGCAAGTAGCATGTCTCATACTCCTTGTTTATGCCATAAACTTGTTCTATAGTCTTAACATGGTAATCTATCTTAAAAGCTTTTCTAAGAGACCATGAGGACCTATAGCTTTCATTGGTAGGCACCTTAGGGATATTCCAATCTCCTATTTTTAGGCCAACATCTGATAACTCATAAGATTTGGAATTGAGAATATCATTCTCCTGTGGAATCTCTGGGAGGGATGATCTACAGCTGGTAGAAGAATTACTCCAAAACAACCTTAGTCAAAGATCTAAGAATCTTCCTAACAATCTTAGGTTGATCATGGATTTTACCCAAATTATAAGCAAAATTAACAATATCATTAAGTTTAGCATAGAATTCATCAAAAGATTCATCATCAGACATCCTAATTCTTTCAAATCTAGTTGTTAATTGCTACAACTTATTGATTTTAATTGTCTTTGTGCCTTCATGCACAGTCAGGAGGATATTCCCAGCAGTATGAGCAATCTCAACATTAGAGATTCTCTTAAATTCCTTCATAGAAATAGTTTTAAAGATAGCATTCATAGCTTTGCTATTAAAAGCGGCTGCTTCTTTCTGAGAAGTTTACAACTCATTAATAGGAGTAGTGGGCTTCTCCCATCCATATTCAATGGAGTTCCAAACTCTCTCACCAATAAATTTTAGGAATGCTTTCATCCTTACTTTCCAATAAGCATAATTAATCCCATAAAAGTGAGGTGGAATAACAAAAGAGTGTCCATGTTCCATGACAACAAGGGTCAAGGATCAGCTCCAAGATCAAAGGATCAACAACAAAAGAGCTACTTGCTCTGATACCACTTGTACGTTTTTAGACCCTTAAAACATAATCAAATTAACTTAGTTACTTAGCCAAGTGATTACTTAGTCAAATTATCAAATCTAGGTTAACACAAATATATCATATCATTATAAAAATGCGGAAAATTAAGAACACAACAATATGATAACTCAAGAAAAGCAAACCGGTAAAAAACCTGTGGAGGATTTAACCTAATTATCCTCAAGGTAAAACCGAATCCACTATGAAAGAATTGAAATTTACATAATAGCGACTTAGACCACTAACATCCTATTGCTACCTCAAGTAAGAAACTTACTACCACGACCACGTGATAGCTTCAAGTCCACAGACTACTTCTTTCTTGGATTCCTAACAAGCACAAGCACTCCCGCTTGTATATCTTTAAGTTGTTTAATTTACAACTGAATTGATCACCAAACTCTTGACATCAATCTTGAGATTGGAAACCCTAAGTGTATGTGAAGGCAAACACCTCTGGATCTCACAAAAGATTCACACACACAGCATAAATAGCAACCTCAAAACGTGGCTAAGGTTTTCCCTTTTATACTTAAGACAAAACATAAAACCCTACACGTCAAACCAGGCTTGGGTTGAGTTGGAAAATTCTACAGAAAAACAATCTGTATGACTTTCGATCGATCAAGTCTAACTCTCGATCGATCGAGCCAAGCAGAATTACACAGTAAATCCTACAGTAACTCGATTCCAACTTTACATAAAAACACATACTTTGAGCAAGTCTAAACAAGACTAAAAACGTTTTGATCATGGTTTGCCAACATTACAAAATGAAGTTCTAATACATTAGATCCTAATTCCTTAGAACCTAACAAATTTGATTACTTAAAATAAATTATTGTAAAATTGTTAAGAATATAACAATATTTTTGTAAGGTTGTATTCTCCTCGCCTTGAATGTTCTTAAAAAATTGTGTTGAATTTAACGTTTTTTTTTTTTTTTTTCTAATTTTTTAAGATGTTAAAATTTGGATCATAGAAAAAAAAAAAAAAAAAGATGAGTATCAAGGCTTATTATCAAACAATGTATGTGCGGAATATGAAAATAAGCTAAAACAAAATCGATAAAGCAATCTAAACCAGATAAAATCACAACCATAGCAGAAATTAAATGGCAAAGATTAAGAGAAGAGAGATGCAAACACAAAGACAACACAGTGATGTGTTGTCGAAGAGGAAATCGAAGTCCTCGGCGTAAAACCTCTCTGCCGCCCTCCAAGCGGTCAATAATCAACTAGAGAATAAAGTTGGGATACATGAATAGCAGAAGAGTCTCCAAGCCTAATCTACCCAGTGCATCTAAGCCTTCTAAGCTTCTTGCTCCAACAGGGTTACGTTGAACCTTGTCTTCTCTAACTTACCAGATCCTGCAATTAGCCGATTGCATCAACCAATATCAATTGGTCCCTTCCGAATTGCTTCCCAAACACCAAATAACCTTCTCACATATATGGGTATGGTGAGATAAGGATTTGGCTAATGTACCTCTCAAGGATGTAACAATAGACAGGGTGAGAGTAGTGGAATTTGGAGAATCAAAGTATAAAAATTGTAGATGAGTCAATCTTGTTTTTCTCTAGGGTTTCTCTCTTAAAATTCTCTCTGGAAGCTCTCTACAATACGTGGGTATAAGGGGTATTTATATTGGTGTGTGTTTGTAATGCAAAAGGTTAGTTTTTCCTAAATAGAGTGGTCTGGCGACTTAGCCTCGTGATTGGACTGAGTCACGAGTCTGAGTCGCGAACTAACTGCCTAGCTAGACTGGAAGTTTTATCCTGTAGTGCTCCAGCTGGCGTGACTTTTTAGTTCCCCTGTAGGCTTCACACGTGTGCCTTCTTTGGCGACTTGCCAGCTGTGAGCCAATCATGAGATCCAGTCACAAGGCCCTACTGAGTGCACACTCTTAAGCTTTTCTTCACACTCTCTCAACACTACCCTTACATGATTCCCACCCAAATACAGGGTTTCTAAATGCTGAATTACAAGCAAATTGGCACGGAATAAAGACAACAAAATGATTGATTAATTTCAACCTTACAAATTAAAAACTAAGAGATCAGAAAAAAAAGGTGGAAGTTAAGGGCAATATATGAACATATATAGTCTTTTTTTTATTATAAAAGAATAATGATTATGTTAGTGTAGAACCCATTAAGAGGAGAGTTGTTATTTATGATTACATTGTTATATATATATATATATATACAAGATAAAAGTTCTATTCTAGCCTAATCTAAGTGTATATGTGTGTGAAGCTTTGTCCTAGAGACTTAAACTCCAGCCCTTGCGTCCCCACACCTCACAAGCACTTATACTTATGAAGTGACTATTGCATTTAGTTTGCACCAATATAATTTTAGTTGCAATATAATTTAATGTTAAGTGTCTTTAAATTTTAAATACATTCCAATTTAATGTTTTGTGTCATTTGGATTATACTCTAATTTTGTGTAAACTATTTTCATACGTGAATTCATGCATATAAACATAGGAAATATAGATAAGACTCATTTTGAATTTATTATGCTTCAATGAGTTGGTCTTTCCATTGAGATTCCACACCCACTCTACAAGACTTACCGTGTTTGGTTCTGCTTGTGATTGGATTGGCTTTCTTCCACATGCAATTTCAAGAGAAACCACCCCAAAACTATAGACATCAGATTCTTTAGAAACCTTGCCAGTGATAACACACTCTGGGCTAAATAGCCAATGGTGCCTGCCAAGACAGTAGTTTGTGAGTCCAACTCTTAGTTTACAAGCCTTGCAAGACCATAATCACCAAGCTTGGCATTAAAATTTGAATCCAACATGACGTTACTAGACTTTATATCTTTGTGGACCACACATTAGTCTCACTCTTCATAAAAGTACAATAACATGTAGATGTCAATCCAAGAGCTATCTTATACCTCACAGGCCATATTAGCATAATCTCTACTCTAAATAGATGAGTATCAAGGCTTCCATTAGGCATATACTTATACGCAAGAAGTAACTCCCCTTGTTCATGGCACCAACCAATGAGTTGAACCAAATTTCTGTGTCTTAAACGGCTAATGATCATCACTTTTGATATGTACTCATTTTTTCCTTGCTTTGATCCTTTTGAGACTCTTTTAACCACAACTTCTGCATTGGATTCGCTTAACAAACCCTTGTAAACACCTCCAAATCCTCCCTCCTTTAGCAAAGTTGTTCGTTGCATGGATAATTTCATGGTAAGTGAAACTTTTTGGTCCAGTTCCTTCTTCAAATTCAATATCCATACATACATCATCTCCACAATTGTGTGTTTCCATTAGCCCTTTTTCTTCAACAAATGAACCAAAGTAGACCTAATGCACAACTCACTACACCAAAACTCAATGCTAAACCAATGATCAACGCTAATTTGTTTTTCCTATTCCCATCATTAGGATCTGATGTTGAATTGAATGACCAAGAAAGTATTGGATGTGTCTCAATTGACACACCCGTTGCAGCGAAGAAACCAACACTAACCCATTCCGGCAAAACAGTCGTCAAGTCAACAGTATATAAAAGACTAGGAGTCCCATTGAAAACTGGATTATCAGAAAAAGTAAAGAACACATTCAAGTTTTTGGTTGTAGAGTTATAACTTATCCATGCGTTTGCTGTGTACCCATTTCTAAAGCTACTATCCCACGTGACATTTACATCAGAGACAATGGAATTGACATTGATTCCAACATGATTAGCTCTTGGATCCCACCCGTTTTGGTAAGTGTGTCAAATTCAACAGCAAAGATTTGATTCTCATTGGCATTGAAAGCAGATTCATAATTAAACAGTCCAAGATACCCACCATATTCATTTGAGATGGACCGATCTCAATCTTTAAATGCTTCACCATATTTTGATGAAAGCAACTATGCCTTTTGGAAAGTCCGGAAGAGAGCATTCTTGTGTTCTATTGATGAAACCATTTGGGATGTGGTAGATGTTGGATGGACTAAGCCGGTGGTTGCTAAATCCACATGGGATAAGGCAGCCCTTGCGGCAGCTAACGCTAATAGTAAAACTTTGAATGCAATTTTTTGTGGTGTATCTTCAAATGAGTTCCACAAGATATCTCACGTCATAATTGCCAAAGAGGCATGACATATATTTAAGACCACATATGAATGAACAAAAATGGTGAAAGACACTAAGTTACAGATGCTAACCACTCGGTTTGAAGAGCTAAAAATAAGTGAAGACGAGTCATTCGACTCATTCTATGGCAAGCTGAATGAAGTGGTTATTGGCAAGTTCAACTTAGGTAAGAAAATGAAGGACTCAAAGATAGTGAGGAAAATCCTTCGATCATTGCTGGAGAGCTTCCGTGCAAAGATTACAGTAATTGAAGAGAGTAAGGACCTTAATGATATCAAAGTTCAAGAACTGATTGGCTCACTTCAAACATATGAGCTGTCGTTGCCATCACAAAGGAAGAGCAAATCCTATGCTCTTAAGACAATTAATGAGAGGGTGGATGCTCATGACTCATCAGATGAGGATGAGGTCAATAAAGACGTGGCATATCTTGTCAAGAATTTCCAAAAATTCTTGAAGTTTAAGAAGAATGGAAAGTTTGCTGAGAAGGGAAAATTCCCAAATTTTGGAAAGGAGAAAAGATGGAAAGGACTCTCAATCCTCTCAAGGAATCACTTACTTCAAATGCAACAGACTTGGACATTTCAAGAAAGAGTGTCCCAATTATTTGAAAGTGAAGGGCAAGGTGTATGCCACTACTCTTAGTGATTCCGATTCCTCAAATTTAGATTTAGATGAAAGCTGTGATGGAGAGGGAAACTTTTCTGCATTCATGACCATTGCTCCTATAGAATCTTTGGATGATTTGAGTGTGCTAGTGGAAGAGCTTGGTGAGAACACTGAATTGGAGTCAATAGGGATAGTAGAGGAATCTGATGATGAGGAAGATGATGGAACAGTGGGATTGCAAGAGACCTACAATTCCTTCCTTGAGAAGACTGGTGAATATGCAAAAATGGCCAACGCAGCCATTAAAAAGATGAAGGGGGCAGAGGAAAATTATAAAAGTCTTCTAGTGTGATACAAGGAGACCAAATGTGAAATGGAGACGCTAAACGGAAATTTAACCAAAGCTTATTCAAAAATCAAATTCCTTGAACTTGAGGTGGTTCAAGCCAATGCTAAAGTAGACCGAGTCTCCTCCAAGAAGCTTGATGAAGTACTTGATCATCAAAAGACTTTCTCCAATAAAAGCGGATTGGGATACATCAGTGAGAGCAGTTCGAGTGTCAAAGCGTCCAAGGATATGAAGTTTGTGAAAGCTAAAGAACCAATGGTAGCTACCACGAATGTTGAGAAAGTGAAGCTGGAGAAGAAGAAGAATGTGACTGACCAACGATTTATGACTAAGCCTCCTAAACAATTAGTGGTCAAACCTAAGGGTAAAGGGAAATCACTCCCAAAGTCACAAAGAGGTCCGAGAACTCAACACTTCTGCCATCACTGTGGAATTCAAGGTCACACCAAACCGAATTATCATAAGCTGCAAGCATTGAAGAATTCAGTTGCTTAAAGGTTGAGAGGACCAAGACATGACAAAGGGAATTGGAATGCTGAATAATCAAAAGGTCAAGAAGGTGATCCCGGAGTGAGGGATGTGATGAAGATGATTGATGCATTCACCACCTGTTTGACAAGCTTCACCAGAAGGTTTGAAAGCCACAACACTTGTACCTAATCCTATAAGGATATCACCCCAAACGCATGTGACGTGTGGGTGGAGAAGGGTACTCATGCATAAGCATTACAACATGTCCATGCATTAATACGTCCTATGTTTTGTGACTTTGCTTGGTTGTGTGCTTTTTGTTGTGATGCTAGCTTGATTTGAAAATTTGTGTTTGTTTATTTCTTATTTGCTTTGAACGTTTTTACATTGTTTTTGATCAATCTTTTCTTGCTTTTGTGTCAAAAATCTAAAAACACATAAAAAGTAGAAAATCCAAAAAGTTTGATCGACATTATTGTGTTTTGTCACAAGCATGTTTTGCCTTGTACCTTTGTACTTATGGCTTTGTGCATTTACAAGCATAGCTTGTTCCCTATGCACTTATATCATTGTGGGAGAAATCTTGACATTTATGTGATTATTGTAAATAGATCTTCAAACTTGTCATGAACGATTAGTCAATGGTTTTATTGATCTTGAAACTTGCACAAACTTGTGACTATATATCTTCCCACTTGTTTTATTTTTTATTTTATTTTTTTGCTTAAAGAGCTCAACAAATGTAAATCTCAAAATGAAAAGAGATAATGAGCTGCAAAAGCCGTCGCACATACTAGTATTTGACTAGGAAAAAGAGAGAGCAACTTTTATGAAAATGTATAATGCCCAAAAAGCCAAAAGTTTGCTCATCAAATTAAAATATTAAAAATTTCAAGCATCAATCTCAAAATGAGATGTATTGATTCAAAAAGATCAAATGTTATGATGTGAATGGAGCCAAATGAAAAGCATCAATATTATGTAATCAAGTTTATGTGAAAGGTCATATATGCATATTTCTCTAATTGAGATTGGTCACTTTTCCTCGTGCTACTTGTGTATGTTTTGGTTGAATTAATCATTGAAACTTCACATTAGACTAAGGACTATCTCAATTTTGGTACCCACACACATCACACATGTCTATGTTTAATGAATGCCATATTCATTTGTGTGATTGTACTTGATTAAATGTGTTTCACATACTCAATTTTTGTTGATCAAACACAAAAATATTTTTGAGTGTTTTAATTGTTTTCGGAAAGTCTTTTGTTTTTACAAAAATTTCAAAAACTGTGTTGCGCCGTATTGGCGACTTGGTCGCGGGTCAATCCAGTCGCATGCCCCCAGTTGGGAGGTCACACAGAAGGTATTCGCATCTCACTAGCGGGTCAATGTCCCAGTCACGAAAAAGACTTAGAAAATTTTCCAAAATTCTGGGTTTTTATAATTCTTGTGACTCAGTTTGGCGACTTTTTTGCAAGTGGAAGCTCTAGTCGCTAGGTTATATAGAAATTTTCGCAGCTCCCTTCGCGACTTACTCGCGAGTAGACCTTCCAGTCACGAAAAACACTTAAACAAATTTTTCAAAAATTTTGTCTCTAAGGTGTTGGCGACTTATTTCAATCGCGAAAAACGTGTGTTTTACACTTTAAGGATAGTTTTTAAAACTTTTCAGTTTTCCCTCGAACATTTTTTACTATTCATTGTCTTGTTCGTTCAACTCTCTCACAAACTCACCGTCTTTCTCTCCAAAACCTCCATTGTTCTTCATCATCTCAACTTTAATCTTCAAGAAAAGGTATGAGTTTTCTTATTTTCTCTAAGTATTTCATGTTTATTGCCTTGATTTCTTGGATTGTTGGTTATTGTTGAGACTTGAGATATATGATGTTCGAATTTGGGTTGGGTTCATTTTGTTGAGTTGATTGAATGGGTTGTGTTGATTATGAAAATATGATGCTTGTTTCACATGCTTTCATGGTTGATTTTTGTTTTTGAGTTGTGTGTCATGCCTGTACTGTGCTGTGCATTTCATGCTTCTAGTAGATTGTCACAATGACAATTACTTGTGACTCTACGGTGCTCATAGATTACATTGTACTTTATTGTGTCTGCACACTCATCACATTTGAACACCACATGCACAAGTGTTGCTCACACTAATATACTGTTGACTTGGTTCATGCACTGTGGTTGTGTGATATCTCTTTCTTAATATCAATGTGTAATTCTTTCATGCACTAACCTGGAACTATTCATGTTCATGTTTGTGTCTTGTGGTTTTGCACTTGGTTCTCTACTATGTGTATGTTATTTTGTAGATGTCTCGTCGTTCCTCTTGAGAAAAAGAGCCTGTAATTGATATTCATCGTCCCCTATTTCGAAACGAACTTGACATTCGTCTCAAGCTTCAAACAGTGAGAGATTTAGAATTCCTCTTGATTCACAGACTTACTCAAGCTTCTTTGAAGATGCTCCTACTAAGGTGGAGCGAGTGGTCAAATTTGATACCTTGAGAACAACATTTATCCCTAGGATTTTTGAAGAACAAGGGTGGGCAAATCTGTTCGAGAATTTCGAGGACGCAATTGATGAATTGGTAAAGGAATTCTATTCAAATGCCAGATATACCAAAGTTGAGTTGAAGTGTTGGGTACGAGGAAAAGAGTTCTCCATCAATCCAGATTATATTGCAAAGGTTCTTCGCATCACTAGATCGGCAAATGCAGACTTCACTCCATATGATGATAAACAGCCTCAGGTACAAGACATTCTTTAAGTTCTCGGGCCTGATCATGAGGTTTCAAGCAAAGGCACATCCATAGGCACTGCAAAGTTTTCACCTGAACTAACGACTCTCAAATTAATCATGTTCTTCAACCTTTATCCACTCTCGAACACTACATTTATCAACCTTGGAAGAGCTCAATTCCTATGTGATCTCATCACTGGAGTTCCGATTGATATTTATGCTCACATTTTTCAGACCATTAGGAAAATAGCAACTCGAACGGCGGCCCGAACATGTCTTCCTTTCTGTAGTCTTCTCATGAAGATCATGTTCATCCCCCAACAAATGGTAAAATACGGACACGTCTTCGACCATTATCCATGATATCTCTTCAAGTAAGTAAGAGTCACTCCTCTAAAGCACCTAAGAGTGAATTTTTCCTTCATGCCACTCCATCCAATCATGGCTCAACTACACCTATGCATACTAAGACTGCTTTTCCCATTCCTCCTGAGCTACAGATGACTAGCACTCAAAATGAATAATCTAGCCATTAAGATGATAGGTTGGGTGTCTTGTTTGAGAATCTACATATGCATATTGCTGGATTTGAAAAGGTTCTCTACTCCACCAACAATCAAGTCCAAATATGTCTCACGACCATTGAGACACAGCTAGATGCTATTCAGCAAAAATTGGAGGAGGGCCTTTAGCTATTCGTGCCAAAAAGGGGGAAAGCATATCATAAGGGGAAGAGCAACACAAGAAAGGAAGTGTGCATAGTGACAGGGGTAGTTATTTGCTTAAAAGGAGGAAGCTAACACATATACACATACACTTTTGGATAGACTAACCTATGATTGGCTTGTCTAGTTTACAGTTATTAGTTTCTATATTGGTTTAAACTCATAGATGCTTATACTGTGCTTTTTGTTTAAAGCTTTTGGTAGCTTCTGGTTGAGTTCATGTCCTTAATGTCACTTGATTTTTACCAGAGTTACTAACCAAAAAAATAAACCACACGACTACAAATGTCCACTCAGACCGGCCCATCTAAAACTGTAAATATTAATCAATTCCAGGCAATGTTTGAATTTATGCAATTGGATTGACTCATGTCTATTGGATTATCAACATTGCCAATATTTTGAAGAAGAATTTTTCTCTCATCAGTAATTTCAAGAAGAAAGTGGAAGAGAATATAAATGTACTTATGATCCTTAGTCATTGTCTCCCTTATAATAAAAACTTGTGATCCTTTGTCAAACCCAAATAGATGGTACCGCAAGCCTATCTACTGAGTTTCTCTTAATTGGTTTATGACATCTCTATATTGTTAGGGTCATATTTTATTGTAATTGGTTAATCTTTTGACAAAATGCACTTTACTTGTAACTGGGTAGATTTAAGATGGGTTTAATACTCCAAGAAACATGTTGTTCAAGTCAAGTATTAAAGACATGAAGATTGGTCCAAGAAACAAGTGAAGAAAAGTTGTTCATTAAGTCTCCACAGATAGCTTGACAGATGCTTGCTATCGAGACTAAATGTGAAGCTTAATAGTTAACTCAACAGCAACTCGATCTATCGAGATTTATGATTTTCAATTTTCCAAATCTGAAATTCGGCCTAAGCTTGAATATTTGTTTAGGGTTTCTTTTCTCACAACTCTAGACATATATAAGGCTTATTTTAAAAGTCGTCACACATGGATACAGAGACCAAGAGATTTATTTTCTCTGTGTGAAGATACTGCGTTTGTACGCCATAGGGTTTTGTAACCAAGTGCTTTCTGATCTTCATTGTTGATGAAGTAGAGAAATTTGTAGCCAACAACATTTATTCAAGTTGCTGGAGTTAGTCACGTGCTAGGATCCGTGTAAAGGGTTAGTCACAAATTGGAGGTTTGTACATCAAAAGAAAGAAAGCTACAACAAGATTAAGTCCAATTGAGTATTGGAGTAAAGGTTCAACTGTAGGTTGGTATTTCAGGATAGGCCAAGGTAGTTGGTAAGATTCCATACTTGTAACCACTTGATTGTTGTTTAGTGGATTCTTGGGAGTGGTGACCTTAAAATCACCCGGTCAGGTTTTTGCATTGTGAGTTTTTCCCCATTTGTCAACAAATCACCGTGTAAAATTTATTTTCCGCTGCACTTAGTATTTTGGTGATTTGTTGGTGCCTTCACATTTTGCATGCAAATTGAACATAATTAATCAACATGGATAATTGAATAATTAACTAGGTCAAACTATCTTCACCCAACAATGTTTCTCTTCTAAAGCAATATCAAACTCTTGTTGGATTAGAGCATCGACAACTTCACATTGCCACACACCAAAATATTTGTTTCTTCCATCAAATTTCTCTGCCACATATTTGGAATTTGAGTCCATAGTCCCAATTACCAAAGACTTTGTAGAGGACCAACCTGACATCTTTCTCTCCAATACTTAGATCCATGATTCACTGAACATAATCTTCAAAGACAACAAATCCTAGGAAATGAACATTAGCTCTAATACCACTTTGTTGTAATTGTAGTTTAAAAACCAAATTGAATTATCTTGTGAGACTAGGTTAATTGAGAACTGGCCACCAATCTATTTTTTAAAACACAAAATTGGAAATTTCCATTTATGTTGGGAACTACTTGAATCAAGGCCAAACTGCTTGGTTTAGTGGGTTTGTCAATTTCTTCCCCAAAAGATTTTGCTACAAAATGGCTAAAAATCAACCTAGTTCGTTGGAAGCTGAAAGTGGTCATTCTCATTCGTCTTTCCTGAAAGTTGCTTGCTCACTCCCAAGTGCAGGAGATGGTAGCAATATAATTTTTGGAGTACCGAGGTCGAACCACAAGGAGTGGGGTAAATCCAAAGACAATATAAATAAACAACAATTTGGGTGAGAAAGAAAAGTACTTTTGCATGACGATTGTTGACAAGAATAATAATAAAAAATGATTTTAATTAATAATGTAAATACTAGTGCATCGGGGTTGATTGTAAGGTTGAATTTAATTAACCATTTTGTTGGCTTTATTCCGTGCCAAATTTGCTTGTAATTCAGCATTTAGAAACCTCGTATTTAGGTGGGAATCAAGTAAGGGTAGTGTGTGAGAGAGTATGAAGAAAAGCTTAGAAGTGTGCATTCTGCAGGAACTTGTGACTGGATCTTGCGACTGGCTCGCAGCTGGCAAGTCGCCAAAGCTGGCACATGTGTGAAGCATGCAGAGGAGCTGAAGAGTCATGCCAGCTATTGCACTACAGGACAAAAGTCCTAAGCTGGAAAGGTAGCTAGCTCGCAGCTTGAACTCATGACTCAATCAAGTCGCGAGGCCAAGTTACGGAACCACTTTGTTTGGGAAAAACTGACCTTTTACATTCCAAATACACACAAGTATAAATACCCATTATACCCACATATTGTAGAGTGCTTCTAGAGAGAATTTTGAGAGAGAAACCCTAAAGAAAAACAAGATTGACTCATCCACAATCTTCATCCTTTGATTCTCCAAATTCCTCTACTCTTACCCTCTCCATTGTTACATCCTTGAGAGGTACATTAGCCAAAACATTTTCTCACCATACCCATATCTGTGAGGAGGCTATTTGAATGTTCAAATAGTGTATAAAACACCTTGAACATTTAGACCCCCAATTTACAAAATTCCAATTCAAGCTTATTATCAAAAAATGTATGTGGGAAATATGAACATAAGCTAAAACAGAATTGATAAAAAAGTCTAAACCAAATAAAATCACAACCACAGCAGAAATTAAATGGCAAAGATTAAGGGAGGGAAAAAAGATGCAAACACAAAAACAACATAGCGATGTGTTATCGAAGAGGAAACCGAAGCCTTCGGCGTAAAACCTCTCCGCCGCCCTCCAAGCAGTCAATAATCCACTAGAGAATAAAGTTGGGATACATGAACAGCAGAAGACCCTCCAAGCCTAATTTACCCAATGTACCTAAGCCCTCCAAGCTTCTTACTCCAATGAGGTTACGCCGAACCTTTGTCTTCTTTAGCTTACTGGATTCCACTATAGACTATAGCATCAACCAATATCAATTAGTCCTATCCTAACTGCTTCCCAAGTACTACATAGCCTTTTCACATATATGGGTATGGTGAGAAAATGTTTTGGCTAGTGTACCTCTTAAGGATGTAACAATAGAGATGGTAAGAGTAGAGGAATTTGGAGAATCAAAGGATGAAGATTGTGGATGAGTCAATCCTGTTTTTCTCTGAGGTTTCTCTCTCAAAATTCTCTCTGAAAGCTCTCTACAGTACATGGGTATAAAGGGTATTTACATTGGTGTGTGTTTGGAATGCGAAAGGTCAGTTTTTCCTAAATAGAGTGGTCTAGTAACTTGACTGAGTCGCGAGTTCAAGTTGTGAGCTAACTGCCTGGCCAGCCTAAGACTTTTGTCCTATAATGTAACAGCTGGTGTGACTCTTCAGCTCCTCTGCATGCTTCACGTGTGTGCTAGTTTTGACGACTTGCCAGCCATGAGCCAGTCGCGAGGCCTGATGACTTGCATAATTGAGTGTAATTTATCACTTCTCAACTTTAAACTTTAGTCTAATTTTATTTATTTTGTTGATTTTAGACTTGATTTTTGTTATTTAAATTTTATTCCATATTTGAAGAAAATAAAGATTTATTCAAATAGAAGAGATGTGAAGCAGCTAGAGAGAATATTGGGTCTTGGATAAATGGAGCTAAAGAAAAGAAAAAAAGGAGGCGCTGAAAGAGAAAAAAAAGAGGGCTGAACCAGAAAAGAATAAAGCAGAAAAAAGAAGAAGAGAAGAGTGGCTGAACTGAAAAAAAAAAAATTAAAAAATTAAAAAATTAAAAAATTAAAAAAAAAAACGTTTTGGGCTGAACTGAAAAAAGTTTTGGGCTGAAGCAAAAACGTTTTGGGCTGGAAAAAAGTGTTTTTGGGCTGAAAAACGTTTGGGCTGAAAAGTTGAAAACGTTTGGGCTGAAAAATAAAGGGCAACACACCTAAAGAAAAGAAACAGAGGGCTGGAGCAGAACAGCAGCGTGGAAAACAGAAATAGAAAGGAAGAGAACAGCGGTGCTGAAGCTGAAAGAAAGAGAAGGCTGGAACAGAGAATTTTTCAGCATTTATTTTCCTTCAAATCTTCTCAGAAAAATTATGGTGAATTCGTTTATGTTGGATTTAATTTTTAGCATGAACTAAACTTTCTTTATTCTAGGAAAACGATGTAATCTAGTTCCAAACTATGCTTGCTTTTCTATGTTAATTTGAACAAATTCTCTTTATGTTTGTCTAATTTATTCTAAGCTTATTGCTTCTAATTAATTGGCCATTAATTAGATGATTTTGATCTTGTGATTTGCTGTCGAAAGAGGGAATTATAGGATAGATCTTGAATATTTCAACATAGGTAAATATAGAGATCGAAAGACTTGTATGAACCTATATAGTATTAAAATCGTTGGTCTTAATGCTTTCTTGCTTTATTAAATTGCATATTCTTGTGTAAAATGATGAACAAGAATGTTTCCAATTGACTATCGAAAGAGGCTTTTGGATGAGCTTGGAGATTGCTAACAAACAGAGAGAATTGAATTCAATTAACTAGATGAGTAAAGCATAGTGAGGAATTACATGAAATCGATTTCCTAGAAGTTTTCTTCCCATTAAATTGATGTTTGAGCAACATCTTTTTTTTTCCTTTGCGTATTTTCTTTAATTTGATTTTTTATTTTAAATTCCAGTTACAAAAACCTTAGTGAGTTCTTTAGATAAAATCAAGATTAGCATAATTTTGGTATTTGTCAAAAGTAAGTTAACAATCCCTAAAGATGATACTCTTCTCATCACTTTACTATAAAACTACGATATTGTGCACTTGCAGTTTTGCATCGTTCAAGGCCCTGCAGAATGCACACTCTTGAGCTTTTCTTCACACTCTCTTATACACTACCCTTACATGATTCCCACCTAAATATAGGGTTTCTAAATGCTGAATTACAAGCAAATTGGCATGGAATAAAGCCAAAAAAATGGTTGATTAAATTCAACATTACAATCTCCCCCTTTGGCTATTCCGTGACAAAACCCTAAAACAAACTCTAGATTTAACATGTGAGTTGAGAACAGTTGAACAAAACTCACTCGCACCTAACTCTAGAATTTATGAAGCTCTTAAACCATAAGAACAAGTATCTCTTGAAAAACAACAACGCAATATGATCATTGTATGCAAAGAACTTGTAATGCATATGGAGCTAGCACAATGCGATCAGGCACTATAAATTAAAACAATAAAGCATGGCTTGACCAAAAAGAAACAATCACTATAAATGGTGACCACAATGCTCATTCATACAAGGAATGAATATACAGACATGCAAGCTAATAAGCTCAATGCAAAGTATCATTTGCATGTCCAACACTCAACCGATACAAAAACTCAAAGTAATTGCATCAAGGATATAAAATCTAACAAAAGGCACAAGAGTGATGTACTTAAAGAAAATGCATAACATTTATCAACAAGTACCAAGCTACAAAAGCATGGATACAAAAACATATATTTTAAATAGCTAAGAATAATCATGAACTATGAGTAAAGCAAAAACATAGTCCCCTATCATATCACTCCCCCTATCAAGAATCATAGAAGCTGTGATGAACTTGGAACATGAAAGTTCAATTAGTGTATAAAACACTATGAACGTTTAGACCCCAAATAATAAATTACCAATTCAAACTTAATAATAAACAATTAATGTATGGAATATGAACATAAGCTTAATACAGAATTGATAAACAATCTAAACCAAATAAAATCACATCCACAGTAGAAATTAAATGGCAAAGATTAAGGGAAGAGAGATGCAAACACAAATACAACACACGATGTGTTATCGAAGAGGAAACCGAAGCACTCGACGTAAAACCTCTCCGCCGCCCTCCAAGCGGTTAATAATCTACTAAAGAATTTAGTTGGGATACATGAATAGCAGAAGACCCTCAAACCCTAATCTACCTAGTGTACCTAAGCATTCCAAGCTCCTACTCCAACGAGGTTACACCGAACCTATTTCTTCTTTAACTTACTAAATTCCGCTATAGCCCATAGCATCAACCAATTTGAAACTGATCCCTTCCTAACTGCTTCCCATCACCAAACAGCCTTCTCACAAATGTGGGTATGGTGAGAAAAGGTTTTGGTAATGAACCTCTCAAGGAAGTTACAATGGAGAGGATGAGAGTAGAGGAATTTGAAGAGTCACTATGTGAAGATGTGGATGAGTCCATCTTGTTTTTCTCTAGGGTTTCTCTCTCAATATTCTCTCTAGAAACTCTCAATATTTTGTGGGTATGAGGGGTATTTATACTAGAGTAAGAATGGAATGCGAAGAGTTAGGATTTTCAAAACAAAGCTGACTGACGGCTTGGCCTCACGACTTGACTGAGTCGCGAGTTCAAGCTGCGAGCAAATAGAATTGCCAGACTGGACTTTTTGTCTTGTAGTGCTCCAGCTGGTGTGACTGTTCATCTTCTCTGCATGCTTCACTCATGTGCATCATCTGGCGGCTTGCCAGTCACGAGTCCCTGCTACTTTGCACAAATTTAAGCATTTCTTCACACTCTCTCATACACTACCCTTACATGATTCCCACCTAAATACAGGATTACTAATTGCTAAATTACAAGCAAATTTGGTACAGAATAAAGCCAACAAAATGGTTGATTAAATTCAACCTTACAATCTCTCCCTTTGGCTATTCCGTGACAAAACCCTAAAACAAACTCTAGACTTAACATGTGAGTTGGGAACAGTTGAACAAAACTCACTCACACCTAACTCTAGAATCTGTGAAGCTTTTGAATCATAAGAACAAGTATCTCCTGAAACACAACAACACAACTTGATCATTGTATGCAGAAAACTTGTAATGCAAATGAAACAAGCACAATGCGATCAAGCAAAATGGAATAAAGTACTAAACCATGGCTTGATTATACAAGCAATCACTATAGAATAGTGACCACAATGCTCATTCACATAAGGAATGAACATCCGGACATGCAAGCTAATAATCTAAAACGTGAAGTATCATTTACATGTCCAACACTTAACCAATGCACACATCAAATATGCACTAGGAACAAGATCCTACTAGGGCACAAGAGTGAGAGTACTTGAAGTAATGCATGACAAAACAACAAGTACTATGCAACAAGGCATAGGTACAAACCATAAAAGCTTACAAATGCATGAAAAGAACCCTAAAAGCTTACAAAAGCAACATGGGTACAAATCACAAAAGCTACATAAGCAAGGGTACAAACTGCAGCATAATATAAAAACACAACATTAACATAGGCCTTTTCTATCTCCTGTTCTTCAACAATAATACTCCCCCTTTGATCAAGGTCTTACTCCCCCTATCATATTACTCTCCTTATCATGAATCATAGGAGCTATGATGAACTTGGAACAGATATACTTGTAACCTGAAATGCTTGCACAAAACACATTAGACCCTCAAGGTAAAGTAAGTAATAAAAGGACAAGTATAATGTAACAAATAAATTGCGATCAAGTACACATGATGTGAAACATGTGAGCAACGAGCAACTTGATCATACACTAGAACAATCATATAGAAATGACTAAACTCTCTAGTATACTACTCTAGAGTATGCTCTCCCCCTTTTTGACATGAATAAACAAAGGGGTCAAGGAGAAAATAAAGGACAAGAGATGAAGGTATGATCAATGATAATGATGCATGAGGGATCAATAAAAAGTTTTTAAAAACTACCTTGAAAATAACCCTCAAAATGCAAAACATGCGATTTTCGCAACTGAAACAAGTCGCCAGGACAAGCCGCGAGACACCTGAAACGAAATTTTTGAAAAATTTTTCTAAGTGTTTTTCACAACTGAAAGTTCCACCCGCGAGGAAGTCGCGAAGGGAGCCGCAAATATTTCTATGTAACCCTCGTGATTAGAACTTTCACCTGCGAACAAGTCGCCAGTCAGAGTCGCGAGAAACCTAAAAACCCAGAATTTTGAAAAATATTCTAAGTATTTTTCACGACTGGGACATTAACCTGCCAGTGAGGCGCGAAAAATCTCTGTGTGGATTCGCGACTAAGACATGCAATTGGACCAACCCGCGACTGAGTTGCCAAAACAGGGCAACACTGTTTTTGAAATTTTGACACTTTTTGTAAAAACAAAATACTTTCCAAAAACAACAAAACACTCAAAACTCTTTTTGTGTTTGATCAACAAAAATTGAGCATGTGAAAACACATTTAATCAAGTACAATCACACAAGTGAATATAGCATTCATTGAACATTGACATGTGTGATGTGTGTGGATATCAACAATGAGATAACCCTTAGTCAAATGTGAAGTTTCAATGATTAATTCAACCAAGCCATACACAATTAGCACTAGATAATGTGACCCATCTTAATTATAGAAATATGCATATATGACCTCCCACAAAACTTGATTACATAACTTTGAAGCTTTTCATTTGAATCCATATTCTTCATAACATTTGATCTTTTTGAAAGATAACATCTCATTGTGAGATTGATGCCTAAAATTTTTGACATTTCAATTTATGGGCAAGCCTTTGGCTTTTCAGGCATCCTACTTTTTATTTTAGGTCGCTTTCCCTTTTTCCTAGTCAAATACTAGTATGTGCGACAAACTTTTGCAGTTCAATATCTCTTTTCATTTTGAGATTTACATTTGAGAGCTCTTTTAAGCAAAAAACAATATAATAAATGAGTGGGAAGATATATAGGCACAAGTCTATGCATGTCTCAAGATTAACAAAATCATTCACTAATCATTTATGACAAGTTTGAAGATCTACTTACAACAGTCACATAGATGTCAAGAGTTCTCCCACAATAATATAAGTGCATAGGGAACAAGCTACGCTCGTAGATGCACAAGGCCATTAGTACAAAGGTACAAGGCAAAACATGCTTTGAGACAAAACTCAACAAAGTTGATCAAACTTTTTGATTTTCTATTTTTTTATGCATTTTTGGATTTTTGACAAAAAAAAAATAATGATTAAAATCAACAATGTAAAAACATTTAATGCTAAAGCAAACAAACAATCAATTGACAACTCAAACAACCAACTAGCACACAACCAAACATAGTCACACAACATAGGAAGTATTAATCCATAAACATGTTGTAATACTTCTGCATGAGTACCCTTCTTCACCCACACGTCACGTGCATTTAGGGTGATATCCCTATAGGATTAAGTACGAGAGTTAGGAATTTCAAATCTTCTAGTGAAACTTTCCAAGCAGTTGGTGAATGCACCAATCATCTTCATCGCATCCATCATTCTAGGATCACTATTTCGATCTCTTGATGACTCAACAGCCCAAGTCCTCTTGTCATTTCTTGGTCCTCTTGACCTTTGATCACTTGCATTCCTCAATGCTCTCAGTTTATGACAACTGGGTCGAGTGTGCCCTTGAAGTCCGCAGTGATGACACGCATGGTTCATTCTAGGACCTCTTTGCAATTATGGTAGAGATTTTGCTCTGGCTGCAGACTTGACCACAGATTGATTACAGGGCTTGTTCAACACCCGCTGGTTAGCCACATTCTTCTTCTTCTCACCCTTTGTCTTCTTTACAATAGAGGCAACTACAGTCGGCTCTTTGGCCTTCATAAACTTCACTTATTTGGAGATATTCATAGCTGAACTACTTTCTCCTGTGTATCTTAATCCGGTTTTGTCGGAAGAGGTCTTTTGAGAGGAAAGGACATCATCAAGCTTCTTTGTTAATACTCGCTCTACCTTGGTATTTACTTGAACCACTTCATGCTCAAGGAATCTCACTTTGGTGTAAGCTTTGGTTAGCTCACCATTTAGCATCTCTATCTCACACTTGGCCTCCTTATATCTCACTAGGAGACTTCTATAGTCCTCCTCAACTTTCTTCATCTTTTTCACAACTGCCTTGGCTACCCTTGCATATTCTCTCGACTTCTCAAGGAGTGAATTATAGTTCTCTTGAAGACCAGTTGTATCTTCATCTTCTTCAGGATTCGATTCTTCTATAATTCCCATGAATTCTTCATCACTATGCTCCCCAAGTTCTTGCACAAGAAAATTCAAGTCCTCCGAAGACTCAACATGAGCAATAGTCATGAATGCTGAGAAATTCCCTTTTTCATCACAACTATCCTCTGAATCAGATGTGGAAGAATCTGAGTCACTGAGAGTGGTGGCATATGCCTTGCCCTTCGATCTCAAATAATGAGGACATTCCTTTTTAAAATGGCCATGTCCATTACATTCAAAACAAGTGACTCTTTGAGTAGATTGGGACTCCTTCCCTTCTCACTTTTTGAAGTCCTTCTTCTCCTTTCTGGAACTTGTGAATTTTCCTTTATCACCAAATTTCCCATTGTTCTTGAACTTCAGAAATTTGCAAAAATTCTTTGCAAGGTAAGCAACATCTTTTTCGACAACATCCTCATTCGATGAGTCGTGTGCTTCCACCCTTTCATTTATAGTCTTAAAAGCAAGGGATTTGCTTTTTCTTTGGTTTGGCAATGAAAGCTCATATGTTTGGAGAGAACCAATCAACTCTTGGGCTTTGATTTCATTGAGTTCCTTGCTCTCCTCAATTGCAGTCACCTTTGCACAAAAGCTCTTCGACAATGAATGAAGAATTTTTCATACAACTTTCGAGTCCTTCGTTTTCTCTCCCAAGTTAAACTTGCCGATGACCACTTCATTCAGCTTGCTATAGAAAGAGTCAAAAGACTCATCCTCACTTATTCTCAGCTCCTTAAACCAAGTGGTTAGCATCTGCAACTTGGTGTGTTTAACTTTCTTTGTTCCCTCGTACGTGGTCTCCAATACTGCCATGCCTCATTGGCAATGTTAATGTGTGAAATCCGATGAAACTCAGTTGGAGACACACCACAAAAGATAGCGTTAAGTGTTTTGCTATTAGCATTTGATGCCGCAAGGGCTGCCTTATCCCATGTGGATTTGGCTGCCTCCGGCCTTGTCCAACCTACTTCAACTACATCCCAAACAGCCTCATCTATTGAACATAAGAATGCTCTCATTTGAACCTTCCAAAAGGCATAATTACTACCATCAAAATATGGTAGAGCATTTAAAGATTGAGACTGGTTCATCTCAATATGGGGTGAAGGATCACACTAAGGTAATGAAACCAATATAAGTGTACCCGCTCTGATACAAATTAAAAGTTCAATTAGTGTATAAAACACTATGAATGTTTAGACCCCCAAATAATAAATTACCAATTCAAGCTTAATAACAAACAATTAATGTGCGGAATATGAACATAAACTTAATACAGAATTGATAAACAATCTAATTCAAATAAAATCGCATCCACAGTAGAAATTAAATGGCAAAGATTAAAGGAAGAGAGATGAAAATACAAAGACAACACATGATATATTATCGAAGAGGAAACTGAAACCTTCGGCGTAAAACCTCTCCGCCGCCCTCCAAGCGGTAAATAATCCACTAAAGAATGTAGTTGGGATACATGAATAGCAGAAGACCCTCCAAGCCTAATCTACCCAATGTATCTAAGCCCTCCAAGCTCCTACTCCAATGAGGTTGCGCCGAACCTATTTCTTCTTTAACTTACCGGATTCCGCTATAGCCCATAGTATCAACCAATATGAAATTGGTCCCTTCCTAACTGCTTCCCAAGCACTAAATAACCTTCTCACAGATGTGGGTATGATGAGAAAGGGTTTTGGTAATGAACCTCTCAAGGATGTAACAATGGAGAGGATGAGAGTAAAGGAATTTGAAGAGTCTCTATGTGAAGATTGTGGATGAGTCAATCTTGTTTTTCTCTAGGGTTTCTCTCTCAATATTCTCTTTGGAAGCTCTCAATATTTCTTGGGTATGAGGGGTATTTATACTGGAGTGAGAATGGAATGCGAAGAGTCAGGTTTTTCATAACAGAGCTGGCTAGCGGTTTGGCCTCATGACTGACTGAGTCGCAAGTTCAAGCCACGAGCAAATAGAATTGCCAGACTAGACTTTTTGTCCTATAGTGCTCTAGTTGGCGTGACTATTCATCTTCTCTACATGCTTCACTCGTGTGCATCATTTGGCGGCTTGCCACTTGCGAGCCACCCGCGAGTCCCAGTCGCAAGTCCCTGCTACTTTACACAAATTTGAGCATTTCTTCACACTCTCTCACACACTACCCTTACATGATTCCCACCTAAATACAAGGTTACTAATTGCTAAATTACAAGCAAATTTTGCGTGGAATAAAGCCAACAAAATGGTTGATTAAATTTAACCTTACAGAACATATATACCTGTAACCTGAAACACTTGCACAAAACACATTAGACCCTCAAGGTAAAGCAAGTACTAAAAGGACAAGTATAATGAAACAAGTAAATTGCGATCAAGTAAACATCATGCGAAACATATGAGCAACTTGATCATACACCAAAACAGTCATAAAGAAATGACTACAATGTTCACATAGCAAAGCAAATAATCATCAGAACATGCATTCAAAGAAGCACAATAGCAAAAGGATGTATACATGTCCAACACACAAACATGATGCAATGAGAAGAACAAAGTATAGATACTAAACTTAACTCAAAGCACCAAAAAGCAAACAAGAAAACAAACATAAAGAGAAACAAATAAAACAAAGTTTTCTCATTAATTCAATGTCTTCTCCCCCTTGGTATATGCATCTCCCCTATGGAATATATCTCCCCCTACAAGTGTGCACGAGAAATAGAGTTTCTCCCCCTAAGAATGTGCATAAGAGTTATATAGAAATGACAAAAACTCTCCGGTATACTCTCTAGAGTATACTCTCCCCCTTTTTGTCATGAATAGACAAAGGGTCAAGGAGAAACGAGAGCAAGAGATGAAGGTATGAATAATAATAATGGCGCATGAGGGGTGCAAGGAGAATGAGAAAATGAAGCTCAAACCTAAGACAAAACAAAATGCTATAAAGAATAAGGCAAACATGACATGCTAGAATGAAGAAACAAGGTAAAGACCAATGCATGAGAAGGGTAGCAAAGGTATGTGCAAGAGGTGGCTATGTGCATGGCCAAAGCATGGAAAATGCACATGTGACGTAAGGTGAGTAAAATACACAACCAATGAACCAAACATGTTCCTTATAAGGAAACATGAGAATCCCTAAAGTTTGGTCCTCATCGGAGTCAAAACATGTTAGAAAATGCCTAAGATAGAAGTTTTGGAATTGAGATCCAATGTGTTAGGAAATTTGTGTTTCACATGTTAAGAACATATGTCATAATTTTATGTAATTGGCTTATCCTTTGACAAAACGCAGTTTACTTGTATTTGGATAGACTTAAGATGTGTTTAAATACTTCAAGAAATTACGTTTCAAGATCAAGTGTTGAAACCTTCAAAGTCTGTTCAGGAAATCAAGCAAAGAGTGCAAATTCATTAAAGCTCGACAGCAAGTCGATAGCTTCTGGACACCTCCTATCTGTTAAGGTTTAAGAATTTCAGAATTCAACTCTGATTTTCTTGGGATCCGTGAATCTATCTTTGGGCCTTTTTTTCTCCTAACCCTAGACATATAAAAGGATTGTTTTAAGAGCCATAAAACAGTACACAAGTTGCACAAGCATTGACCAACTCTGTTCAAGCAAATTGTGACCGAAGACAAGGTTCTTGACCTAGTTTATCTCTTTCTCTTGAAGAAGTTGCTGTGTATTTGCACCATAGGGTTTTGTGACCAAGCATCTTCTTGATTTTCATCGTGTGGATGAACTGAAGAACTTTGCAGCCAACAATCTTCTCAGTTGGTGTTATTGAAGTCGCGTACTGGGATCCGCACAACTGTTAGTCACGTACTTGGGAGCCGTGCATCAGAAAGGGGAACTGTCACTGCAGAACAAGTCCAATTGGGTATTGGGGTAAGGGTTCAACTGTGGGTTGGTAAGGTACTTGGGATTCCTTTACTTGTAACCGCTTGTTGTGATAATAGTGGAGTTTCGGGAGTGGTGACCTGAAAATCACCCGGTGGGGTTTTTGCCGTTAGGTTTTTCCCCATTCGTAAACAAATCACCGTGTCATTTATTTTTCGCTGCATAATTAGTTTATTGGTGATTTGTTTGTGCTACCACGAGTTTGCATGATAAATTGATTAATTAATAACTTGGCTAATTAATTAATTAATTTCTATCACAATGGGTCATTCAGTTTGTGGCCTATCAAGTGGTATCAGCGCAGGCACACTCTGATTAGCATTTAATCTTTGCTGTGTTGATCCATTGACCCCTGTTTGTCATGGATAGAGGACAGTCATTAATCATACCTCATTTATTTGATGGCACTAACTATGCATACTAGAAAGTATGCATGAGAGCTTTCTTGTAGTCCTTAGATAAGAAAGTGTGGCAAGCTGTAGAGATTGGCTGGACCAAGCCAAAGGAAGCACCGGCCAATTGGGATGAAGCAAAGATCAAGGCGGCAAACTTCAACAGCAGAGCATTGAATGCCTTATTCAGTGCAGTCACCAATGAGGAGTTTAAGAAGATATCCTCCACAGAAATTGCTAAGGAAGCATGGACCATCCTCCAGACAACCTATGAGGGTACAAAGGCTGTCAAGGATTCAAAGCTTCAAAGGCTCACCACAAGCTTTGAAGAAATAAAGATGGAGGAGGATGAGTCATTTGATGAGTTCTATGTCAAGCTCAAGGACATAGTAAACTCAGCATTCAATCTTGGGGAAACCGTTCCTGAACACAAGATTGTAAGGAAAGTGCTCAGATCTCTACCCGAGAGATTCCATGCCAAGATTATGGCGATAGAAGAATCGAAGGATATTGAAAAAATTCCTTTGATAGAGCTGGTTGGTAACTCGCAGACCTATGAATTAGGGTTGACAAGGATTGGCAAGACAGGTAAAGGCAAGAGTATGGAACTGAAGGCCAAGAGCAGTGAGACAGACGAGTCTTCTGATGATGAAGATTTCAAGATGAAGTCCTACATTACAAGGCAGTTCAAGAAGTTTATGAAGAATGCGAATGGAAGGAACTTCGACAATGACCGCAGGCAATCCAGTTCGGCAAGACAAAGGGAAGAAGGGTGATAAGGAAGGTGGTCAATACACTGTTCCTGTAGTACCTAAGTGTTTTGGGTGTCAAGGCTTCGGGCACAAGAAACATGAGTGTCCTACGTATCTCAAGAGCATTGGGAAGAGTAAGGCGTTTATTGCTACCTGGAGCGACACTGAGCTTGAGAAAGATTTCGACAATGAGGATGACAGAATCTTGAATGCCTTCACTGCCACTGTAAATCCTACTGATGGGATTGTTGAAGATGTGGACGAAGAGGAAGAATTGGTGGAGTCCAAATTTGAGAAGATGGATGATTAAGAGGACATCCATACAGCCTATGAGAAATTGTACAAAGTTTCTGAAAAGCATGAGAAACTTTATAGGCTGGCCACCAAGAAACTCAGTGATGTGGAACTTGATCGTGAAGAATTATCCACAAAGTTTGATGAGACCAATCAGACTATTGGAGCACTGAGGTTTCAGAATAATTTCTTAGCTGAGAAGACCAAGAAGCTTGAGGTGGAGCTGTCTCAAGTCAGAGCTCAATTGGAGAGGACTTCAAGTGCTAAGCTAGACGAGATGCTCAGTATTCATAAATCTTCTTTAGATCGAACGGGTTTAGGGTATGGTCTTTCTTCCTCTAATACTGCTACTACTAGTACTACTGTTTTTGTTCCTCCTGCTAGTAATACCAAAATTGAGAACACTGATGTTAAAATTAGTCTAGCTAGTGAGAACTTAGACAAAGGAAAATTTATCTTAAGAGCACCCCCTAAACTAGATAAGAAAGATGTTAAAAATCCGAAGGCTAACTCTCAAAAGCCTAAACAAAAGAAGCAGCATCTCTGTCATCATTGTGGAGCTGCCGGTCATACTCGACCAAATTGCTATAAGTGGTTAATGAAGGAAAATCTGGTTTTGTATCCCATACAAAACTCACAGTGGAAGCGACATTCATGGATCTATTTCATTCATGATTGATAACATGCACTATGTGATTTTGAGAATTTGAGAACAAGATAGCGTACCTTGGTGCGATGAAATTCAAAACAAAAGATTAGAAGTTCTTGGGAACACTTTTAATCTTCACTCCAATTCCACTTTTCGCCCAAGAAGTGTGGTCTCTCAATCAGTTTCTAAGGGAGAATAATCGAGTGGTTTCACTTGCACATACACACCATTTCACAATTATGATTCTCTTAAAAAAAATTTCTGTATGTTTCTCCCTTTTATAACTAACTGATTATCTAATTGGGCCGGCCTATTGGGCCTTTCCAATTGGGCTTTAATGTGTGGCTTGGAGTGGGACCAAAAGGGACCAATAAGACACTAGCTCCAATGGGCCTTGGGCTTTTCTATCAACTCTTGACAAGTCCAAAGTTACCATTAATTATATTTAATACCACTATATAAATATAATTGCACTCTAGGTCTTATTTATAAATTATATCCCAAGACTTTATTATACACGCAACCCCTTCAAAAAATATTCGTAGTAATACAAAGTCATGAATGTAGACTGCCACTTTGAAAATTACTACATCTTAATCCTTGAGTACCCAGTTTAATCCTTAAAGTTATTCATCATATATTTATGAAATCCAATTTCATAAATATATACTTTAGTAATTTCTTACTAAAGTGGTTAGGCCTAACTATCTGAATAACCAAAACCATTAAACTTATCTCAAGGGAATATTTTATATCTCCGTTAAGAGACTATGAATTCCATCTTGAGAATATATGTTCCTTCAACACTAAATGTGGTTGCCCAACATACTGAGGTTTTGATCGTGCCTTTAGATCTCATTCCTGATATATCAAAGCAACCTACACCTCATGATCAGGTCCATTATTCTCTCAAGATTAAGAGTTCATGCAAATAGGAGTCATGAGATTTATTATTCATTTGACAATCGTTAGGAGAATAATAAATCTCACAGCGGTCTAGTTCAATATGTCTTAACTCTTAAAACATATCAACATATCAACTAGAAGTCTCCACTTCCATGATCAAGACAAATCATCTTAGTTGATATGTTATAGTCTTCGTAGATAAAATGCCCAATTTCATCACCGACTACAAACCAAAATTATGAGTTTACAAAGAACTTGTGATCTATATCTTCTGTGACTAAATCACATAAATCACATACTATGCATCTCATGGACTATATGATAATGTCGAAATATTCATGTTACCATTATTTTAGATAATAATAATAAAGAAACTTTATTAATCACAACATTAAGTCATACATAATGTCATACATAATAGCATACATAATATCACACAATAGGATTTAAGGGTACTAATCCTAACAGTTAACCACTCAACAGAGCAACGGCATGATAGCATCAGGAAGCCAAAATCAGCTTCAATCTTCCCTTGCTCCTCTCGGTGATCTTCTCAAGGCCCTCATATTCCTTTCGAACTTGAACGGTTTTAATTCTTCCCCCTCACCACAGGTTCAAGGGATTAATCAAAGGAAAAGTTCTTCCTAGGTGTGGAAGAAAAATGACTCTAAGTGATTTTATCACCTTCTTCTATCTTCTTGTTTTTGTTTTTTGCATTACTTGTGTGCTTTGCTTTTATGTGAGTCGGTCTAGTTTTATACTTTGTTTTGTTTAACATGTTTTTGTTTGTTTATTTTCAGTTTTTGTTTATTTTGTTTTTGATATAAAAATAAAAAATTAAAAAAAAATTGAAAAATCAGAAAAATACAAAAACAGTGTGTGTTTTGTGTACATTGGTACTTGTGTACCTTGGATGGCCATTGAAACAAAGTTTTTTAAACTTTGTATCGCTTGTAGCTTAGATGAGCATCTCTATGCATAACTAAGCAAGTGAGCTTTGTGGCTCTTGTTTATGATGAGTAAGATTGAGTTGTCTCTTATACTTAACACTCGTATCACTCTTTTTAACAGGAAGGACTAAAAAATCGTGAGAGAAAGGCATTAATAACCATCTCACCACTGTTGCCCGCTAATCATAATATGACACCTGTATGCTTCGGCATAGCAAAAGTGCAGTGTCAATGACATCTGTATGCTTCGGCATAGTAAAAGTGCAATGTCAAAAGCTTAACTTAAATGGGTATTTCTTTTCTATCTCTTATATGCCCATGCATGTTTTGCTTAAAAAGAAAAATATGCAAAGAAAATCAAAAGCAAAAAGATAAAAAAATGCTTTAAAAATGATTGCAAGCGTGTTTTCTAGGAGATGTGGGAGTTATAGGATGTACCTTGAAGGTGATAGTCCCCATCAAGCAGTTATGATTGTGTGTGAGTTAAAGCGATTTTCTCATATCTCAAATCGTCATAAAATGTATACACTTATGCAATCTTGCGATACTTTTCACACACAACACACAATATTCTTTGCTATTCTTGATACATGTGCAGATACAATGTATCAAGTTTTTCCTCTCTTGGTAAGCTTCTAATCTCTCATTCTTCATGCATTTCATGTTTTTGAGACCTAGGTTTTGGGGTTTTTGAAAATTTTGGGGTTTTTCAAAATTATTGAGTTATTTTTGAAATTTTGGGATGGGTTTTCACTTAAATGAGTTTAAAACCTCATACATTGCATCACATTAGCATTTTAACAATATTCACATGCATTTAGATAGGTGCTATGTGTTTGTGTGCTGATAGGTTTGGATTGGGCTGAGCCCATGATGCTTTTCATTTTGCATGTCACATGTTCATGCATTTCCCATGCATACGTACCTTGTTTTCAATATATTTGATATTATTGTTGTTGCTTGGGACTTTTCTGATTGTTCTTCTCTTTTTTTCCCTCTAATTCTATTTACGTTAGTCGTGTCTATGGCACATAAATGTAAATCCACTCCTACCCAGAACCCTCTTCGTTCTGGTGCTTCTTTATCTTTTGATCCTTCACCTTCTAACGTTCGGTTCCATGATGATGATGCCTTTAAGGTATTTTCGGAGAACTTCTCTAGACGAGGCATTCATTCTGTCGGACTTTGCCGAAACTGACCTTCCCTCTGTCATTCATAGTAGGGGATGGGAGTCACTGTGTGACGTCCCCCCGGTCACATGTCCTCTCGTGCTTACCCAGGAGTTTTACTCCAACATGCACGAGATTGATCGTTCAGTACCTCTCTTTTTCACATGCGTTCGAGGTACGCACATTCCTGTCACACCGCAACTAGTTGCGGATGTGCTTTGGGTCCCTAAGATAGAGTTTCCTGACTATCCTAGTTGTGAGCATCTGAGGACTGTGTCCAAGGATGAGCTCATGTCTGCTTTTTGTGAGCATCCTACTGCTTGGGGTAAGCGTCTCTTTACACCATGTCAAACTTTTGCTAAAGGTCCTAGATTCATGAACATGATGATGACTTTTGTTTTGCATCCACTTTCTCACCATAACTCCATTACAGAGCCTCGTGCTCGATTTTTGTTGTCTCTTCTTAAGCATCTTACTATAGATTTTCCTTCTCACTTCATTCTTTCTATTATAGATGTTCATTTAGATTCGATGTCCTGTGATAAGCTCATCTTTGCTTCCGCTATCACAAGAATTTTATGCCATTTTTCCGTTTCCTTTCCCTCTTCTGACCATTTTACCATCATATGTGCCATAGATTATGCTATCGTTAAATGTAGCGAGGCCCAGTTTCGGTCGCAGAAATTGGATTCAGCAGCACCTTCCTCTTGTTCTGCACCATCCCACTCTGCTCCATCTGCATCCACTCTTTCTTCAGGTGATGTGTCTTTATGAGACGTCATGGCACAGTTGCAGTGCATGGATGCTCGCCTGGATACACTCTCCACGGAGTTGTATCAGGTGAATGTTCATGTTGGTCGTATTGCACGACGGCAGGTGACTATGGGCGGTTTTGCTCCTGAGCCTACTTCTTCACCACCTCATCCAGTGGCTTCTGATTCTAATGCTGAGGATGATGATGATGATGATGGTGATGACGATGACACTCCAAATGATGACAGTGATGACGATGACACTTCAGATGATGATGGAGATGCTAGCTCTACCAATGAGATGTCTACTTGACACTATACTCTTTGTCACTCATGACAAAAAAGGGAAGTAGTTTTGGATATGAGAGTAGTCACTCTTAAGGGGAGAGTTAGTTTTTGGATCATTGTGTTATGGGGAGTGTTGTTTCTTTTTTAGGGATGTAGTGAGGATATTATGTATCTTTTCTTTTCTTTCCTTCTTAGATACATTGTTCTTGTATATGAGGTCTTGTGACCATTTATAGACATACATTGTACTTATTTTCTTTTCTATATTGTTGATGTATTTTTCTCTTTCACCTACCATTTCATGTGTTGTTTCTTTTCTCTCTTTATACACATGCTTCTTATTATTTGTATGCAATCTACTAATTCTGTTTCACACAAAGATGCCTTGATGAGTTTTGTTTAAAGTGTTTCAAAAATACAGGTTGTCAAAGTCTACTTGCCATAGACTCTCTTCTTGCAAAGTTTTTCAAGAGTTTGTATTATGATAGATTTTATTGTATTCAACAAGTGAATATGAGTTGGGTGATTTATGACTTCTCTCATATGTTCATTTATTTGTTGTGGTTTTGTCACGGATTGCCAAAGGGGGAGATTGTTAGGACATATGTGTTTCACATGTTAAGAACATATGTCATGATTTTATGTAATTGGCTTATCCTTTGACAAAACGCACTTTACTTGTATTTGGGTAGACTTAGGATGTGTTTAAATACTTCAAGAAACTACGTTTCAAGATCAAGTGTTGAAGCCTTCAAATTCTGTTCAAGAAATCAAGCAAAGATTGCAAATTCATTAAAACTCGATAGTTGGTTGATAGTTTCTTGACACCTCCTATCTGTCGAGGTTTAAGAATTTCAAAATTCAACTCTGATTTTCTTGGGATCCGTGAATCTATATTTGGGCCTTCTTTTCTTCTAACCCTAGACATATAAAAAGATTGTTTTAAGAGCCGTAAAATAGTACACAAGTTGCACAAGCATTGAGTAAACTCTGTTCAAGCAAATTGTGACCGGAGACAAGATTCTTGACCTAGTTCATCTCTTTCTCTTGAAGAAGTTGCTGTGTATTTGCACTATAGGGTTTTGTGACCAAGCATCTTCTTGATCTTTATTGTGTGGATGAACTGAAGAACTTTACAACCAACAATCTTCTCAGTTGGTGTTATTGAAGTTGCGTACTGGGATCTGCGCAACTGTTAGTCACGTACTTGGGAGCCATGCATCAGAAAGGGGAACTATCACTACAGAACAAGTCCAATTGGGTATTGGGGTAAGGGTTCAATTGTAGGTTGGTAAGGTACTTGGAATTCCTTTACTTGTAACCGATTGTTGTAAGAATAGTGGAGTTTCGGGAGTGGTGACCTGAAAATCACTCGGTGGGATTTTTGCCATTAGGTTTTTCCCCATTCGTAAACAAATCACCGTGTCATTTATTTTCCGTTGCATAATTAGTTTATTGGTGATTTGTTTGTGCTACCACGCGTTTGCATGATAAATTAATTAATTAATAACTTGGCTAATTAATTAATTAATTTCTATCACAAGGAGTCATTCAGTTTGTGGCCTATCAAAATGCAATAGCTAGGACTATTGTACCTTGCAATAACAAATCAATGGTTTAGATCAAAATTTGTAAAAGTCACTTTTAATCTCAGCTGTTGAATTAAAAAAAAAAAACCCTTAGTTTTTTACCTTTTTTTTTTTTTTTTTTACATTTCTTTTTTTAACTTCTCTCCCACAAAGGGTAATTGCATGGTGCAATAGCATATGCACCGGATCTCAATCTCAATTTTTGTATTCCGTTGTCATTCTTAGAAACTTTGATGCATGTCCTCGGAGGTTGCTACTTACACCTTTGGCACTCCTTCCCCCTCCCAGCCACTCTTTCGAACTTCTATAATATGGACATAAAAAAGTTTGTGCACTCCATTTGGCCCTATATAAGTATATAACACCACAAGACAACTACCATCAAACATTCCATTTGATCCTCATCAAATTTTGTACTTAATCTCTTATCAACTGCTTCAAGGAGTTGGCCTCTTCTATAGAGGTCCCACACCCATTCTACAAGGTTCTCTCTCATTGGTTCTATTTGTGATTCAATTGGCTTTCTTCCACATTGTTAGGTTAAGATAGCTTGACCCCAGTTAATTAATTCAATTACCCAAGTTGATTAATTAGGTTCAGTTGCATGCAATTCATGGAGGCACCAACAAATAACCAAAAATACTATATGCAACGGAAAATAAGTTTAACACGATGAATTGTTGACAAATAGGGAAAACCTCGCTAGGCAAAAACCCCATTGGGTGATTTTAAGGCCACCACTCCTAAGAATCCACTAAGCAACAATAAAGCAATTATAGGCATAAGGAATCTTACTAACTACCCTAGCCTATCCTGAAATACCAACCTACAGTTGAACCTTCACACTAATACCCAATTCGACTTGATCTTGTAGTAGCCTTCTTTCCCTTGATGCATGAACCTCCAATTTATGACTAACTCATTTGCACGAATCCTAGTACGTGACTAAATCCATAGCAACCCTTTGATTGTTTAGTTGATTTGTAATAGCTTCATATAGAAACACCAATAAGATCTGCAATGTTGGTGCTAGAGAATTTGCTTGGTTACAAAACTCAAAGGTGTACAAGAAATGTCATAAAAACTCTTGAGTTTGGTGAAATAGAGAAAACTTGGTTACAAAAACCTAGCCACATAAATGGAGTGTTTCTCTCTCAGAAAAACCTTCTAATATATGGCTTATGATGTCCTTTAAATACCTGTTTAAACGGATCTCAATTCGGGTTTCAAAGGAATAAGTTATAAGCTTTTTCGCATTGCTGATTTTTGCTAATCCTCGAAAATCTCGATCTATCAAGCTACTATTGAGAACAAAATCTCGATCTATCGAGCTACTATCAAGTAAATAGTAAGTTTCAGCTTCTATCAAGCTGCTATTGAGGTACATGGTACATTTTCAAAACACATAGAAATCTCACGAGAAAAACCTAAGATTCACTAGAAAATTGTGAATCAAAAGGAAGTTTTTCATAAAACACCCTTAAGCCAATTTTATTTGATTGAGACCATTTTCTAGCCCCAATCCTTCTAGTTTAATGTTACTAATCACTTTCTTTTTGGTTTGTGAATAGATTTGACTGAGGGAAACGGTCAAAATCAAGCTTGGAAAGCTTTTGTTTAAGGTATTGAGTCTAACCCTTTTCTTTTTATTTCTCTTTCTTTTCTGCTTTTCTTTTTATGTTTGAATTTTGTTTCTCGCATAGTTTATGTTTGTATAATGCCTGTTCAAGTTGGTTTTTTAGTCCTTTTCATGTTCTGCATGTCAAGTTGTTAGAATTGTTGTTTAAAGTACTATTCCGTTTTTGCGTTTTTAGGTTTTTTTGGGCAAGGATCTGTGTATGCATGATCTAGCCTGTGCACGCAGGCTTGATTATGCATATGCAGGCCTGTTCTAGTGTGCGTGATGTCGTTACCCAGAAACCTTAAATTTTTGTTTGTTTTGTTTCTGCCTTCACATGTTTGTTCCGTTTAGCCTCTTTTTCATATATTTTAGGCCCTATAAGTTTCTTTTCACCTTTTTACTTGCTTGTTTGTTATCACATGTTTAGATTAGGGTTTGTCTTAGGATTTATTAGTTTTAATATCATTCATTCACATGTTCATGCATGAATGCCATAGGTTCTGCGTTGCTACAAGGTAAGTGAAAGGTAAATCATACATTGGAAATGTTCATGCATTTGTGATATGATCTTGTGTTGATGTTAGAGATGAATGTGAATCCTTGGTTCTTTCCTTATGCTTATGTTTCTGCCTTGATTTGATTGTATATGTTGCTGCCCTGATTTGATTGTATATGTTACAACCTTGAATATGCTTTGATGCCATGATAGATGTATGCTAGGGTTTGGGATGAATGATGCCATGTTGTATGCTTAGATATATGCTAGTATGTGTGTGAGTTAGAATACAAGTATTGAACATGATTCTAATAAGGTTAAGATATAAGACACAATGATGGGAGGCCAACCTTAGGGTTGGGCAATCTTGGGTGCCTAACACCTTCCCAAGAGTATACCTAAACTCTGAACCCATATCTCTGGTAGTAAAATCAAAAGGTCCTTCCTCGAAGGGACGCTATATATATGATTCCTAGACCATTGCAAAAACTAGGTGGTGACTCCCTCCTTATGTCCACAGTGCCTAGGTGTTTGTGAGCCCAACTTATGGTCTACAAGTCTTGCAAGACCAAAATTGCCAAGTTTGGCATTGAAATTTGAATCCAACATGATATTGCTGGTTTTTATATCTTTGTGCACCGCATATTTTTCTCAATCTTCATGCAAGTATAGTATTGCAGAAGCCAATCCCTAGACTATATTGTTGACTCATTTTATAGTCACACACTAGAGGTATACCCTTTATTTCATAGCACTCGAGCTCTTGAGCCTATATTTATGTACACATATGTGTATTTGGCGTGCGCAAGCATCACCGCGATGGGTGGTTGAACTGCCACGAGGCATCGACATTTCCTTACTACTCTGAACTTATTTTGTCTTGTTCCAACTGGTTCACCACTAAACCACTAAACAAACTTAGTTCAAAAAGGTTATATTTATTCATGGTTGACAATCTAAAAATATAGACTACACAAGTAGATTAGTATTGTAGACACTCGATTTTGAACCCATAATTTAATCAAGGAAAGTGGCTAGAATGACCATTCATATACCCAAAATTCATGATTGCATTTCATGTATTAATTCATTCATTGCATATTATAAAAATGATTTTTTTTTACACATAAAACTGATCTGAATTTTACAAATCTGATTTTTCTTAACACACAAAACCAATCTGTAATTTCGTTAAATACATTTCTGATTTTTTTAACATACAAAATTGATCTGTATTTTCATTAAATACAGATCTGGTTTTTTTTAGAGAAAGTTTTCATTGATACAACTGTAGATTTTGAAGTTTAAAAGAAGAAATTAAAAGTTAGGTTGAAGTTTTATATATGTGATCCATGTAATATAAATTTATCTAATGAGTGTGAATCCTCTCTCAAAAAGTTTTTTTTTTTTTATATATTTTATGTTCAAAAACAGATTTGATTTTTTTTACATATAAACCAAAAATCATTTTCTTTACTATTCAAAACAGATCTGATTTTTCTTGATAAAATAATCTTCTTCTTTTTTTTCCTTTTTTTTATTTAAACTTTACACCAAAAACAAATATGATCCTTTTTTACAAAAATCTTGTTCCTTTCTTTGCGTAAAAATAGATTTGATTTTCTTTACAAATTCTAATTTTTTATTTAAACAATAACAAATTTGATTTTTCTTTACAAATCTTAATTTTTTTAATTCATAAAACATATATGAATTTCTCTAAAAAAGAGGATGCATTCATAAGATAAACTTATTTGAGTTAGTGTTAGTCAAGTGTTTGTCATGTATATGCAACATATCATTCACATCATGCAAAAAGGGTATATTGGTTATTAGAGTCTAAAAGACCAAATTTTGTCTGGGTGGAATGGGTGCCTAACACCTTCACATTCCATAACCTAGCCCTTGAACTTAGTTCTTTTGGATAGGTAGATCTATGCTTTGTTTTTCTTTTTATTTTTGGGTATTTTGTAACTAGGACAAAAAGCTATGTATTCCTTTGCATAGATTGTACCTAGGACTCAAAGCCTTGTAAGGTTTAATTTATCAAGATTGTATTTATTTTTATTCAATCAATGACAATGAAGCATTTTGATCATGTAATTTATATTAATTTTTTCTTATTTTTTTTGTATAAAAAATAAGTGGCGACTCTCCACCAATTACCCAAAAATAGAGGTGCCCTGAAAAAGCACCCAAATCTCTTTTTTGAGAGCACCCCAAGTTTTACGGTCTCTCACAGTGGCGACTCATCTAGGGATGTCGAGGGCTAAGCTTTTTGTTAGACTTAAGTGACCAAATACATACCCTTGTCTTTTGCATGATTTTGCACGATATTGTTGTTTGTTTGTTTATGTCTTGAAATGTTTGTATGATATCTTTGTTTGTGTTGTCATGATTGTTTGTTAAGAGCTTTCCCTAACTGTCACTGTGTCTGCCATCAAAACAACAAATATGTATGCACCCATCTCAACAATATGGTGGTAGTAACCATGGATCAACAGTCTTTATTAGATTTGGGTATCCAATGGTGAACTCACCAACTCGTAGCCCAAAGTCATTGGATCATTTCTTGTTGACTATAAAGGATAAACCATGCCGTTTGGACCAACACAATGTTCATTACATTACAAGTTGGGAGGTGTAACGTCCTAGCTATGGGAAACAATATAACAACAAACCCATCCTATAATGTAATGACTTAGAACCTACCTTTAGGCCGGTCCATGTTAAAATTGCATTGCATGTTATGTGTGTTTGTTTGATTAATTGATATAGACGGGCACTTAGCTGTGATTAACCCAACCAAGCCTTTTCTTAAGGGAGAATTTGGTCAAGACCAGAGGGAAGGCTCCAAAGAGAACACAAGACAGACATTCAAGCTAGTAGTTCCAGTTCTAAGCCTGTCACTCCCATCACAGTACTAAAGCCTGTGAGCATAAAAGACACTCTGCTACTACAACATCACAATCCATATTCGACCTACAAGACAGTTCAAGCTATAAGAAGACTGAAGATCCTGTCACCATGGTGGAAGAGGGAGAACATTCGAACACTAAAGAACCCATGAACACCCAAGAGCTACTAAACACCATGGTAGCTAGTCAAATCCAGCTGAAGGAGGACATGAACCTTATGGTACAACAATTTCTGAACTTAAAGAGTGGCTGAGAGGAGAACAAGACTAAACATAATTCTCCAATCATGGAGGGATAGAAGAAGATTAATGAGAGAATAAACAAGGTGGAAGAGATGATTAGGAAAGCTCGCAAGATGGAAGACCTTATGGACTACCAATCACTCTTACTTTTCCTTGATGTGAGATTGCCTCCCAAGTTCAAGATGCCAACCTTGGACAAGTTTGACGGGACCAATTGCCCAAAGTCCCATCTGAAGATGTATATGAGGGCCATGCAACCTTGGGAGCAACTGAAAAACTACTTGCTTAAATGCTCCAAAACACTCTAACTAGAGCCGCTCTTAGGTGATTCCTCAACCTAGATGGTGCTAAAGCAAGGAGTTAGGAGGACATTTGTCGTGAGTTTTACAATCAATACAAGTATAACATAGAGGTGGATATAATAAGAAGGGATATCGAGACCACGAAGCAAGAGCCAAAAGAATCCTTCTCTACCTTCATTACCAAGTGGAGGTCCAAAGCTGCATAGATGATGAATAGGCCAAGTGATGAAGAACTATTAGGACATATGTGTTTTCACTTGTTAGGAACATATGTCACTATTTTATGTAATTGGCTAATCCTTTGACAAAATACACTTTACTTGTAATTGGGTAAATCTAGGATGTGTTTAATACTTCAAGAAACCTTGTTTCAAGATCAAATGTTAAAGTCATGCAAGTCTGTCCAAGATTCATGCTGAAAAGTGCAAGTTCATTAAAGCTTGACAGCTAGCCATTTATCGAGCTTGAAGAGCTGTTCCAGCCTCGTGGCTTGACAGCAGCTCAACAAATAGGGTATCGGTCAAGGTTTATGAAAAACATAATTTCAGATCTATTTTGACTCTAGTCTGTGATTATGTGTTTGGGCTTTCTTTTTTTACAACCCTAGACATATAAAATAATTAATTTAAGGGCCGTCAAAAGTAGAACAAGTTGCACAAGTGTTGAGCAAAGTTTGTTCAAGCAAATTGTGACCGGAGACAAAATTTGCCCTAGTTCATCTTTCTTGTGTAGAAGCTGCTGTGTTTGTACACCGTAGGGTTTTGTGACCAATCATCTTCTCGATCTTCATCATTTAGATGAACTGAAGAACTTTACAGCCAACAACCTTCTCTAGTTGGTGATTGAAGTCGCGTATTAGGATCCATGCAAATAGTTAGTCACGTATTGGGAGCCATGCATTATAAGGAGAAATTGTCACTACAGAACAAGTCTAATTGAATATTGGGGTAAGGGTTCAACTGTAGGTTGGTATAAGGTACTGGGATTCCTTTACTTGTAACCACTTTTTTTGATAATAGTGGATTCTCAAGAGTGGTGACCTTAAAATCATCTAGTAGGGTTTTTGTCGTGTTGGTTTTCCCCATTCGTAAACAAATCACCGTGTCATTTTAATTTATGCTGCAATTAGTTTAATTGGTGATTTATTTGTGCTACCATGCGCTTTGCATGTTAATTTGATTAATTAATAAACTTGGCTGATTAATCAATTAATTAATCACAAGGGGTCAATTCGTTTTTGGCCTATCAAGAACAATTAGCTATGGTTGTAAAGAATTTATTACCTGTATACCATAAGAATTTAGTGCCCTTAAATCCTATTGTATGATGCTATGTATGATATTATGTGTGACATTATGTATGACATGATGTATGACTTAATATTGTAATTAATAAATTTGTTTTGTTATTATTTGAAATAATGGTAACATGAATATTTAGACATTATCATATAGTCCATGAGATGCATAATATGTGATTTATGTGAAAAGTCACAGAAGATATAAATTACAAGTTCTTTGTAAACTCAGAATTTAGTTCGTAGTCGGTGATGAAATTGGGCGTTTCATCTGCGAAGACTATAACGTATTAACTAAGATGATTTATCTTGATCATGGAAGTGGTGACTTCTAGTTGATATGTTGATATGTTTTAAGAGTTAAAACATATTGAACTAGACCACTGTGAGATTTATTATTCTTGTAAAGACTGTCAATTGAATAATAAATCTCATGACTTATATTTGCATGAACTCTTAATCCTGAGAGAATAATGGACTTGATCATGAATTGTAGGTTGCTTTGATATATCAGGAGTGAGATCTAAAGTAACGGTCAAAACCTCAGTATATTGGGTAGCCACATTTAGTGTTGATGGAACATATATTCTCAAGATGGAATTCATGATCTCTTAACGGAGATATAAAATATTCCCTTGAGATAAGTTTAATGGGTTTAGTTATTCAGAGAATTAGGCCTAACCACTTTAATAAGAAATTACTAAAGTATATATTTATGAAATTGGATTTCATAAATATATGGTGAATAATATAAAAGGATTAAACCGGGTACTCAATGATTAAAATGTAGTAATTTACAAAGTGGCATTCTTCATTAATTACTTTGTATTACTATGAATATTTTATGAAGGGGTTGCATGTACAATAAAGTCTTGGGATATAATTTATAGATAAGGCCTAGAGTGCAACTATATTTATATAGTGGTATTAAATATAGTTAATGGTAACTTTGGACTTGTCAAGAGTTGACAGAAAAGCCCAAGGCCCATTGGAGCTAGTGTCTTATTGGTCCCTTTTGGTCCCACTCCAAACCACACACTTAAGCCCAATTGGAAAGGCCCAAAAGGTCAGCCCAATTAGATAATTGGTTAGATACAAAGGGAAAAACGTACAGAATTTTATGGGAGAGAAACATCATTGTGAAATGGTGTAGGTGAGTGTATATCACTCTCAAATTCTTCCTTTGTAACCAATTGAGAGTCCACACTTCTTGGGCGTTAGTGGAATTGGAGTGAAGATTAAAAGTATTCCCAAGTGCTTCGATCTTTGTTTTTTGAAATTTACCGCTTCAAGGTATGCTCTCTTATACTTGAATTCTGAAATTTACATAGTGCATGTTATAGATTGTGAATGAAGTAGATCCGTTTAACTTTCCGCTGCATATATGCATATTTCCTACAATTGGCATCAGAGCGGTCTTCAATTTCCAATCTGTTTAACATGTTTTGTGAATTTTAGAATTAGAGATGATAGTTTCATATTGTTAGAAGATTATGTTTTTTAATTTTCTGCATGTTCTTGAAACTATGATTTGATGAAAACTGAAATTGATGTTATGATGTTGTTTAAATTTAAATTTAAGTACGTAAAATTGAATCTTAAGGCTATAGCATCAATAGAATTCAGTTTTGACATCAATCTCTGTCTATAATGTTCATATGTTGAATGTTTGTTCATGAAAAACGAAGAAAACTGCCTTAGAAAAATTTTGGAAATTCGAGTTTCACGATTTTCGATCGATCGAACGAGTCAGAAGGTTGAGTTTGAATTTTTTTAATTTTTTCGATTGATCGAGGGGCACATTGGATCGATCGAAAGAAAGAAAATCAGAATTTTTTCTAAGTGTTTTCACATGTAAAAAAGAATAAGACTATGTGTAATTAGATTATGCATGTTTTAAATTTAAAAACATCTAGTGGGAGAGAGATACAAGGGTTGAATCTCACGACCTCCATTGTTGGTTCATAGTAGTGTGAAATATATACTTTGTCTTAGCCTCGAGCTTTGCATTCCATGCGGAGAGTATTTGTTTCATGGTCCTACAAGAATGAATTACTTGGTTTATAGTAGTTTAATCAAACACCTTGTCTTAGCCTCGAGCTTTGCATTCCATGCGGAGGGTGTTTTGTATCATGGTACTACAAAATAAACTTGTTAAGGGGATGAAATGTGGCTACACATGATTCTAGAGAATGGTATACACTAGACTAAATATTATAGTATCCTCTATGCCGAGTTCTTATTATTTACATTTAGAGGCCAAATGTAAAACGGCATATTATTAGTGTTTGATAAGAGTTATCATGATAACATTAATAATGAGAAGAGTTCTCATTCAATCATAGTATTTAATGTTCACTCTATGCTGAGGGATATTGAATATGGGATTGGGTTGTCGTTGCATATATTATATTATGGTTTTGTTAAGGTTCCATATTATATGTTTATATGCTAAAATGATAATGTCCGGTTTACTTATTATATTCATGTTTATTATTTTCAGATTTGAACATGGCATCATTTAGCCCACTTGTAACTATTCTTAATCAAAACAAACTGACTGGATCCAACTATGTTGACTGGAAAAGAAATTTGAACATAGTTCTCACAGCTGAAGAGCATAAATATGTGCTTACTAAACCATGTCCCAGCTTTCCTTCATTAGATGCTCCTCTTGAGGAAAAACAATGATATGATTGTTGGCAGAAATCTAATGAGATGGCCAAGTGCTACATCCTAGCATCTATCTCAAATGTTCTACAGCATCAAATGCAGGATGTAGAACTAGCTTCAGACATCATGCTAAGTCTGAAGGAGATGTTTAGTGAGCAAGGTCGTTCTGCAAGGCAGGAGACCATGAGGCAAATTTATAATACCAAAATGGCTGAAGGAAGTTCAGTAAGGGAGCATTGTCTTACAATGATCTATAATCTGAATACATTGGAAGTTTTAGGTGCTGATATTGATGGAGAATCCCAAGTGGATATGATACTCCAGTCACTACCGAAATCATTCAAGGAATTCAGACTTAATTACAATATGAACAAAAAGATTTACTCATTGTCTGAATTAATGAATGAGTTGGTAACGGCGGAAGGCATCCTTGGTACTTCTAATGTTGAAGCCAATGTGGGTGAAGCTTCTACTTCTCAACCTAAGTCGAAAGGCAAGGGTAAAAAGAAGAAGAAGAAGGACTTCACCAAGCAAGAGGGTAAACAAATTGCCTTAGGGGTTGCTGATAAAAGAAAGAAGATCAAAGGAAAATGTTTCCATTGTGGTGAGAAAGGACATTGGAAGAGGAATTGTCCAATATTCAAGGCTGCCAAGAATAAGGGTATGAATTATATATTCCTTCTAGAAATATGTTTGGTACAAAATCCAACAGATTCCTGGTGTGTGGATTCAGGTTGTACTAATCATATCTGCAATTCCTTGCAAGGGTTCCAGGAGACCAGAAAGCTTAAAGAAGGGGAATTGTTTCTTACTTTGGCTAATGGGAGCAAGATTCCGGTTGTAGCTGTTGGTGTTTATAATTTATGTTTTGAGTCTAGAGTTTTAATATTAGAAGACTGTTTGTATGTACCTAATGTTCGTAGGAATTTAATTTCTGCTACTTACTTAGGTAAACATGGATATTGTGTTATCCTTAAAGACAATGTTATAATAAAGAAGGGTAAAATGTTTATTTGTTCTGGCAATATTGTGGATGGTTTTTATATTTTAACTCCTGATAAGCATGAATTATATAATTCTGAATTAGATAATGATTCTCATGTAAAATCATTAAAGAGAAAGTTTCCTTCAACTTGTGATGCATATCTTTGGCACTTGCGTTTAGGTCATATTAACTCAAATAGGATTCAAAGACTGATCAAAGATGGTCTCTTAGAGCCCATGGACTTTGATGAATTTCCAGTTTGTGGATCTTGTTTGGAAGGTAAAATGACCAAACGACCTTTTAATGCAAAACCTATAGAGGATGATGCTGAAGCTAAACCTATAGACATGGGGAGCGACGATGATAGTGATCAATACAGGCTAGAAAACGTGTTAGTAGCTGCATTAGAGGAGACAGGAGAAGCCGATGATGTAGACTATGATGATTACCCCTATGGGCGTCTCTCGGATTGGAGTTGTATTACTGATGTTAGTTCAAAGTCAGGACCTCAATATGACAAGCATAATAGAGAGATTCCTGAGTTGGGGTCATTTCACAATTCAGAACTTGGCTTACTGTCCCTATATACCGAAGAAGAAGATGACATAGATGCTAGATTGGTTGCTTTAGACCAAAAACTAATGGTCCATAGTCTTGGAAACTTAGCACTGGAAAGCCCTGAAGATGATAATAAGAAGATGGAAGAGAATGAGTCAAAATGCCTCCCTCAATGCACTAACTTGAACAATAAAGGGAAGCAAGATTTTTTTGGTGAGTGGATGGATAGCATAAAGCACCTGGATGCTTTTATGACTGACAAGTCCACATATATGGAGGTTAATGGTGAAGCCATGGATTGTATGGATAAAGATCCCATGGTACTAATGCTAAGGGAAGAAAGAACTCACTAGGAGCTGCCTACAATTATTGAAGCCATAACCGAGTAAAAGAACTTGGCATGGGAGGGAGCCACCCACCCCATGGAGGACTTCATGAAAAAGATCAAGATTGTTGAGCCAATCACTCCTGCCAGGAAGATCAATACCGTCGAGCCAGTCACCCCCGCCAAGAACATTGTTTCTGTCCTTATCGAGTCTATTTCCACTAGTATTACTATTCCTATCAGTTCTATTTGTGATAGTTGATAGGCCACAAACTAAATGACCCTTTGTGATAGAAATTAATTAATTAATTAGCCAAGTTATTAATTAATTAATTTATCATACAAACGTGTGGTAGCATAAACAAATCACCAATAAACTAAAATTGCAGTGGAAAATAAATAACACGGTGATTTGTTTACGAATGGGGAAAAACCTAACGACAAAAACCCCACCGGGTGATTTTCAGATCAGCACTCCCGAAACTCCACTATTATCACAATAAGCGGTTACAAGCAAGGAATCCCAAGTACCTTACCAACCTTCAGTTGAACCCTTACCCCAATACCCAATCAGCCTTGTTCTGTAGTGACAGTTCCCCTTTCTGATGCATGGCTCCCAAGTACATGACTAACGATTGTGCGAATCCCAGTACGCGACTTCAAAACACCAATCTGAAAAGCTTGTTGGCTGCAAAGTTTTTTAGATCATCCACACGAAGAAGATCAGGAAGATGCTTGGTCACAAAAAATTACGATGCAAATACACAGCAATAGATAGGAGGTGTCAAGAAGCTATCGACCAGCTGTCGAGCTTTAATGAATTTTCACTCTTGCTTGATTTCTTAAACAGACTTGAAGGCTTCAACTCTTGATCTTGAAACGTGGTTTCTTGAAGTATTCAAAACACATCCTAAGTCTACCCAAATACAAGTAAAGTGTGTTTTGTCAAAGGATAAGCTAATTACATAAAATCATGACATATGTTTTATAACATGAGAAACACATATGTCCTAACAATCTCCCCTTTTGGCAATCTGTGACAAAACCATAACTAACAAATGAACATATGAGAGAAGTCATAAATCACTCAACTCATATTCACTTGTTGAATACAATAAAATCTATCCTAACACAAACTCTTGAAAAACTTTGTAAGAAGAGAGTTTATGGCAAGTAGACTTTGACAACCTGTATTTCTGAAACACTTTAAATAAAACTCATCAAGGCATCTTTGTGTGAAACAGAAATAATAGATTGCCTACAAATAATTAGAAGCATATGTATAAAGAGAGAAAAGAAACAACACATAAAAGGGTAGGTGAAAGAAAAACATACATAAAAAATATAGAAGAGAAAATAAGTACAATGTATGTCTATAAATGGTCACAAGACCTCATGTACAAGAATAATGTATCTAAGAAATAAAAGAAAAGAAAAGATACATAATATCCTCATTACATCCCTCAAAAAAAAAAAATATAACAACACTCCCCCTAACACAATGATCCCAAAAACTAACTCTCACCCTAAGAGTGACTACTTTCATATCTAAAACTACTCCCCCTTTTTGTCATGAGTAACAAAGGGTAAAGTGTCAAGTAGACATCTCATCGGCAGAGCTAGTATCTCCATCAACATCTGAAGCATCATCGTCATCACCATTATCATCATCATCATCCTCAGCATCAAAATCAAAAGCAACTGGATGAGGTGGTGAAGAAGTAGGCTTAGGTGCAAAGCCGCCCATAGTCGCTTGCCATTGTGCAATATGACTAACACAAACGTTCACCTGATACAACTCCATAGAGAGTGTATCGAGGCGAGCATCCATGCGCTACAGCTGTGCCATGACGTCTCCTAAAGACATATCACCTGAAGTAGAAGGAGCGGATGCAGATGGAGTAGACCAGGATGGTGCAAAACGAGAGGAGGATGCTGCTGAATCTGTCTGCTGCAACCGAAACTAGGCCTCGCTACATTTAATGGTAGCGTAATCTATGGCACACATGATGGTAAAGAGACTTTGCTTGGTTACAGAACCTAAAGGCATACAAGAAACGCAACAAGAACTCTTTCTTCTGTAGGAGGAGGCTAGGGTTTCAAAAAGAAAACCTTATGAAGCTTTCTAGGGTTAGGTTTTTCTTTTTCCCACCTCCTTTAAATAGGAGCTTAATGGGCTCTCTTATTCCAAATAGGTTTACACAAACCTTGGGTTTTCCTAGTCCAATAAGGATTATACAAACCCATAAACAAATATCCTTTTAGAATAAAAACATTTTTGGCTATAATCTGAAAACCCGTAAGCTCGATCGATCAGGACATCTGTTGAGCTTTAATGAATCTCGACAGATTGAGATTCTGTCGAGGAGGTATCGAGGCCTACAGATTTGCACTTTTCTTGAGCAGTTCTTGAGTAGTCTTCATGTCTTCAATTTAACCAATTGTAATGATCATCTTGAACCTACTTAGATTTACCCAAATACAAATAAAGTGCGTTTTGTCAAAAGATATGCCAATTACATAAAAATATGTCCCCAACAATCTCCCCCTTTGGCAATTCGTGACAAAACCACAAGAGTACATTGAACGTCCTAGAATACATTCTACTCAAGATTACATAATAAATAAGCCTAATCTAAAAGATCTGAAACTTGGAAGTTGCTGCAAGAAGAAGGTTTGGAATCTTGACTTGGCTTTAACTTGTCTTTCCTGAAAGGCACTAAACAAAACACATCAAGGTACCATGTGGAAAATAATGACAAATTAAATAAACAAGAAACATGTGTAAAGAGAGAAAAGAAACAACACGTGTGAGATAAAGAGTGAAACACATACATCATTATCTAATATAGAAACAACACATGATGTATGTAAATGGTTACAAAACCAAAAGATACACAACACAAAAAATATATCAATATCAATGTGTATCAAACTAACTCTCCCCCTAAGTTAGTTACAACAAAAACATTCTTTCCTTTAACTTGAAGTTCTCAATTTCAGTATTACTAGCAGGAGAAACAAAAACAGTAGTACTAGTAGAAGCAGTATTAGAGGAAGAAAGACCATACCCTAAACCTGTTTGATTTGAAGCAGATTTCTGAATCTCGTCAAGCTTAGTGCTTGAAGTCCTCTCCAATTGAGCTCTGACTTGAAATAGCTTCGCCTCAAGCTTCTTTGTCTTCTCAGCCAGGAAATTGTTTTCAAACTTCAGTGCTCCAATGGTCTGATTAGCCTCATCAAACTTAGTAGATAATTCCTTACGGTCAAGTTCCACATCACTGAGTTTCTTGGTGGCCAGCCTATAAAGTTTCTCATGTTTTTCAGAAACTTTGTACAATTTCTCATAAGCTATATGGATGTCATTTTGATCATCCATCTTCTCAAATTTGGACTCCACCAATTCTTCTTCTTCGTCCACATCTTCAACAATCCCATCAGTCGGATTGACAGTGGCAGTGAAGGCATTCAAGATTCCTTCATCCTCATTGTCGGAATCTTCCTCAGGCTCAGTGTCACTCAAGGTAGCAGCAAGTGCCTTACCCTTCCCAATGCTCTTGAGATACGTAGGACACTTATGTTTCATGTGCTCGAAGCCTTGACACCCAAAACACTTAGGTCCTGCGGGAACAGTGTACTGACCAACTTCTTTAGCATCCTTCTTCCCTTTGTCTTGCCCTTTAAACTGAGAAGAACTCGATCGCCAGCGGTCCTTGTCAAAGTTCCTCCCGTTGGCATTCTTCATAAACTTCTTGAACTGCCTTGTAATGTAGGACTTCATCTTGGAATCTTCATCATCGGAAGACTCATTTATGTCACTACTCTTTGCCTTCAAGGCCATGCTTTTGCCCTTTCCCAACTTTCCAATCCTTGATAACCCTAGCTCGTAAGTCTGCAGATTACCAACCAGCTCTGTCAAAGGAATTTTGTCAATATCCTTTGATTCTTCTATTGCCGTAATCTTGGCATGGAATCTCTCGGGTAGAGATATGAGCACTTTCCTTACAATCTTGGGTTCAGGAATGGTTTCCCCAAGATTGAAAGCTAAGTTTACTATGTCCTTGAGCTTGGCATAAAACTCATCAAATGTCTCATCCTCCTCCATCTTTATTTCTTAAAAACTTGTAGTGAGCCTCTAAAGCTTTGAATCCTTAACAGCCTTTGCACCCTCATAGTTTGTCTGGAGGATGGTCAATGCTTCCTTTACAGTTTTTGTGGAGGATATCTTCTTAAACTCCTCATTAGTGACTGCACTGAATAAAGCATTCAATGCTCTACTGTTAAAGTTAGCCGCCTTGATCTTCGCTTCATCACAATCGGTTGGTGCTTCCTTTGGCTTGGTCCAGCGAATCTCTACAGCTTGCCACACCTTTTCATCTAAAGTCTACAAGAAAGCTTTCATGCGTACTTTCTAGTATGCATAGTTAGTGCCATCAAATAAAGGAGGTATAATTAATGACTGTCATCTATCCATGACAACAGGGGTTAATGGATCAATACAGCAAATATTAAACCCTAATCAAAGTGTGCCTACTCTGATACCACTTGATAGGCCACAAACTGAATGACCCCTTGTGATAGAAATTAATTAATTAATTAATTAGCCAAGTTATTAATTAATCAATTTATCATGCAAATGCGTGGTAGCACAAACAAATCACCAACAAACTAATTATGTAGCGGAAAATAAATAACACAGTGATTTGTTTACGAATGGGGAAAACCTAACGGCAAAAACCCCACCGGGTGATTTTCAGGTCACCACTCCTGAAACTCCACTATTATTACAACAAGAAGTTACAAGCAAGGAATCCCAAGTACCTTACCAACCTACAGTTGAACCCTTACCCTAATACCCAATTGGACTTGTTCTGTAGTGACAGTTCTCCTTTCTGATGCATGGCTCCCAAGCACATGACTAACCAATCTGATGCACGGATCCTAGTACACGGCTTACTCCTTTGCACAAATCCCAGTACGTGACTAACTTCACAGCAACCAATTGATTGTTGTAGTTGATTTATAGCAACTTCACATAGAAACACCAATAAGATCTTCAATGTTGGTGCAAGAGACTTTGCTTGGTTATAGAACCCAAAGGCATACAAGAAACGTAGCAAGAACTCTTTCTTCTGTAGGAGGAGGCTAGAGTTTCAAAAAGAAAACCTTATGAAGCGCTCTAGGGTTAGGTTTTTCTTTTTCCCACCTCTTTTAAATAGGAGCTTAATGGGCTCTCCTATTCCAAATAGGTTTACACAAACCTTGGGTTTTCCTAGTCCAATAAGGATTATACAAACCCATAAACAAATAGCCTTTTAGAATAAAAACATTTTTGGCTATAATCTGAAAACCCGTAAGCTCGATCGATCGAGACATCTATCGAGCTTTAATGAATCTCAACAGATCGAGATTCTGTCGATGAGGTATTGAGGCCTGCAGATTTGCACTTTTCTTGAGCAGTTCTTGAGTAGTCTTCATGTCTTCAATTTAACCACTTGTAATGATCATCTTAAACCTACTTAGATTTACCTAAATACAAATAAAGTGTGTTTTGTCAAAGGATATGCCAATTACATAAAAATATGTCCCCAACAATAGTATTCCTATTGAGTCTGTTTTAGTTAAGTCTATTGAGTCTATTGAGTCTGTTGAGAACTCTTTTCCTTATAATATGATTTCTGATTTTGCTTATTTGTTGGCTTTGAATGTTTTCATTTCCAAAATTGGTAAAAAGACTCTTAATAATAAGGAATCAAAACAAGGGCATTTAGAACCTATAAAAGAAGAAAGTCAACCTATTCACCTCGAAATTGATGATGAACCTAAAATGATACAAGTGGGCAATTCCTTAACCACCTCTAAGAAAGATGCATTAGTTGCCTTGCTGACATAATTCAAAGAGGTATTTGCATGGTCATATGAAGATATGCTTGGGATTGATACAAATATAGTGTTGCATTGCATCCCAACAAATCCAACCATAAAACCAGTCAAGTAGAAATTGAGAAGAATGAAGCCAAAGTGTACTCCCAAGATCAAGGAAAAGGTCGAGAAATAGTATAATGCAAGATTCCTAAGGGTGGTCAATTACCCAGAATGGTTAGCTAATGTTATTTCGGTGCCAAAGAAAGATGGGAAAGTGAGGATGTGTGTAGACTTCCAAGATCTAAACAACGCCAGCCCAAAAGATAATTTTCTTTTGCCTTACATTAACATCCTGGTTTACAACACAGCAGGGCATGCCTTGCTATCATTTATGGATGGATTTTCAAGGTACAATCAAATTAAGATGGCTCAAGAAGATATGGAAAAAGCCTCCTTCATTACTTTATGGGGGATGTATTGCTATAAGGTCATGCCATTTGGCCTTAAGAATGCTGGTGCTACTTACCAACATGCAGCCGCCACTTTGTTACATGATTTGATCCATAAAGAACTAGAGGTTTATGTTGATGAAATGATAGTGAAATCCAAAGACCGAGAAGGGCATATACCAGCTTTACAAAAGTTCTTTGAAAGAATCTGATTCTACAAGTTGCGGTTGAATCCAAAGAAGTGCACTTTCAGAGTCACATCTAGAAAACTGTTAGGGTTTATGGTAAGTTAAAGAGGAATTGAAGTCGATCCTGAAAAAATCAATGCAATTGTAGAAATGAAGCCTCCAAGGACTGAGAAGGAGATCCAAGGGTTTCTAGGAAAGATATAGTACATCAGCAGATTCATAGCCCAGCTTACCATGACATGTGAACCAATTTTATGATTGCTTAAGAAGGAAGTTCCTAAAGTATGGAATGAACAATGCTAAGAAGCCTTTGAAAAGATCAAGAATTATTTGATGAAACCACCAATATTGGTTCCACCGATACCTGAAAAGCCATTGTTGTTGTATCTCACAACTACGGATACAGCAATGGGGGCTTTACTTGCTCAATACTTAGAGGAGACTAGAAAAGAGAATGCAATCTACTACATCAGCAAGAAGATGTTGCCTTATGAGGAAAAGTATTCACCACTTCAGAAGACATGTGTAGCATTTGTATGGGCAACCCGCAAACTTAGACATTATATGCTTTTACTTACAAGGTCTTGTTGATTGCAAGAATGGACCCATTGAAATATCTAATGGAGAAGCTTGTGCAAAATGGGAAGACAGCTAAATGGGTTTTGCTTATGTCAAAATTTGATATTAAATATGTGACTCAGAAATCTATAAAGGGGAGAGCAAGCGTTGATCACTTAGCCCACTGTTCACCTAAAGAAGCTGAAGAAATCCAAGGAGACTTTCCGGATGAAGATATCATAGGGATCGTGGTGGAATCATAGAAGATGTATTTTTATGGAGCAACTAATCAAAATGGAATGGTTTTCTTAATTTCTCCAAAAGGGACACACATCCCATTTTCTCGTAGACTTAACTTCCTTGCCACTAAAAATGCCACTGAATATGAAACTTGTATTATGGGGTTACAAGTAGCTCTGGGCCTTGGAGTGAAAGAGTTTGAGGTGTATGGTGACTCAGCCTTGATAATCTCTCAGATTCAGAATAGATGGAAGATCAAGGAAGAAAGGCTAATGCCTTATCATGAATGTTTTCAGAAATGGGCCTCGAAATTCATCAAGATTCAATAGCAATATGTGCCACGTATGCAGAATTAGATTGCAGATTCTTTAGCAATGATGACATTCATGATGGATGGGCCAAAGTAAGATGAAGCTAGACCAATAGTGGTGGAACAAAAAGAAAAGCCAGCTTATTGCATGACAATAGAGGAAGATGAGGGAAAGAATGGAGAAGGTGAGTGGTATTCAGACATTCTACAGTATCTTAAAGATAGGACATACCCAAAGTCTTCAGACAAGAATGACCAATTGACCATCAAGAGGCTGTCTATTAATTATATTATTTATGGAGAGAGACTTTACAAAAGATCATATGATGGAATTCATCTCCTTTGTGTGACAGCCAAGGAAACACAACAAATAATTGAAGAGGTTCATGAGTCAAGTTATGGACCACATATGAATGCATATATGATGTCACGAAAGATAATGAGACAAGGTTATTACTGAACTACTATGGAAGCCAACTGTGCGGATTCTGTTTGGAAGTGCCATCAATGCCAAGTCCATAGAGATCTAAAGCACATGCCACCTATGCCACTACATACCATGACTTCACCCTAGCCATTCTCTATATAGGGAATAGATATTATTGGAAAAATTCACCCAACAACATCCAACGGCCATGAATTCATACTTGTAGCCATTGATTACTTCACTAAATGGGTAGAAGCTACCTCATACAAGGTTCTGAACTCAAAGAAATTTTCTCAATTCAGACCAATATCATTTGCAGATATGGGGTACCACATGAAATTATCTCAAACAATAGGCTGCACTTTAAGGGAGAAACAAAGAAGTTGCTACGATAGTTCAACATTTAGCACCACAAATCTTTGCCTTATCGTCCTCAGACTAATGGAGCAGTTGAGGCAGCTAACAAAAATATAGGGCGAATTTGGAAGAAGAGTACAAAAAACTACAAGGACTAGCACCTATAATTACCCTATGCACTTTAGAGGTATAGGACATCAATTCGATATTCCATAGGAGTCACTCCTTATTCATTGGTGTATAAGATGGAAGTAGTCCTCCCTAATGAAATGGGAGTTCGTTCATTGAGAATAGTTCTGGAGACTGAAATTCCAGAAGTAGATTGGTTGCAAAGTAGATATGACCAGTTCTGCATGATGGATGAGAAGAGACTTAAGGCCCTATATCACATTCAACGTTATCAAAGGAGGCTTAGGAAAGTTTTTGACAAGAAAGTAAGAACTAGAGATTTGAAGTTGGGAGATTTAGTACTAAAAGAGATCTGAGCCCTGATCCAAGATGCAAATGGGAAGTTCAAGCAAAATTAGGCAGGTCCTTACATTATCAAGTAAATATACTTTAGGGGAGTAGTAAGGTTGATAGATTTAGATGCAAACCCTTTCACTGAGCCAACCAACATAGATCAATTGAAGAAATACCACATCTAAGGTGGTAGTTTGAAAACGCCATGTCTGGAGTGGTTGTAAATTATGTTATTTCCCTTCCTAGGTTTGTTAAAAATAAAAAATAAAAATAAAAAAGTGCAAAAAAGGTAGGTTGAAAACCCTAAAGGGCAATCTATGCAAAAGGAGAGTAAAAAAAAAGTGAAAGAGCCTGCTAGGTTGAAAACCCGAAAGGACGGCCTAGGCAAAAATTAAGGCAAATAAAAAAAATGAACTACGTAATGACCTGATCCTTCTGCCAAGAGGGTACATAGGCAACCATGCATTGGTTCGGTTGTAATTTCCCCAAACCCACGATTTACCCACTAAGCAAAAGAAACAAAGAAAGAAAAAATTTCCAAAGTTCAGCCATTCCATTAAACCATGCCATTTACATAAAATTCAAAACCTGAACTATAAGGTTGAATTTAATCAACCATCTTATTGGCTTTATTCTGTGCCAAATTTGCTTGTAATTAGCCAATTAGTAACCCTGTGTTTAGGTGGGGATCATGTAAGGGTAGTGTGTGAGAGAGTGTGAAGAAATGCTCAAGACTGTGCAGTGAAGCAGGGACTCGTAGCTAGATCTCGCGGGTGACTCGCAGCTTGCAAGCTGCTAGAAGATGCACACGAGTGAAGCATGCAAAGAAGTTGAACTGTCATGCCAGCTATAGCACTACAGGACAAAAAGTCCAGATTGGCCATTCAATTAGCTCGCGGCTTGGACTCGCGACACAATCAAGTCGCGAGGCCAAGTCACCAGTCCACTCTGTTATGGAAAAAATTACTCTTCGTATTCCTTTCTCACTCCAGTATAAATACCCCATATTCCCACGAAATATTGAGAGCTTCCAAAAAGAATTTTGATAGAGAAACCCTAAAAAAAAACAAGATTGACTCATCCACAATTTTTACATAGTGACTCTTTAAATTCCTCAACTCTCACCCTTTGCATTGTTACATCCTTGAGAGGTTCTTTAACCAAATCATTTTCTCACCTTACCCATATCTGTGAGAAGGTTTTTTGGTGCTTTAGGAAGTAGTTCAAAAGGAACCAATTCATATTGGTTGATGCTATAGGTTATAGCGAAATCTGGTAAGCTAAAAAAGAAATAGGTTCGGCGTAACCTCATTGAAGTAGGAGTTTGGAGGGCTTAGGTACATTGGGTAGATTAGACTTGGAGGGTCTTCTGCTATTCATGTATCCCAACTTGATTCTTTAGTGGATTATTGACTGCTTGGAGGGCGGCGGAAAGGTTTTGCGTCGAAGGCTTCGGTTTCCTCTTTGATAACACATCACTGTATTGTCCTTGTGTTTGCATCTCTCTTCCCTTAATCTTTGCCATTTAATTTCTGCTATGGATATGATTTTATTTGGTTTAGATTGTTTATAAATTTTGTGTTAAGTTTATTTACATTTTCCGCTCGTACATTGTTTGTTGATAAGCTTGAATTGGTAATTTGTTATTTGCAGGTGCACTTGCTATTGTTTAATTACCTTAGTGTGATCCTTGACCCCATTTGAGATGGACCAGTCTCAATCTTTAAATGCACCACCATATTTTGATGGTAGCAATTATGCCTTTTGGAAGGTACGGATGAGAGCATTTTAATGTTCAATAGATGAATCTATTTAGGATACTGTTGATATCATCTGGATTAGGCTGGAGAAAGCCAAATCCACATGGGATAAGGCAGCCCTCACGGCGTCAAATGCTAATAACAAAGCACATAACGCTATTTTTTTTGGTGTGTCTCCAGATGAGTTCCATCGAATTTCTCACATTACCATTGCTAAGGAGGCTTGGCAAATATTGGAGACCACTTATGAGGGAACAAAGAAAGTAAAAGAGACGAAGCTACAGATGTTGACCACCTGATTTAAGGAGCTCAGAATGAGTGAGGACGAGTCCTTTGATTCTTTCTATAGTAAGCTGAATGAAGTGGTAAACGGCAAGTTTAAGTTGGGAGAGAAAATGGAGGATTCCAAGGTAGTAAGGAAGATCCTTCGATCATTGCCAGAAAGCTTTCATGCCAAGGTGACGGCGATTGAAGAGAGCAAGGATCTTGACAAGATCAAAGTCCAAGAACTGGTTGGCTCGCTTCAAACTTATGAATTGTTGTTGCCCACTCAAAGGAAGAGCAAATCTCTTGCTTTTAAGACAATAAATGAAAGGGTAAAAGCACACAACTCATCAAATGAGGATGTCGTCAAGAAAGATGTTGCTTACCTTGCAAAGAATTTCTGCAAATTCCTGAAGTTCAAAAACAGTGGGAAATTCACAAGTTTCGAAAATGAGAAGAAGGACTTCAAAAAGAGAGACGGGAAGGAGTCCCAATCTAATCAAGGAGTCACTTGTTTTGAATGTAATGGACATGGCCATTTCAAAAAGGAATGTTCTAATTACTTAAGATCGAAGGGCAAGGCATATCCCACCACTCTCAGTGACTCAGATTCCTCCACCTCTGATTCGGAGGATAGTTGTGATGAAAAAAGGAATTTCTCAGCATTTATGACTATTGCTCATGTTGAGTATTCAGAGGACTTGAATTTGTTTGTACAAGAACTTGGGGAGCATAGTGATGAGGAATCCATGGGAATTGTAGAAGAATCGAATGCTGAAGAAGTTAAATGTATAGTAGGCCTTCAGGAGAACTACAATTCTCTTCTTGAAAAATCAGGAGAATACATAAGGGTGGCCAAGGCAGCTGTGAAGAAGATGAAAAAAGTAGAAGAGGACTATAGAAGTCTCCTAGTAAGATATAAGGAGGTTAAGTGTGAGATTGAGACACTAAATGGTGAGCTAACTGAAGCTTACACCAAGGTGAAATTCCTTGAGCTTGAGGTGATTCAAGCAAACGCCAAGGTAGAGCGTGTATCCATAAAGAAGATTGATGATGTCCTCTCTTATCAAAAACCCTTCTCCAACAAAACCGGATTAGGATACATAAGAGAAAGTAGTTTAGCTGTGAATATCTCCAACGAAGTGAAGTTCCAAAGAGCCAGTTGTAGTTGCCGCTACTGTGGAGAAGGCAAAGGTTGAGAAAAAGAAGAATGTGGCTGACCAACAGGTGTAAAATAAACGGGTGTAGTGAAGTAAGGACTCGTGGCTAGATCTCGAGGGTGGCTCATGACTTGCAAGCTGCCAGAAGATGCACACGAGTGAAGCATGCAAAGAACTTAAACCGTCGTGTCAGCTGTAGCACTATAGGACAAAAAGTCCAGACTGGCCATTCAGTTAGCTCGCGGCTTGGACTCGTAACTCAGTCAAGTCGCCACTCCACTCTGTTATAAAAAAACTGACTCTTCACATTCCTTTCTCACTCCAGTATTAATACCCCTTATACCCACGAAATATTGAGAGCTTCCAGTGAGAATTTTGAGAGAGAAACCCTAGAGAAAAACAAGATTGACTCATCCATAATCTTTACATAGTGACTCTTCAAATTCCTTAACTCTCACCCTCTCCATTGTTACATCCTTGAGAGGTTCTTTAACCAAATCCTTTTCTCACCTTACCCATATCTATGAGAAGGCTTTTTGGTGCTTTAGGAAGTAGTTTGAAATAAACCAATTCATATTGGTTAATGTTATGGGTTATAGCAGAATCCGGTAAGCTAAAGAAGAAATAGGTTCGGTGTAACCTCGTTGGAATAGGAGCTTGGAGGGTTTAGGTACACTGGATAGATTAGACTTGGAGGGTCTTCTGCTGTTCATGTATCCCAACTTGATTCTTTAGTGGATTATTGACCGCTTGGGGGGCGGCGGAGTGGTTTTACGCCGAGGGCTTTGGTTTCCTCTTAGATAACACATCAATGTGTTGTCCTTGTGTTTGCATCTCTCTTCCTTAATCTTTGCCATTTAATTTCTACTGTGAATGTGATTTTATTTGGTTTAGATTATTTATCAATTATGTGTTAAGCTTATTTACATTTTCCACACGTACATTGTTTGTTGATAAGCTTAAATTGGTAATTTGTTATTTAGGGGTCTAAATGTTCAAGGGTGTTTTACACACATTTTGAACATTCATGAACCTTAAACCAAACCTTAAAAAAAAAAAAAAAAAAAAAAAAAAAAAAAAAAACACCTACACCTTAAACAAAACCCTTAACCTGAAAGTCCTGAATAATTCCTAAACCTAAGAGTTTCACATCCACTTTTAAAATAAACATGTTCAAAGCCAAAAAATAAGATGGTCATTTTTTCTTCAGTCTTTTCTCCTTGAGTCGTTCATTGCTTTCATCTATGTTAGGTACCTTGTCCTTTTAAATTCATAGTTGTTAGCCTCATGTTTTTCTTGGTTGTCTTTGAAGAATTGTTTTCTCATAGCAACCATGTCAGCCTCCTTATCCACAATCTTGTTCACTAGCTAGTTAGAGTAGTCCATGGTCATCCTTTGGAAGTGAACCTTAACAAAGGACTGATCTACTCGGTCAACTATCTCTAAGCCCAACAACATGTTCCTGATAGAAGTAGAATTTGTTTCCATAGGAGTAAAAGGTTTTCTTCTTTTTCCACCGGGTATTCCTTGCTCATATTAGAATTTCCTTAAGAGTTTGTCAGCCTTGTAGAAAGTTGCTTTCCTTAACCCAACTAGGAAGATATGATCTGATCCTGGAGACCTCAACAAAAGGGGTGGGCACTTCCACCAATAATAATTCCACCAAATTGAGACACTGGATTTCTTGTTCAAAAGTTTCACCCAATCACTCTCAATTTGACACTCGATTTTGAGGACAGTCCTATTGAGAAAATTGCTAGGACCATAATTAGCAACAAAAGGCATGGCAATCATGTCCAATCTTTCCATTAATCATATTTACAAAACCAACAGACTCCCGAGAAAGTTCTGTGACTCTCCACCATGAAATCCAATCCCAGAAGAGTTTCTGCCAAGATCAAAGGAATAGGATTATCACCATCTTTAATCTGACTCACAACACCTATGGCTTAAGCATCCACAAAATCAAGCCTGCCAGAGTAAAGCAAGAAGAGCTAAGCCAAAATTCTTCTGCATGTTATCAGTCACTCCGTGTATACGCTTATTAATCAGTCTTGAAAGAACTGCACGAAGATTCACATATGCCCTTTGATCATGCTGCTAGTAATTGAAGTAGGAAGTCCTAGAGCATCAGATAAATTTTCCGTATGCTTGGGATCACAAGAAATTGCTACGGATTCCTTGCTAGAATCATAACCCAGGATAGTTGAAAATTCTTCAATAGTGGGACAAAGTTCAGCAGTTTGAAACCAGAATACATGGCCTTCAGTATCCTAGAATTTCACAACAGCACGGAGGAAATCCCACTTGATCTTGAAATTCCTCAAAGCTTTAATTCCCTCTAGTTTGTAGGCTGTAAAATTGGTCTTGGTGCAAAAATCAAAGCCACAAACCCATCTATTGATATCATGAATTGTTGAATGAGAAAAATTTTGATTGTTAGCCATGGATAACCTTGCTTGTGATTATTGTGTCTTGCTAACCTTGATGCAAAGATTTGTTTGTAGTATAGATTGCTAAAGTAAGCTACCTCAGTTCTTAATCAGGTCTAAATAAGTTCCAAAGAGTTTGTAGCTGGCTAGGAAAGTGTTTCATGATCACAAACGAAGAAAATATTTTCCAAAAAACTCAAAAACGCAAAAGATGAGTCGAAAAAGTGCAAGGAGTTGGCCCACCCTTTGGTGTGCCTGTCGGCACCTTGGAATGCCAATCAGCACTCTCCAAGTGTTGATTAGCACTCCAAAAGTGCCGATTGGCACTCAGCACCCCTAAGGTCTGCTTACTCTATTTTGTGATTTTCAGGCACTCCTCAGGTCTATTTTGACTCCAGCTTTCATTCGATTTTTTTTTTTTTTTTTTTCTAATTGGTCCATAGAGTTTTCAAGAATTTTCATGAATTGTCAAACTGGGGCATTCAGACAAGCCTTGCCCATTTGTTTTCAAAAAAAAAAAAAAAAAATCAACTTTTGATCAAATTAAGATTTTTCAAAACCATGAATTCATCTCTCAAACTAGGGGCATTTGGCTCCGCCTCATTCAAGCAAGTGCAAATTCCATCAGAATTTGTCAGATAAATTTAAATTGGTACTATAAGACTTCATCAGGTGAATTCTAAACTTGTCTCATTTAAAGTTCCAACAAGATCAAAAGCAATTCAAAGGACAAAGAGCTCAAAAGCTGAAATTAATACAAATTTGTCTAAGAAACACTTCTTCTTGTTTTTGCAAGAAAATAAAAAACACAAATCAAGCAGCATTAGGACTCTGGGTCTACCTGTGCGAAGATCTCCTCGACCTACCTCTAGAGGAACTGCCCTCAATGTTTCGTTCTTGACTTGCATAAAACTAAGATTCTTGCTACCGATTTTGAAGTTCAAGATTTCTAATCCTTTCCTCCAAGGATCTTGTGTTGGCATTAGCCAATGCCATTCCACTCACCTGAAAAATTAACAAAGACAAGTGTTAGATCAATCATCAGGGAATTCCAAGCCAAAAACACTCAAAAAGCATCATCTTATACCCAACTCACTTCATTGATCACATATTAGGAAGATTAAGTACGTGCTACCAGTTGCAAGCCTCCAATCATCCACATACTTCCTTCCACAAGATCAACATCGACCTGAAGTACAAATGCATCAGTTCATGAGCAACTCAATGATCCAAAAAAAAAAAAAAATGAATGAGGACAAGAAACTAAAGGATTCAGGAACACACTGGATCAAGCCAAGGGACATTTGGGATATGCTCTGGCCTGTCTAAAGTCATGGAGTTGTACGACCCATCAGGATTCATCACTTCATATTGCCATGCAAGAAAGTAAGGATAGGTCTCCATGAAAGAACTAGAAGAGCCACTAGCATGACTAGGAGGGGGATTCTCATCTTCCTCTTCCTGTTCTTCAAAAGATGAAGCCTGAAAATGCAACATACAGATATTGTCAGAAGGCCAAAATATGGAGGATGAGCATACAAGATGGAATACAACTTGGCTTCAGAAGTGAAGAGGAATGTCGATGCTACAAGAATGCTAGCTAGACACCCTTGTAATTGAGTTTGAATAAATTCAAATTAATTTACTGGCGTCCCTAAAACAACATGGCCAATTCGAGCACGAGCAATCTCTTCATTAGCTAAAAGGTCAGCCAACCGAATTGAGGGACAAGGAGGAACCGAAATTGCTATAAGAGGGTACACATGTTGAATTTGAGGCAACACCCGATCACTAAGATACCAGTACCTCCCATGGCCACACTCAAACAATACTTGATGGCTATTTAACCCCAGAGCCAATTCACACTCAACATGCTCCTCACATCCAAGCCAAGGGTCCAAAGACATCTGAAAATCACAAAGAACCCAGAATGAAAAGAAACCAAACCATAATGAAACACAAAAACCCCACACAAAAAAGGAAAATCAAATTAGCCACAGTTAAATTGTCAATCACCATATGCCAAACTTCCAAAGAATGCTTGGAAGGCGTTGATGGATGGTATTCGGGCAACCAAAGGAGAAACCTCGAATATATGCCGTCAACATCTTCTTGAACTTGAGGACAAACCCCAAAATATTCATACAACCAAACTTGAAAAAATCAACACACATCATTATGACATAGCCAAAATGATCTTCCAAAAACCCTACACATAGCCAAAAATTCCAAACCTCACCTGCCAAACAAACGGTGCACCACTTAAGCTTGAGAGACTACACCAAGAAAGTTGATTCATGAAGTGCAAGAGGGTAGCGTAAGCCATACCACCCCAGTCATAATTTTTGATTTGGTCAATATCCTTCAGGCTCCACAAATAGCGCAAGCTCATAGTACTACCTATGTCTAGATACAAGAAAATCCCAATGAAGAGAAGCGTGAACATGCGTGTGCTAGTTGCTATGGTTTTACAGTTCTCAATATTCTTATACAACCACATCAAAGAGACATTTTTGCTCTTCAGTTTTGAAGGCACTATGCCTAAAAGACTCTTAATCTCTTTCGAAGTAACAGAATCATTGATCTTGATTCTTTCATCGCCATTCTCAAGCTAGTGATGACGGAGAAGTCGTAAGGCGTCAACATCACTTCACCAATGCCTGGAAAATGGAATCTACACGTGATATCCCAAAACCGTTCTGACAAAGCAATGAGTAATTGGAGATCCTTGTACTCATGAGTTTCCTGGTTCAATAAATCTTGGAAAAAAGTCTGGAAGCCGGTTTCGTTAATGATGTTTTTAATATCTAGAAATAATATTTCCCATATGCCTTTCAGCATTTGAAAGCTACCTCGGCTCTTGAGGTTCTACAAAACAAAAATTTCCCACGACCCATCATCACATATCCAACAAAAATTTCCCATGACCATCATCACAAATCCAACAAAAATTTTCCATGACCAAAAATCTCATGTCTAACAAAAATTTTCCACGACCAAAAAAAAAAAAATCATGACCAAAAAATATTTTCCACGACCAAAAATCCCATGACCAACAAAAAATTCTTTTCATTGCCAAGCTAGCATGTCCAACAAGAAATTTTCATGACCAAACTCACATGCCCAACAAAAATTTTCAATGACCAAAATTTCATGTCTAGCACAAAAATACATACCCATACCCACAAAAAATTTTCCACGCTCATAAAAAAAGACTTACACATTCCAACAAAATTTCCGCATCCATCAAAAATGAATTTGTTCAACCAAGCCTATACAACAAATTTCCATAACTTCAATGCCCCCAAAATTCATCCAACAATACCACAAATTACATACATTGCCAACATTGCCAAAATTCATGAGCCACCAACATTACCCAAATTTCACCATATCCAATAGCTCAACAATTCAAAAATGCCCCAAGGCCAAGATTACAACATTATCACAAGAATTTCCAACCAAACCCTACAATGTCCAAAATTCCAACAAAAGTAAACAACAACCAAATGACAATGTCTCAACACCAAACTTTCAATAAAACATGAAATCAACAAATGTCCCAACAAAAAAACCGAGCAAAGTAAGCTCACCTTGAAATCCATGTTGGAGTGGGGAGCATGGGTCTTGGGGTCTTGAAGGAGCCCTTCTCCATCATTCCACTCAAGAGATTGGTGATACTTCTTACCATTGAAAGTGAGAAAGGAAGGTCCATTGGAAGATGCCATTTTCAATGCAAAAAAAAAATTGGAGTTTTGGAGATGGGTTTCAAAAAATGGGTTTGTAGCAAAATGGTCAAGAACACAAAGATCTTAAAAGATGTTGAGGGAGATGAGTGAAAGAAGGTTGAGAAGCTTAGGAAAGTGATTTTTTAAAGAAGAAATGGTGTAGTGAGGGAGAAAATGCAAGTGGAAAGGGAGAGTGAATAGTGACATGGAGGAAGGGAGAAAAGTGAGGAAGAAAGAAGATGATAAAAAAAAATAAAAAAAAATAAAAAAGGAGACATGAGACATAAAGACAGATGACATCAATTTCAAAATTTTGTGACTTCAAAGGAAAATGAACTCTCAGAGATCATCAAGGACAAAAAACATCTTTATTCAAAAAGAAAAATATCAAATCATCTTTTCTTCAAATATCAAGATTTCCAAAAGTCATGCATCAATTCGCAAACTAGGGGCATTTGTCTATGCCTCATTCATTTGCAAAAAAAAAAAAAAAAAAAAAACAAAGAGAGATCATCATCATCTTTACGAAAAAAAATCGTCAATCAAGGTTCCTAAAAAATCATGCATCAATTTACACACTAGGGGCATTCAGCTATGCCTTATTTAGGTTCTTACAAGAATAAGTCCATACACATCAAAGTCATCAAATGCGAAGATCAAATAGTGGCCGTTCATGAGTTATACAAATCAACTAAATGAACCCTTGTTTCTCTTGCAGGGAATCTTCAATGGACAAATCTCCAAGAACAAATCTTCAATGGAAAAATCTCTTAGAACAAATCTTCAAAGAACAAATCACCAAGAACAAATCTTCAAAGGACAAATCTCCGTGAACAAATCTTCAAAGGATAAATCTTTGTGAACAAATCTTCAATGGACAAATCTCCATGAACAAATCTTCAAGAACAATTCCACAATTCAGGTTGCGAGGTAGAGAATCCCCTTGGATACCTTCCATCAAGATTGAGGTAGAGAAGCCCCTTAGTTACTTTTCATCAAGATCGAGGTAGAAAAGCCCCTTGGTCGCCACAATTTAGGTTCCAAGGTAGAGAATCCCCTTGGTTACCTTTCATCAAGATTGAGGTAGAGAAGCTCCTTGGTCACCACAATTCAAGTTCCAAGGTAAAGAAACCCCTTAGTTACCTTCTGTCAAGATTGAGGTACAAAAGCCCCTTCGTCACCATAATTCAGGTTCCGAGGTAGAAAAGCCCCTTAGACACCTTCCATCAAGATCAAGGTAGAAAAGCCCCTTAATCGACCCGTCATATTCAGACTGGGATAAAGAAGCCTCTCAGTCACCACTGATTTCAAAATCCATTTCAAAAGTTATCAATTATCAAGTAAGTCAAGTATTCACAATTTTCATTTTTGTCAAACAGCATGGCACTAGTTATATATCTCAAGGTTTTAGGTTCAAGGGCTAGGTAATCTTTGAAAAGTCAACCTTAATTAAATCATGGATGCTAAAATCAATATCTTTGTTTTACATTGACATTCACTTTGCAAGCTCTGTCAATGAGGGGCATTTTGTAGACACTCAATTTTGCACCCATAATTTAATCAAGGAAGATGGCTAGAATGACCATTCATATACCCAAAATTCATGATTGCATTATATGCATTAATTCATTTATTGCATATTATAAAAATGATACTGAGGTTCTAACAGTCGCAACAGTATGCCCGATTTCCAAGTCGGACCGTTGGATTGAAGGATATCACATGATCAAGTGTGCACAGTATAAATGCGTTTTGTTTAGGTGGAACCAACCACACATGATTAATTTAAATTAATTCTAATTGGCTAGACAATTAAAATTAATTAAATAATTTTGTGATTGGTTGTTAGTTAGTATTAAAAATAGGCTTGCTTGAAGGGGAATAAAGAGGATAATCAGATAACAACAAAATTGTGGATAATCAAGACTTTTTGGAGTATTTATCTACAAGATAATCATTACTGTAAAGACTTGAATCATCAGAAAAGGAGTTTAATTTTTAGAATATGGATTAAAAACATGTCTAAGTGCAAGTCCCGGCTCAAAAAACTTCAAAACAGGAGTCCAAAATGGACTAAAACTCAAACACAAGTCCAGCACCCAAGAGGGCCATTCGGCACTCTTGGAGTGCCGATTGGCACAAATGCAGGGCACGACCCGAGGGCTCCTGGATTGAGATAAATTTTATCCTTTTCAATTTTTTAAAGATAAGGACATATCCCAGTTCGTATTCTGATCATTCAGCTAATTTTTGAACATCCCAGCCTCTATAAATAGAGGATACCTCTCAAAATTCAGCACACTTTTTCACGCTTTCTGACCCCCCCTCTTTCTAGCTCTTCTCTTCTTTTCTTTTATCTCTTACATTAAAGACGTTCTAGAGGCTCTTGCCTTAGGAATTTCTTTTCTGCAAGAAAAATATTTTAGGCTTCAACAAGTTGAATAAATTTTTTTGAATCCTAAAATATCCATTCACAAAAAAGAGCACACTCATGCAAGAGGTAGTAATTTTATTATTTCTAACTCTTGATGTAATTGCCATGTTTTGTTTAAAGTTTTTTTAAATATGTTCTAGATGATTTGTTGTTATGATTTCTCTCTTAAATCTCAAAATCTTCTAATTATCAAAGTTCTCTTTAAACTAAAAACTTGTCTGAATTTTTCAAATCTAATTTTTTGTTTTCTATTAATTTTATTTGATGATGCATGAATAGATCTAAGATGTTTTATTATTTCTAATTCTTGATGTAATTTCCATGTTTTGTTTAAAACTTTTTTAAATACGTTCTAGATGATTTGTTGTTATGATTTCTCTCTTAAATCTCAAAATCTTCTAATTATCAAAGATCTCTTTAAACTAAAAACTTATCTAAATTTTTTCTAAATTAAAAACTGTTCTGTATTTTCATTAAATGTAGATCTAATTTTTTTTAACACATAAAACCAATCTGTATTTTCATTAAATGTAGATCTGATTTTTTTTTTTACACATATAACTGAACTGAATTTTATAGATTTGATTTTTCTTAACACACAAAACTGATCTGTATTTTCATTAAATACAGATATGATTTTTTTAACACACAAAATCGATCTGTATTTTCATTAAATATAGATCTGATTTTTTTAACATACAAAACTAATCTGTATTTTCATTAAATACAGATCTAATTTATTTTTAGAGAAAGTTTTCTTTGATACAATTGTAGATTTTGAAGTTTAAAAGAAGAAATTAAAAGTTAGGTTGAAGTTTTATATATGTGATGCATGTAATATAAATTTATTTAATGACTATGAATCCTCTCTCAAATTTTTTTTTTTTATTATTTTATGTTCAAAAACATATTTGATTTTTCTTGATAAAATCACCTTTTTTTTTTTTTTTTTTTTTTTTAACTTTACACCAAAAACAGATTTGATCTTTTTTTACAAAAATCTTGTTCCTTTCTTTGCGTAAAAACATATCTGATTTTCTTTACAAATTCTAATTTTTTATTTACACAAAAATAGATCTGATTTTTCTTTACAAATCTTAATTTTTTTTAATTTACAAAACAGATTTGAATTTTTCTAAAAAAGAGGATGCATTCATAAGATAAACTTATTTGAGTTAGTGTTAGTCAAGTGTTTGTCATGTATATGCAACGTATCATTCACATCATGCAAAAAGGGTATATTGGTCATTAAAGTCAAGAAGACCCGATTTTGTCTAGGTGGAATGGGTGCCTAACACCTTCCCATTCCGTAACTTAGCCCCCGAACTTAGTTCTTTTGGATAGGTAGATCTGTGCTTTGTCTTTCTGTTTATTTTTGGGTAGATTGTAATTAGGACAAAAAGCTATGTATTCTTTTGCAAAGATTGTACCTAGGACTCAAAGCCTTGTAAGGTTTAATTTATCAAGATTGTATTTATTTTTATTCAATCAATGACAATGAAGCATTTTGATCATGTAATTTTGTATTTATTTTTTTTTATTTTTTTGTATAAAAAATAAGTGGCGACTTCACGCCACTTACCCAAAAAAGAGGTGCCCTAAAAAAGCACCAAATCTCTTTTTTGAGAGCACCCCAAGTTTTGCGGTCTCTCACAAGTATGTTACAAAGGAATAAAATATAGACCAACAAAATATGAAATATTGTGCATAAAGCTATAGGTTTAACATGGTTATCATTCTCAATAAAAACTCCTACCATTTAATTCTTTATTAAAAATGAAAGCCTTCAACTTCATTACAAAAATTTGAATAATCATACATATCAATGCATAATTGAAGCTAACTCCACATCAGCTTTGCCTGAATATAGAAGAGGTTTGCTTGGGCCAACTATCATAGACGAATTAGTTGAGCAACTACTACTTGAACATTGTGTCTGATCTTTTGACTCGATTAGACCAGAAGCCATATTAGAGGATTCACACAGGTGCATTTGAGACCCAAAATACATTGGTATTGGATACTTTGATGGAAGGTTAGGCAACTGAGATTCAAAATTAATAACGTGTATTACTTGCCTTATTGAGGGCCTACTAGTGGGATCAGGATGACAACACCATAATCCAACTACCATCAAGTTCTCTATTTGCCCTTTATCAAATTCCATACTTAATCCCTTATCAACTGCTTCAAGAATTTGACCTTTTCCATAGAGGTCCCACACCCACTCTACTAGCCTAACCTTGCTAGGTTCTACACGTGGCTCAACTGGCTTTCTACCACATGCAATTTCAAGGAAAACCACCCCAAAACTATAAACATCAGATTCTTTAGAAGCCTTGCCAGTGGTGAGACACTCTGGGGCTAGGTAGCCCAAGGTGCCTGCCAAAACAGTAGTTTGTGAGCTCAAACCATGGTCTACAAGTCTTGCAAGACCAAAATCACCAAGTTTAGCATTGAAATTTGAATCTAACATGATATTACTAGACTTTATGTCTCTGTGCACCACACATTGCTCCCACTCTTCATGAAGGTATAGTAGTGCAGAAGCCAATCCCTGGGCTATTTTGTACCTTACTGGCCATGTTAACATAATCTTTGCTCCAAATAGATGAGAATCAAGGCTTCCATAAGGCATGTATTCATACACCAGAAGTAACTCACGCTGTTCATGACACCAACCAATGAGTTGAACCAAATTCCTATGTCTCAAACGGCTAATGATCTTCACTTCTGACATATACTCCTTTTTTCCTTGCTTTGATCCTTTTGAGACTCTCTTAACTGCAACTTCCATATTGGATTCATTTAACAAACCTTTGTAAACGCCTCCGAATCCCCCCTCTCCAAGCTTTCCTCTCTCAGCAAAGTTGTTTGTTGCATTGAGAAGTTCACGGTATGTGAACCTCCTTGGCCCTGTTCCTTTTTCAAATTCATCATTCATACTGTAATCATCACTCAAATCTTCTGTGTTCCCACTGGCCCTTTTTCTCCAACAAAAAAACCAAAGTAGACCTAAAGCACAACTCACTAGTACACCTGAACTCACCGTTAAACCAATCCCTAATCCCAACTTGCTTTGCTTGCTCCCATCACGTGTCTCGTTTGGTTGAGGTAACCCATCTTCCAAAGTTGAATCGAATGACCAATGAAGTATTGTATGTGTCTCGATAAATGAACCTGTAGATGCAGAGAAACCAACACTAACCCATTCCGAACCGTTTAAAATTGTCGTAAAATTAACAATAAGTGAAACGCTAGAATTCTCGCTGAAAACTGGATTATCGGCATAAGTAAGGAACGCGGTAAGATTTTGAGTTGTTGAGTTATAACTTACCTGTGCATTTACTATTGACCCATTCATAAAGCTATATGGCCATGTGACAGTTGCGTTCGAGGCAATGGAATTGATATCAATTCCTACATGATTACCACTTGGATCCCACGTGTTTTGTTGAGTGTCAAACTCAACAGCTACAACTTGATTTTTAGTGGCATCGAGAGAGGTTTCATTTTTAAACAGTCCAAGAAATGCACCACTTGAATAGGGGCCTTCAGGAAACTTATAATCAGATGGTGTGATGAAGAAGGCAAGCCCATCAGCTGGGGGAGAACGAGTAGTACTATTTTCAATGATGAAGGAGAAGCGAGTGGTGAAGTCTGTAACTATACGCCTCCCTGTGCTATTATCCGAAAGGTGCACTGGTTTATTATATGAAGCACGACCAGCACTTAATTTGATTGGATATGTGAGCTGGATACGACGTTGTGGGTCTGTCAGGTTTATGTGTGCATCACGATGAAGGGTAATGTTATCTTCACTGAAACTAGTGAAGTTGAAGGAAATTGAGATTGTAGGGGGAAGTAACAATAAGAAGAAGAAGAGAAGAGATTGGAGTTTTTCTGTTCCAAAAAAGCAAGAAACTGGTATGTTGGAGAGAGCCATGATTGAACCTGAATATAGAGAAGAGCCCTATGCTTAGTGTGCTATATATAGTATTTCTAATAAATTTTTTTTCCCTTATTAAATGTCTGTAGTTTGACAATTCGAATGCCTTTCCCTTACGTTAATTTTTTTTTTTTTTTGAGTAAATATTATTCTAAATATTATTTTCATGTGAGTAAACAGTATTAAACAGTATTTTCATGTGAGTAAACAGTATTAAATGTCTGTAGTTTGACAATTTGAATTTTTTTTCCACAGATTTGAATTAATTGGCTTGATTAGTTGACCTAAATCACCATGTGAACAAATCAAACTAACCTCCGTAGAAATTAGAATCCTCTTGGGCGAAAAAGAGAAATTAGAATCTTCGATTGGGATCATGTGTGACGTTCAACAAGAGTCCAAAATTATATGTATCTTTTGTTTGCATGATTGTTGCCTTCTCTACGTTGCTATACATCAACATCTATATATCTTTTGTTTGACATTATTTCTTTCCTTGAATATATATGCTTGACATTATAAGAATCATAAATTTCAAAGTCTTATAAATCAATACATTTCTTTTCTCCCATAAACAATTATTAATAACAAAAAATTAAAAAAAAAATGAAAACTACTACCAAGTTTTTATTACAAAAAAAATTTAAACTTGATAATAAATGTAATATCTGCCATGTCATTGATATCAACATAAGAAATAAATTCCTTAATAACTTTTTTGCGTTGCGATTTTTTGTTTTTAATTTTTTTAAAAATTTCAACCTATGATCTCCACTTTCGATGATAGCTCATAATTATTAGATCAAGATACTATTTGATTTTTGGTGTAAATAGAAATTAAATCCTAGATATCTTATTCAACCAGTAGAAATTTTACCAGTTGAGCTATCTAAAACTTACATTTTGCATTATGTTTAAATGTTAAAAACATCACTTTTAAAGATTATATGCAGTAAAATTTATAATATCCAATGCATAATCCATAATTAATTGAAATGTTTATTTATTATATTATAAAGAGACAACAATCTCCTTCATTACTACCATAATTTGTAAATTTATTGCAGTAAAATTGCTATTAGTTTTAGTATTTTCTAGAATATATACACATATACATACACATGCACAATAAAAGCTTTCAATTTTTATATTGGCTCTATAAAAGCTTTCCATTTTAGCATTTTCTAGAATATATACACATATACACACAATAGGAGCTCTCTCTTGTGGTGTGGTGTAAGCTTTTGAAAGTCAATATACTTTCTATATCATCATTATAAAATATTGGCTTACAACTTTTCACGCTATATATAGAAGCATTTTCTAGAATATATATATATATATATATTTGACACTCTAACTTAATTTACCTAAATTTCAATTTCATTTAATCAATTTTCTAACTTTCAACTTTATTCAATTCAATATTTCCATTCGTTTTGCAAAATTGCACTATTAATGACGGTTGGATTTTGTGGAACTTAGTTGTGTTTGATCCGAATTACAATCCAATCCGAAATGATATTGTTACACTTTTTAATGGAAGATTTTCAAAAGATTAATCCATGAAGCGGAGGCTTGGATTCACTTAACAAACCTTTGTAAACGCCTCCAAATCCTCATTCTCCAAGCACAGTAAAGTTGTTTGTTGCATTCAGAAGTTCACGGTATGTGAACTTTCTTGGCCCTGTTCCTTTTTCAAATTCAATATCCATATTGTCATCATCACCCAAATCTTTTGTGTTCCTACTAGCCCTTCTTCTCTGCAAAATAAACCAAAGTACACCTAAAGCGCAACAGACTACAGCTGAACTTACTGCTAAACCAATCCCCAATCCCAAATTATTTTTCTGGCTCCCATTTTCCGTGCTGTTTGTTTGAGTGAATCCATCTTCCGTCTTATTTGGCTGAGTTAACACATCTTCTACCTCTAAAGTTGAACTGAATGACCTAGAAAGTATTGTATGGAACTCAGTCACCACGCCAATTGCATCAGAGAAACCAACGCTAACCCATTCCAGCAAAACAGCTTTCAAGTTAACAATATAAAAAAGACTAGTAATCCCGTTTGAGACTGGATTAATAGTATAAGTAAGGAACACGCTAAGGGTATGTCTGGTAACTGTTTTTTCCTCTTATTTTCTGTTTTCAAAAACAATTTTCTATTTTTAAAACTAAAAAACTTGTTTGGCAACTCAAAATTGGCAAAAAACAAAAACTGTTTTCAAAATTCAATTTGTGAAGGAAACTGAAAACATGTAAAAGGTTGTTTTCAGTTTCTAATTTTCAAAAGTCAATGAAAACATGCATTTAATTTAATGAATCTTTTTTACTTAATGAGTTAACATTAAATTTTAAATCCTAGTTACAACATATTTTAGTATTTTCTATTTTTTTCTTCAAAAAACTATCTTTTTAATTTCAACTAACCAAACATGTTTTTGATTTCAAAAATACAAGAAAATTGTTTTTTCTTTATATTCCCAAAAACAAGTTTTTGAAAATAGAAAACAAAAACTATTACCAAACATAACCTAAGATTTTGGGTTGTTAAGTTATAACTTACCCATGCATTTACTGTTTCACCATTCAAAATAATGCTTTTCGGCCATGTGACATTTGCCTTCGAGGAACAGAATTGACATTGATTCCTACATGATTATAACTTAGATCAAACTCACGTTTTTGAAGGTGTCAAACTCGATAGCAACAATTTCATTTTGAGCGTTGTTGTTATCCAATGCAGCATTTAATAGTCCGAGATGCCCGCCTGCTGAATTGTTAGGGATGTTAGAACCATTTGGTGTGATGAAGAAGGAAAGCCCATCAGCAGCCCAATTCTCATTAGTCTTAATTTTAAAGAAGTGGGTAGTGAAGTCTGTGAGCCTCCCTATCCTATTTTCCCAAAGCCTCACCGGTTCCTTACATGTGGCACGACCAACACTTTGTGTGATAGACTCCTGGCATGTATCCTTTTTGACTTGGATCTAAGTCTGAGAATGCGTTACCTGTGAAGTTAATGTAAGTGTTGTTGAAACTAGTTAAGTTAAAGGAAATTGTCAATACAGGGGCAAGTAGCAACAAAAAGAAGAAGAGAAGAGATTGGAGTCTTTGAGGTTGAAAAAGGCCAAAAGATATTGTGTTGGAGAGAGCCATGCTTGAACTTGAATACAAACAAGAGCTCCGTGCTATTTCTATTTTCTAGTAATTTTTTTCCCTTCTTTAAATGTTTGTAGTTTCACCATTTTGAATGCCCTTACTTTAATGGTCTGTTTGGATGGAGGGAAGAAGGAAAGGGAGTAGAGTAGTGTTGACTAAAAAAGAGCTAATTTTATGCTAAATCTACTTTACTTTACTCTACTCCCCTTTTCTTTTTCTCAATCCAAACGGACCATAAGTTGTCCTTGTCAATATTTATTAGGTCTACCAAATTACAAAGTCAAGCACCTAAATTTGATTTTTTCCCCCCAAATTTTCAATTAATTAGATTGATTAGGTTGACTTCAATTACCACGTGAACAAATCAAACTAAACTCCTTAGAAATTAGAATCTTCGAATGGGATCATGACTAGTCCTATTTTTGAGTTGGTGTGTAAATAGATACTATTACTAACGCTTGGATCCTAAGTCACCTACATGATTGTTGCCTTTTCTACTTTGCTATGCATCATCTATATATGATTTGTTTGACACAAGAATGAACTCAGGATTTTAAACTAACGGGAGCCGGAGTATAAATGAAAAACTCCTACATCCATATAGTATTAAAAAATTATAAATATATAAAATCGTTATTTCTAAATACATTAAGATGTAATCATCTACCAACAAGACAAAAACAAAACCAAAAATAAAATAATGTTTTTTTTATTAAAACTAGGTTGGCTACATATACACACAAGCACAATAAAAGCTTTCGATTTTTTTATTGGCTCTCTCTTATGCTGTTGTATAAGCTTTTGAAAGTCAATATATTTTCATATCATCATTATAAAATACGGGTTTAGATTAGAATTTTCACCCCCTAACTTTACCTAAAATTGAATCAAATTCTTTAATTTCAATTTTATTCAGTTCAGTTCTCTAGCTTTCAATTTTCTTCAATTGAATCCTCCCACCATTAGTCTCTCAAAATTGCACTACTTGTGCCCCCCCCCCCTCTCTCTCTCTCTCTCTCCCCCCCTAACACGATGTAGTTTCATATTTTTGGCTATTTTCTTTGTTGGGGATATTACACGAAGTAATAATGGAAGAACAAAGTTAACACAAAAGACAAATAGAAAATAGATAATTTAGAGACACTATATCGTTTTCCTTAGACAATATTTGCCCCCCACACTTTTGTTGCTAAAAGATTATTCCAAATTTGTCCTCATGATACAACCAAAATATTAGGTTCTACAGATAGCAATTCTGGAGAATGACCACAGGATTTCTTGTGTTTTTCTCAAACTTTCTCTTTTGTGGAGTTAGATTTTCAAGAGAACATAAGCCTCTATTTATACCCATAAGGTTATGTTTCATGAAAAGGAACGTATGAAGAGTTAGTTATTTATTTCAGTGAACATAAGCTTGTTTTATGAAAAGGCACATATGGAGAGTTAGTTATTTATTTAAATGAACATAAGCCTGTTTCATGAAAAAGGCATGTATGGAGAGTTAGTTATTTTTTCATAATACGGTTATCAAAGATTGAAACCTCTTCAACCTTTCTAAATAGTCACCAAAAAATTCTGCAGAAAATTCTAGAAAATTCCAGAAAATTCAAATTTTCGTATTTTCACTTAGAAAATTTCAGAACTTGAATTTTCACTTTATGAAACCATATTCTCCAAACTCAAACATCATTATTACAACCTATCCTTGTATATACCTATATATACTACAATCCCCCACTAGGTTGTAATAATATATGTCTCACTTGATTGATATCCTATCATGCATAATTGAAGGCGTCTTTCAACTTAAACCTCCCTTTAGTGTAATTGCTCAAGAAATCAACAGAGTTAATGGTGGCTTGGTGCTTAAACGAAAACTCTTATGTGTTGAAATCGGAAACAATACACACATGAGAACATCCACAACACATTTAGAAATCCATTGTTGTTAGCACTATTATGGCCTTGTGCTCTTCCTAGTTTAGTGAACATGTACAAGAGAAAACCCTTTTACTTTTGCTAGAAGCGGCACCACATCTATGTTCACAAAGGTGAAGTTCCTTCTTATGTCCCTGTTACACAAACATTTATTCTTTATGAACTTTATTAAGAGTGTAAAACTCATCCTTAATTACATCGTAATAGTTTGTACTAATCCATCCTGAATGAGACACAAATTTAGTGCTCTTACCAACCACGTATCAATAACTTGCTGTTACCCTTTAAACCTCTTAGACATAATAAGTTCGAGGTTGGGTTCCTATTATTGGTGATTCTGTTAAAAGAAGGGTTTTAGTCTCATTCCAATGGATGTTATCCTTACCAAGTCTCAAAACACACTTCGGTAAAGGACTTATTTTATATATAGAATTACGTAAGCAATAGACTAGTCCAGCTGCATTTGACTTACCTTACATATTCTTGTCTTAGACTCTTAAGTCTAAGTTCACATTGTATACAACTCATGTATACCATATGCATTGTGGTTTCACAACTACAGTACAAGAAATAGCTTATGGTTGTGGCCACGACACTTTTTTCAAAACCTTAGCCAATTTGTTTCCTTATCCGTTACCATTATAATCAATGCTCTCAATTTAATTCTATAGTAGAGTAAGAAATACACCTTATTTCTTTAATGCTTACACATAGCACCCCCACATGTAGTGATTATCTAACTAGACATAGATATTATCACTCACATTAATAATAGAATTAAACTTGAATATTATATATAATAGATATTCATCACTGTGGGGGAGCAAAAACTTGAGCCTTTGCGTTCGGCTTAAGTCCCACACTTTAATAATAATACATCCGAGGAGAAGAAATCATGAGAGAAAGCCCTGTAATTGATAGTAGAGCGTATAAATGTCCAAAGGTGTTGGTCCGAGAGGGTCATCCTCCTCGGATCTGACATATGTCAGTAAAGTGAGCTTCGTCTTACCCTAGACCACCTTCTAGGAAGCTCCAGCGACGAAGATAGACTTCAAATGTACAGGGAAGGGATAAGAACACAGAAATATTTAAGGAAAAAGCTGCTACCACTACATTAAATGCATTACGGTAGCTTTCCTGGCCGCATTAATGTGGAGAAAACCTCTGAACAGTGTTATCAGCTACTTTTATTCTTAGAAAATAGGAAAGGTGTGGAAAAGTGGACAAAGACTCAAGTACAAGGCTAGATAGTAGACAAGTGGACGGTGTGATTGGAAAAAGGAGGACTATATAACGGAGGAGAACCTCCAGAAGAAGGGGTTCGAAAGAGAAAAAGAAAGAACGTTGAGTAAGATTCACTGTGTCAATAGGAAGAACACTATTAGAAGTAACCAATTCATCCAAGAACATACTCCTCGGACACCATCTGAAACAACCCACTTATTCAAAAATTTACTCCTCGGACTTGAGTTTACCCTTTGATTATGTGTTTTATCCTCCTCGGACAGATTCTTAATCCCTATTAGCTGTTGTAAAACCCATTATTAGCCCAATTCTTTCACCCACTCTCTTACAAATTTATTGTATTAGGCCCATATCCTATTTTATCTGGGTTTGGGCTACGATTTGTGACCCTACAATTGGCGCCGTCTGTGGGGAGAATTAGAGCTAGTAAAGTTTATAACAGTTATGGCGGATTCAGGACCACAGCAGATCAGTCTACCCCATGCAGAATCAATTAACGTTCATCAACAAGGCGAGCTCCATAACCTTGAACAGGGAAATCACGTAGATAACCAGCAAGAGGGCAGCTCGCAGACGATTCATGCTGGTAGAAGTGGCTATCGACGAAGGAGTCACTTGGTACACGGGCAAGCTGATGAAAAGGATTTACAACGAGAAATTGAAGATCTAAAAAAGAAACTTCGGCGTGCACAACGAAAGCAAACCCCTTCAAGCTCTGATGTTTCTTCCAATGATGAAGGAGATGCCAGTTACAAGGAATGCTCAGAGACTCGACCCAGCGAATCCTATTCTTATGAAGAAGAACACTCTCACAAGAGGAGGAGAAAAAGCTTGTCTGGGAGGAGAGTAGGAACAAAGGTCATGAAGAAGGCTCTGAGCCAAATTTCTAAGTCCACCTTTACTCGAGGAATAGAAAGGGCAAAGCTTCCCAGATACTTTCACCAACCCACTTTCACCATGTATAACGGACGTACCGATTCTGTAAAGCATGTAAGCCAATTCAAACAGAAGATGGCAATTCACTCTCAGGACGAAGCCTTGCTGTGTAGAGTGTTCCCCTCCAGCTTAGGACCGATGCCGATGAGGTGGTTCGATGGGTTGAGGACTAATTCCATCAGCTCCTTCAAGAAGCTTACTCAATCATTCTGTTCTTGGTTTATTACATGCAGTAGGGTTCCTCAGCCCCTAGATTCTCTACTGTCTATGACAATGAGAGAAGGAGAATTGGTGAAGTCGTATGTTGAAAGGTATTGGGAGATGTTCAACGACATTGACGGCGATTTCGATGAGGTCGCTATTAGAACTTTCAAGGTCGGCCTTCCCTCCGAACACGGTTTGAGAAAATCCTTGATAGGTAAACCGGTCACCAGCTTGTGACAGCTAATGGATAGGGTGGACAAGTATAAAAGGATAGAAGATGATCAACAGTGGAAAGGGAAAACCAAGTTTGTCCCTCAAGAAAGGAGGGAATTTAGGTCGGACAGATACAATAATAACCGGCCAAGAAGGGATTATACTGAGCAGCAGGTGTCAAATAACAATCAGGTGGTCGGAGCTGTATTCTGAGAACCCGTGCATCAAGTTTTGGAAAAGGTTAAGAACAAGCCTTTCTTCAAATGGCCCAATAAGATGATGGGAAACCCTGAAAAGAGAAATCGAAATCTCTTTTGTCAATACCATCGAGACCACGATCACACTACCGAGATTGCAGAAGTTTATGGGATCACCTGGATCAACTCGTCCGAGAAGGCAAATTGAAACAGCTGTTGCATCATTCTAGTAGTCTAGGTGGTCAGACTGGTACTCGGCCGGAAAGGGAGAATCCTTCACGACCCCCTCTCGGAATTATTAATGTTATTTTTGCAATGCCTGGTAGAACGGGGTCATGCCCTTCTAGAGTAATGTCTGTGGCTCGCATGTTTCCCGAGGATAGTAGCCACGAGCCGAAGAGAGCTAAACCGGATCAGTCCTTGATCATGGGATTCTCAGATGAAGACAAGATTGGAACTATTCAGCCTCATGATGACGTCCTAGTGATCACTCTCCAAATAGGAGCTTATGACATGAAGAGAGTAATGGTGGATCATGGTAGCGCGGCCGAGATCATGTATCCTAATCTTTTCAAGGGGTTGAATTTAAGAGCTAAAGATCTGACACCTTACAATTCTCCTCTAGTAAGTTTTGAAGGGAAGGTTGTTATCCTGAAGGGATAGATCAAACTACCAGTGCAAACTGAATCGGAAACAGTGGAAGTCGATTTCATCGTAGTAGATGCATACTCCCCTTATACAGCAATTGTTGCTAGACCTTGGCTTCATACTTTAGGGGCAGTCTCTTCCACCCTGCATCAGAAGATCAAATACCCATTCGGAGGCAAAATAGAAGAAATAATGGGTGATTAAACCATGGTGCGACAGTGCATGATAGCAGCCATCCGACACAAGCCTGAAGTAGAACTTGTGACTCACGGAGAGGAGTTATAGCAGTTAAAACCCCCAATGTCATCTAGTGGTGGGACATCCGATGAGGTGAAATGTGAAGATCTTGTGAAAATCACAATAGGAGACGATCCGGAGAGGTTTTTTCAAGTCGGATCTCAACTACCTCAATAAGAGAGGGAGGAACTGGTAGAGTTCCTTAAACGAAACAGCGACGTCTTTGCCTGGAATGCTTATGAGGCTCTAGGGGTGGATCCAGACTTCATTTGCCACCACTTGAATGTTAATCCGTTAATAACTCCTAAAAAGCAGTTCCCTCGTCGTCCATCTAAAGAGCATGCAGAAGCAGTCCGTTAGGAAGTGACGAAACTCAAACAGGCTGGGGCTATCGAGGAAGTCTTCTATCTCGAATGGTTGGCAAACACGGTAGTAGTCAAGAAAAAGAGTGGGAAGTGGCGAGTTTGTGTTGATTTCACAGATTTGAATAAGGCTTGCCCTAAAGATCCATTCCCCATGCCCAAGATCGATCAGCTGGTGGAAGCCACTGTCGGCCATCCTCGGATGAGTTTCTTGGACGCCTTTCAGGGTTATCATCAGATACATTTGGCCTTGGACGATCAAGAAAAAACTGCCTTTGTTACTCCAGTCAGGAATTACCATTACAAGGTGATGCCATTTGGCTTGAAGAATGCATGTTCCACCTATCAGAGAATGATGATGAGGATGTTCAAATCATTATTGGGAAAAAACATTGAGATCTATATAGACGATATGGTAGTGAAAAGCAAAATGGTGTCAGAACACCTTGGGGACCTTCAAGTTGTCTTTGAAATTCTCGGGAGCTATAAGCTACGTCTAAATGCTTCCAAATGCTCATTTGGTGTAGGATCGGGGAAATTATTAGGTTACATGGTTACTCACCAGGGAATTGAAGTTAATCCCGATCAGATTACAGCCATCAACAATATGCGAACTCCTCGGAACCCAAAAGAAGTGCAAAAGCTAACTAGAATGGCTGCCGCTTTGAATAGATTCATATCTCGATCCGCAGATAGATGCCTACCTTTCTTCTTATTGATCAACAAATGGAAGAACTTTGAATGGACAAAGGAGTGTGCCGAAGCCTTTCAGCAACTCAAAGACTATCTAGCTCGGCCGCCGGTCATGTCTAGTCCTGAGCCAGATGAAGTTCTTTTCGCCTATATTGCTGTAGCCGCATATGCAGTGAGTTTGGTGTTGATACGAGTGGATAACAGTGTACAGCGACCAGTATACTACGTGAGTAAGTCGCTACATGAAGCGGAAGTGCGTTATCTACCACTAGAAAAAGCTATCCTGGCAGTGGTGCTTGGCACACGCAAGTTGCCTCACTATTTCCAAGCGCATACAGTGGTTGTTCTTACACAACTCCCACTAAAAACTATACTCAGAAGTGTCGATTACACGGGAAGGATAGCCAAGTGAGGAACAATCCTAGGGGCTTTCGATATCAAGTACATGCCTCATACTTCCGTGAAGGGACAGGTCCTCGCTGATTTAGTGGCAGAATTCACCGAACCTAAAGCGGATGAATTACTAGCAGACAGAAACAAGAATGAAAGATTGGTAGATACAATCTCCCAGTACTGTCCTCCGACATGGGAAGTACATGTAGACGGAGTATCAAACCAAAAAGGCTCAGGGGTTAGATTAGTATTGACGTCTTCTAAGAAGGTTATCGTTGAGAAGTCTCTGCGGTTAGACTTTCCAGCCACGAATAACGAAGCGGAGTATGAAGCTCCATTAGAAGGAATGGCCATGGTCCAAAGAATGGGAGGCAAGTCCATAAAACTCTTCTCGGACTCAAGGCTGGTTGTTGGTCAAGTAAAAGGGGAATTCGAAGCCAAAGATGAAAGGATGCGGGGGTATCTTAGTCAAGTTAAAATCATGCAGACGAAATTTGAATCCTTTAGCTTACTATATATCCCAAGAAGTGGCAATACACATGCGGATTCTTTGGCCACACTTGCAACCTCCTCGGCACAGAACTTGCCTCGAATAATCCTTGTTGAGGACCTACACAAACCCTCGGCAACAGTAAACACGGTTCAAATCAATCAAGTGAAAGCGGGGCCAAGTTGGATGGATTCTATCACGCAATTCTTGAAGGAAGATATTTTGCTTGAGGAGAAAATCGAAGCTGACAAAATACGAAGAAAAGCTACTAGTTATTGGTTGTCGGAAGACAGCAAGCTATATAGGCGTTCCTTTTCAAGACCTTATTTGCTATGTGTTCATCCCGACCAAGTTGAATCACTCTTAGAAGAGATGCATGAAGGAATCTGTGGAAGTCATACTAGAGGCAGATCCTTAGCACATAGGGCCATTACTCAAGGTTATTGGTGGCCAAATATGCAGAGAGAAGCTTTGGAATATGTTAAAAAGTGTGATCAGTGCCAGCGGTACTCACCGAGCATACACCAACCAAGGGGAATCCTTAATCCACTATCTAGTCCATGGTCATTTGCTCAATGGGGCTTAGATATCGTCGGACCATTTCCTAAAGCAGTGGGAAACAAGAAGTATCTCATAGTCAACACAGACTATTTTACGAAGTGGGTTGAAGCGAAACCTCTGGCCAATATCTGAGATGTGGATGCAAAAAAATTCGTTCGAAAAAGCATTGTTACTTGATTTGGCGTTCCTCATGTGCTCATCTCAGATAATGGACTCCAATTTGATAGCAAGATGTTCAGAAATTATTGTGGCGAGTTGGGGATTACTAACAGGTATTCTACTTCGGCTTACCCCCAAGGGAATGGACAGGCTGAAGCTGTAAATAAAGTCATATTAAGTGGATTGAAGAAAAGATTGGATGATGCAAAAGGTAAATGGGTGGAAGAACTTCCACACGTACTCTAGACGTACAGAACCACGCCTCGTAGGTCCACTGGAGAGACCACTTTCTTAATGACTTATGGGGCTGAAGCGGTCATCCCTTTGGAGTCTGGATTCCCGACGACGAGAACCAACTCGTTCAATCCAAAAGACAATGATGAGCAACTGGCAAGAGGTCTAGACTTGATTGAAGAAAAGAGAGAGAATGCAATGGTTCAGTTGGCCCATTATCAGCAGAAGCTAAAGCGAGGTTATGATGCCCATGCAAGGATAAGACCTTTAACCCTTGGCGACCTGGTACTGCAAAAAGTTGTGGGCTCGGTAAGAAATCCGGCGTGGGGAAAATTGGGGCCAAATTGGGAAGGACCATATCGTATCACCTCCAACGCTGGCATTGGAGCATACTTCTTAGAAGACCTGGACGAACTTGTAATACCCCACCCTTGGAATGTCAATAACTTAAAAAGGTATTATTATTAATAAATGTGTATTTGATCCATATTTGTTCTTTATGTGAAATGTGTATGCCACTCCTGCGGTTCTATTAAGTGTTTAAACTTAAATCCAGTCATGCATGAGTCCTCGGACCAGATTATTTGGGTTAGTTAACACTCTTGTAGTTCTCTAAAGTGTTTAAACTTAAATCCAGTCATGCATGAGTCCTCGGACCAGATTATTTAGGTTAGTTAACACTCTTGCAGTTCTCTAAAGTGTTTAAACTTAAATCCAGTCATGCATGAGTCCTCGGACCAGATGATTTGGGTTAGTTAACACTTGCAGTTCTCTAAAGTGTTTAAACTTAAATCCAGTCATGCATAAGTCCTCAGACCAGATGATTTGGGTTAGTTAACACTCTTGCAGTTCTCTAAAGTGTTTAAACTTAAATCCAATCATGCATGAGTCCTCGGACTAGATAATTTGGGTTAGTTAACACTCTTGCAGTTCTCTAAAGTGTTTAAACTTAAATCCAGTCATGCATGAGTCCTCGGGCCAGATGATTTGGGTTAGTTAACACTCCTGCGGTTCTATGAAGGGTTTAAACTTAAATCCAGTCATGCATGAGTCCTTGGACCAGGTGGTTTGGGTTAGTTAAACTTAAATCCAATCATGCGTGGATCCTTGGATCAGATGATTTGGGTTAGTTAATACTTTTTCCCTGTTTTACTAAGTGGTTAAATTTAAATCCAATCATGACTGGAGTCTTCAGACCAGATGATTGGGGTTCGTTAATACTTGTTCTAAGTTTCTTTAAGTATTTAAATTTAAGCACATTATTTAAAGTTCCAATTTGGATTAGTTATATTTATTGTTGCTATTTAAAGTTACCGTTCGGATTAGTTGTATTTAGGTTGAAGTAGCCTTCTAAATCATACGTACAATTCAAATTAAAAAAAATGATGATGAAATGAAATGACAACAGAATAATTTGCCATTACTTCATTGATAATGAAGGTGAATTACATGTTCAAAAAAATATATATATATATATAAAAGCAATAAACAAAGAAAATAGATATATTGATGAGACTAGTGTCCTAAGCTTTTGCCTTGGGAGCTTCTGGGTCAGTAACCTGCGTGGACTGAGAGACGGCGGTATCTGAGGCCTGGCCTTTTCCCTTATCCTAGTTTTTGTCCTTGCCCTGAGGAGCATCAACCTTTTTCCCTTGGCCATTATCTTGGCGAGAGTCAGTTGGAATTACCACAGGAGCAGGAGGAGCTTGATCTATTGTAGGAGCCTCAGATACTTGGCCGGGCTGCTCGGGGGGAGGAGAGCCAAAACCTGGGAGCTCTCGGATATCTGAATCATAGTATATGCTCTCAGGTAGTCCTAGGTTGGAATCAACAGGGACCCCAGTGGCATCGAGGGCTTTACCTCAAGTGATGTCGCAGTAGTCCCTGGCTACGGAAGAAAATTCTTCAGTAAGCCTACTCTGAGTCTCCTGTACCCCCAGAGCATACGCCGCCTGCTTTTCGGCCTCAGCTGCCTCTTTTAGTAGTTGGGCAGCCTCCTTGGCCTTGCGAACTTCTTCGTGGAGATCTTTCACCAACTGCTTTTCTGTTGCCAGATTAATCTCGTAGTGATGCAGCTCCTCACGAAGGTCTTCATCCTGCCTCTCAGTCGTCTTCAGGCCCACTTCAGCACTAGCCTTCGCCTTAAGGGCTTGTTTCACCTGCTCAGCCATTTGTGCCTATTTATCTTTCAGTGCACCTAGCTGAGCCTCTACGGTCTCTCGGGCATCATGGGCAGCCCTCGTCTCTTGACGAGAGTTCTTCACCCACTCCTCGGCCAGCAGGGATATGTGGCGGAGGAGGAGGGGGATTTGTAGGTAGTTGAGACTTATTTTTATCTTGAGGGGATGACGCCTTATTCCTATTCTTCATTAGCTCCTTCAGGCTAGGACCGGTCTTGGGTGCCATCGTTTCCTCCTCGTCTGATGTGTCGGCAATGTAAGTTAACACTTGAGCAGGAGTCTGCACACACGAATGCTCGCCTGCCCCTTCTTCGGCCTCCGATACAAGGATTGTTTCTTCTTCGAACTGGAATCTATCAATCTATTGTTCAAGGGAGGAAGAGGAAGTTGTCTCTTCTCTGATGATAGCCTCTCCAAGTGGTACTTCTTGTAACGGTTGGGCTACAAGGGGTATCCCTTTTGGGATAGGGTGGTTGATAGGGGGAAGATCATATGGGGCAAGGAAGTCTGGCCGAGAGACATCTATGCGTGCTAAACGATGGTCTCCTACTCGGATAGAATTGCCGACGTCCAAAAACGACTTTGAAATTGGCTCAAAGTCCAAAATCAGGTGAACTGCACGAAGTTGCCCGTCGTCGTTCACGAAAATTTCTGATCTGAGCAGGTAGTTAAGTGCTGGAACGTTGATCAGGCTGAGCTTTGGGTTGGTGAAAAATTTATCTGTCAAGTAAACAAATCACATAGGTAAGAGCCTTGGCAATACAAGAAATAACTACACAAATAAGTGTAAATGCATTAAAACGATATCTAAGTGCAATAAAGTATAGCCGAGTACTCCTTAAATCTAATGTTAGAAACCCTAGATCTAAATTGCTCCACCTGGCTTTCCTAGCTTGGTTGTGCAGGCTAGGCCGTCACTCCAAGGGCCCGACAAGATAAGGTAGTCATCTTTCATCCCTTTGTTAAATTTGGGGAGGCAGGAGATCAACTTGACCACACTGGAACGGGACTTTAGGTAAAACCCTGCCCGAGACTCTATGTGGCCTTCATATAAATGAGCGATGTCGTACCAAGTCAATCCTAGCCCCAGATGTCGGTCTAGAGCATCAATTGATCCTAGGACTCTAAAAAAATTGGGAGCACATTGATGGGGGCAAAGTCTATGGGCCCGTAGATAATCCCGTGTAATCCTACCCATGGGGATGGTCATGCCTCCTTCTATGAAGGCAATCATAGGGATTACAACCTTCCATACTTTTCGGTCAAACTCCACCCCTTCTGTTGTGCAGTGACGTACCACCACCTCCTGAGGAATGTGGTACTTTTCTTTGAACAACTCTATCAAGGCTGGAGTCTTTACTAGACGCTCAAATCTACCCATTGTTAGCTTGCAAGGTGTAGAATGGTTAGCCGAGAAGGTTAGCCGAGAAGGTAGAGGAAGTTCGAAGAGCGAAACTTACATGGAGTAAGATGCGAACTGATCTTCTTGTCTCTGAAGGATCTCTGAAGTCTCTTTTGTGAAGGGCGTATATACTATGCTCATCCTGCAAGTGGAGAGCGTTTTTATTTACGAATGTTATTAAATGTTGTTAAAGGAGCTCGATCCTTTAAAGAAATAAGAACTATAAATAATGTAGTATATTCAGACTTCAGATCAGCATGTTATACGCTTGGTTTGCTTGACGATGATAAAGAGTGGCATGAAACTTTAAATCATGCGTCACATTAGGCTTTAGGAAAACAACTTCGTGAGCTTTTTGTCACAATACTGATTTTTTGTGAAGTTTCTAACCCTTATAAATTATGGATTTCAATTGGCGATTATTATCTAAGGACATTCTTCATCGTCAGAGAGCAGTTTTACGCTATGACAATCTACATCTTGATGACTTCCAATTGCAGAATTATGCCCTTAGTGATATAGAACAAATTCTGATAAGAAGTGGAAGGTCTTTGCAAGAATTTGGAACAATACCATATCCAAACACATTGCTTTTGAGACAATGTAACAATAGAATATTACAAGAAGAATTGGATTATGATAGAGATTCTTTGGCAGTGGAACATATTGAACTTTTTAATGGTCTTAATTCTGATCAAAGGAATATATATGATGCAGTAATTGATTCTGTTTTGAGCAATAAAGGTGACTTCTTATTTGTATATGGACATGGAGGAATTGGGAAGACTTATCTTTGGAAAACCATTATATGCCGATTGCGTTCAGAAGGAAAGATTGTCATTGTAGTTGCATCATCTGGAATTGTTGCATTATTGTTGCCAGGAGGGAGAACGGCTCATTCGAGATTTCAAATACCAATAACGGTAAAAGACAATTCAACTTGCGGAATTAAACAAGGTTCACAAATAGCAGAACTTATGACAAAAGCAAGTCTTATAATTTGGGATGAAGCTCCTATGACACACAGAAATTGTTTTGAAGCTGTTGATCGTTCATTAAGAGACATTTTACGTTTTACTACTAGTAACAGTGCAGGCAAAACTTTTGGAGGAAAAACAGTTGTTCTTGGTGGTGATTTTAGACAAATATTACCGATCGTAGCTAAGGGACGAAGAGAACAAATAGTTGAATCATCAATTAACAAATCTTCATTATGGAAGAATTGTAGAGTTTTCATTTTGACTAAAAATATGAGGCTAACACAAAATCCAGGTGATATTGCTACAAGAGAATTTGCTGAATGGATATTGAAAATTGGTGATGGTGAACTTAATAATAGTGAAAGTGAAGCATCGATTGAAATACCACATGACTTACTAATTCAACCAGGTAGTCATCCTTTCAATGATATTGTAAAGGCTACTTATCCTGACTTCCATACTAAATTCAGTGATTCAAAGTATTTAGAAGAAAGGGCAATTTTAGCTCCAACAAATGAAGTTGTTGAAGACATAAATGATTACATGATTGACCTTATTAATGTTGATGAAAAGACATATCTTAGTGCAGATTCAATATGTAAAGCTTCAACCAACATTCTAGATCAAGATGTCATGTATCCAACAGAGCATCTCAATTCATTGAAGTTCCCTGGTATTCCAAACCATAAACTTAGGTTGAAAGTAGGAATGCCAATAATGCTACTTCGAAATTTAAACCAAAGTGCTGGACTTTGTAATGGTACTAGACTTTTAGTCACTTAGTTATCAAAATGGGTTTTGGAAGCTCAAATAATATCAAGATCTCATGTTGGAGATAAAGTATTTATTCCAAGAATAGTTCTTTCCCCTTCTGAATCTAAATGGCCTTTTGTACTAAAGAGAAGACAGTTTCCAGTATCAATTTGCTTTGCTATGACAATTAATAAGAGCCAGGGTCAATCTTTGAAATGTGTTGGACTTTATTTAGACAAACCAGTTTTTAGTCATGGACAGTTATACGTTGCCGTCTCCAGAGTTACAAGCAGAAATGGCCTTAGAGTACTTATTGCAGAAAATGAAAATGATGATCATTTTCATACAAAAAAAATTGTATATAAAGAAATATTCAATGATCTACCTATAGGTAATACATATTATTTATTAAAATTATTTTGAAACTATTGATAATGTAAGTTAGACTGTCACTTATATCGCAAACCGTAAAATTATTTCACATTGTTTATAATGTAAACTAGATAGCCACTTATATTGTAAATAAAAGGTTTTTCTTCATTGTTATATATTGTCTTTACTAATGTTTAAAATGTTCTAATATTACAGATTCATATCACAATGAAGTACAAAACTTTGAAGCAGATATCAGTGAATGTGAGATGCAGTTAACATTGTAAACTACCATGATCTGATCAATATTGCTATGATTTCGGTTGACTAATAGGTAAGTTTAAAGTTTTCTTTAAACAGAAAATAGTTTTTGGTCATGCTTTCTTTAGGTTTGTTTAAGAAGTTGGTCTGACTACTATTATTGATGATCTTAATCATCTCGGATTTGTGAGAAAGGAGGAAACTTTCTGTATTTTTGGGCTAGGAAAGAGTTTTGTTTATGTAGTGAGCAGCAGCAGAAACTTACCAAAAATTGCCTCCTTTCGTAAAATATGTTACCATGTTTGTAAAATTTTCATTTTCATGTAAACAGGTGGATTGCAGAGAATAGATTAGACAAGTTAATGTTTGCCAGGCAGAAACTAACGTACTCTTACTTCTCTGCTGCAGCAATCCTTTTTTCTCCTGAACATTCTGATGCTCGAATATCATGGGCCAAAAATGGGGTGCTTATACAACTGGTTGAGAAGTATGTTTCCCCTTTTTCAAATTCCCTTTTTTGAATCTCTCATCTGTCTGTGATTTCTATTTGGAGCCTTAAATGGTGTTTAATGTATAATACTGCTGATGCTATTGGAACTGAACCACAAATGGGATGTTGTTGTCAGCAATTACTGTTGTTCTGAAAATGTTGAAATCATATTTTCAGCACTGCACAGCACAATCTGTGACTTTGCAGACAAAGCATTAACATGGCAAGGACATAATGTGATTTTCATGCAGTGGCTGAATTTATTGATTTCAGCCATTAGTATTTTAAAGAAATTATTAACAGAATATTGTATTAAAGTTTTCTTTAAACAAAAAATAATATTTAAAAAAAAAGGATACACAAATTTAAAAAACATTTTCCATATGTGCTGGAATTTAATATTATAAGCATCAATAGTTGGTCTGACTACTACGGGGAATTATTGATGATCTTAGCCATCTCGGATTTGTGACAAATGAGGAAACTTTCTGTATTTTTGGGCTAGGAAAGGGTTTTGTTTATGTAGTGAGCAGTAGCAAAAACTTACCAAAAATTGCCTCCTTTCATAAAATATGTTACTATATAATTTTATAAAGAACATTTTCCTGCCATTGAGTTGATAATATTTACTACATGACCATGATATTAAAAAAAAACAATTACATTATCAGTCATTGAGATAGCTTCTTGCTTTAAACAGTTAAAGAAAGCAGATTATCATCTTTTGTTTGTAAAATTTTCATTTTCATGTAAATAGGTGGATTGCAGAGAACAGATTAGACAAGTTAATGTTTGCCAGGCAGAAACTAACGTACTCTTACTTCTCTGCTGCAGCAATCCTTTTTTCTCCTGAACTTTCTGATGCTCGAATATCATGGGCCAAAAATGGGGTGCTTATACAACTGGTTAAGAAGTATGTTTCCTCTTTTTCAAATTCCTTTTTTTGAATATCTTATCTGTCTATGATTTATGTTTGGAGCCTTAAATGGTGTTTAATGTATAATACTACTAATGCTATTGGAACTAAACCATAAATGAGATGTTGATGTCAACACTGACTTCTGTTCTGAGAATGTTGAAATTATATTTTCAACACTTCACAGCACAATCTGTGACTTTGTAGACAAAGCATTAACATGGCAAGGACATAATGTGATAAGTCACATAATTGTCATTGAAGCTTGGATTCTGATTGGGGTGTTTTTGGTTGTTTTATTGTCATTACTACTTTAGCATACTTTCAAAAACAATGAGTTTGCAAACATGTTTATTTACTGTTTATAGTGGGCTTTTATGTTTTCCATTTCCTCTGTATGGAATTCATAAGAGTCCCTTCCCTTCCTCGATTTTTATTTACTGTTTTTGACTAGATAGGAATAAGACTAAAACTGAATCCATGCAAGTTGCTGTTATGTAGTATTTTAGAAAGTGAAATTCTAGCATGTCATGCACTGTGAAACTAATACATTACATGTAGATTATAAGACTGAAGCAAGTCTAATAAAGAGGTACATCACGGGGTAGTTGTAAAAATTTTGAATAAAATTTAGACTAACTCTATTCTAATTATAATAGGATTAGATTGTTTGCCCTAATAGTACAAATTAACTTATACATAGGCCCCATTTACCATAGACTTGAGCCCTAATTTATAGATCTAACATTTTAGATAAGAAATTCAAATTGAATAAGCGTGGTGGTTTATTACTAAGCCATGTACAGGAAAATGGCACATGTAGGCCTTAGGCATAGAAACGAAAGTTAAAAACAAAACCTGTCCATTTGTATCCACGTGAAGTTCACATTTTCCATTTGTACCCAAAACCTTCAGGTCTGTATTTCATATGTCCATGTGACTGATACAATTATTTCACTTTAATATAATCTGTAGAAATTTATTAAAAGAGATTATATGAACAATGCTTTTCATGCAGTGGTTGAATTTATTGATTTCATCCATTACTATTTTAAAGAAGTTATTTACAGGATATTGTATATATATAAGTGCAAGGACTCTTAGCTCTCCCTTACCATTCATCTAATAGTGAATAAACCATTATGATTTTATTGTTTGTAAGCTTTTGAAATTTTATGTACATAAACATATTTTATCAATAAAATAAGTACATGAGTGAAGAGGGATCTATTGATCTCTGACATGTAACTTTCTAAATTCTAAACTAAATTTTGTGGGGTGTGTATGGTTGTGGTGCAGTGCGTATTCTTTGTTTAGAGATCCCCAGTACAACAAAGGACTTACCAATGCTTTGGTCATTCAGTTGACTCTTTGCTGCAAATTTGTACTTGCTGTCATGCTAACAAAAACAGAGATTTCAACTGGTTTTATCTATTATTGGATTCGAACCAGTGCAACCAGAGTTCTGCTTACTATTCAAAGGGGGGCGAATCACTAAGAAAGAGAAAGTGTTATCACTATTCAAAATGAAGCAGCAGCTAGCACGCTAAGATCAGAAAGAATTCTACTGTTTTTGAAGAGTGAATAAAACTATAAAACTTTGAAATCTAAAAGTGAAATGTACATTGTGTGTGTAGCAACTATAGACACTTTTTTTTTATTGAGAAAGTGATTTATATATAGATACTTTATTAGTCATTATGAGAATGAAATAATGCTTAAAAATTTGCTAATATAATATGTTGTGTGTGTGTATATAAATGACTTGCGGAAAATTGTGTTAATGCTTTTACCTGCACTTCAACTTTGTAGTTTCCCACATAGATTGTAAAGATTAAAATGGTAGTGTGTTGAATGAATGGTCCAACCACCATATTTTGGGAAAAAATCCAGGTTGAAGAAGGGACATAAACATGGTATTAATTAATAGTGCTTTATCAGTAATAGCAATTCTGAAAGTTTGCAAAATGAACCAACTTTTTGGAATTTGGCATATTAGTAACAAAATTCTGGAATTTATGATTAATTCTCTTAGCAACCAAACATTGCAACCTTTTTTTTTTTTTTTAATACTTATATTTTTAAATTATTGTGACCCTGGTTGGGTCCGTCCATTTCGTGGACTGGGGTCTTGACCCTTGGTGGGGTCCATCCACTTTGTAGACTTGTATAAGTTTGCCACCTTGGTTGGGTCCGTCCATTATATGGACTGGGGTCTTGACCCTTGGTGGGGTCCGTCTACTTTGTGAACTTGTATAAGTTTGCGACCCTGGTTGGGTCCGTCCATTTCGTGGACTGGGGTCTTGACCCTTGGTGGGGTCCATCCACTTTGTAGACTTGTATAAGTTTGCCACCTTGGTTGGGTCCGTCCATTATGTGGACTGGGGTCTTGACCCTTGGTGGGGTTCGTCCACTTTGTGGACTTGTATAAGTTTGTGACCCTAGTTGGGTCCGTCCATTTCGTGGACTGGGGTCTTGACCCTTGGTAAGGTCCGTCCACTTTGTGGACTTGTATAAGTTTGCCACCCTGGTTGGGTCCGTCCATTATGTGGACTAGGGTCTTGACCCTTGGTGGGGTCCGTCCACTTTGTGGACTTGTATAAGTTTGCGACCCTAGTTGGGTCCGTCCATTATGTGGACTGGGGTCTTAACCCTTGGTGGGGTCCGTCCACTTTGTGGACTTGTATAAGTTTGTGACCCTGGTTGGGTCCGTCCATTATGTGGACTGGGGTCTTGACCCTTGGTGGGGTCCGTACACTTTGTGGACTTGTATAAGTTTGTGACCCTGGTTGGGTCTGTCCACTTTGTGGTAGTAATCTTTTAGTAGTAATGACACAGCATAGTCTGAATGCTCCTCCATAAAATTTAAAGCTGTAGAAAAAAGTACTTGCCCCCTTGGGCTAAAAAAGGTACTGAAAAAGTCATTGTAGCGAGGCTTGTTCAAACAAAAAGCCAAAAAAATAATCAAAAGACTAGTAAGTGTGCCAAAAAATAATCAAAGACTAGTAAATATAAATAGGCTGGGGAATAGGGGGAAGTTGAATGCCATTTCTACTGGTAGTATTTCCGGAGGTGTTCCGTATTCCATGGGTGCTGAAGCTTCCTTCCGTCCATGGTTTCGAGCTGGTATGTGCCCTTCCTCTGCCATGATGTGATTCTATACGGTCCTTCCCAATTTGGTCCAAGCTTTCCTTGCGTAGGGTCTTTAGCAGCGCCCATTACCTTTCGTAGCACTAGGTTGCCGATCTGAAAGTCTCTATGCCTTACCCTAGCATTGTAGTGCTTTGACATGAGGTTCTGGTATCGTGCCAACCTTTGTTCTGCCATTGCTCGGGCCTCGTCCACTAAGTCTAGCTGGAGGCGCATAGTTTCTTCATTTTTGTCTTCCGTGTAGCTCTGCACGCGATAGCTGGTAAGGCCGATCTCTGTTGGGATGACTGCATCAGCTCCGTATGTAAGTCGAAATGGGGTCTCTCCTATTGGTGTCCTTGCTGTTATTCGATACGCCCATAGCACGCTTGGTAATTCGTCAGGCCAGATAACCTTTGCCCCCTCGAACCGGGTTTTGATGATTTTCAGCAATGTCCGATTCGTGACTTCTACTTGTCCGTTTGCCTACGGGTGTGCTGGAGATGAGTAGTGATTCTTAATGCCTATCTCTGAGCAGAAATTCCTGAATGCGCTGTTGTCAAACTGTTTTCCATTGTCAGAGACAAGCACCCTCGGTATCCCGTATCTGCAGATGATGTTTCTCCACACAAAGGTACGGATGCTTTTCTCCGTGATAGTGGCAAGGGGTTCTGCTTCCACCCACTTGGTGAAGTAGTCGATACCGACTACTAGAAATTTTAGCTGTCTTAAGGCCATTGGGAAGGGACCCATGATGTCTAATCCCCATTGCGCGAACGGCCAAGGAGCCGTCATAGGTGTGAGCTCTTCTGATGGTTGCCTGATTAGTTTGCTGAACCTCTGACATTTATCGCAGGTCTTGACATAAGTTTGGGCGTCCTTGAGCATAGTGGGCCAGTAGTATCCGGCTCGGATCAGTTTGTGTACCAAAGACCGTGCTCATGAGTGATTTCCGCAAATCCCCTCGTGAACTTCCCTCATCACATAATCTGCTTCATTGTGGCTCAGACACCTCAGGTACGGTCGAGAGAAACCTCTTTTGTATAAGACATCCCTGATCAGTACGAATCGCGATGCTCAGACTTTCAGTTTCGTTGCAGCGTCCTTCCCGTCTGGCAGAGTGCCCGACTGTAGATATGCTATTAAAGGCGAGGTCCAATTCTCTTCAACATCTATCTTCTGTATTTGTTTTCCGTCATCAATAAGCGAGGAGGTTTGGACAAAAGATAATACCTGTTCAGAAGCATTCATGAACTCTGCAGAGGCTGCTTTTGCAAGATGGTCGGCGCATTCGTTTTCCTCCCTTGGGATTTGAACGAATTTGACCTCGAGGCTGCTAGTTTGACTCTTCACTTCTTCCAGGTACTTCTTCATTCTCTCATTTCTACACTCATAATCGCCGTTGACCTGACTTGTTATCACCTGGGAATCGCAATGTATGATCATGTTCTCAACACCCGCAGCCTTTGCGAGATCTAAACTAGCTACCAAGGCTTCATATTCTGCCTTGTTGTTGGTTTTAGGAAAATCTAGTCTTATCATGCACTCGATTTTATCCCCCTATGGTGTTTGTATAACTACACCGGCACCTCCTAAGCGTTGATTTGATGACCCGTCCGTGTGGATGCTCCACAGTTTTTGTCCTTCAGCCCCTTTGTCTTCTGATTGAGTGTACTCAGCTATGAAATCTGCCACTATTCGCCCTTTTACTGCGGTTCGCGGATGATACTGTACGTCAAATTCGCTTAGCTCAATTTCCCACAAGGCCATTCTCCCTGCGGCCTCTGGGCTGCTCATTGCTCTCTTCAAAGGTTGGTCCGTCAGAACTATGATTGTATAGGCTTGGAAATATGGTTTGAGTTTCCGCGCAACGATTATGAGTGCAAAAGCCAACTTCTCCATCTGGGGGTATCTTTCTTCCGCTCCTCGGAACGCCCTGCTTATGAAATAGACGGGTCGTTGCGAGCCTCCCTCGTCTCTTACTAAGGCCACTCTAACTGCCGCTTGCGAGACCGCTATGTAGAGGTATAGTTCTTCTCCTGGCATGGACGGGCTGAGTAGTGGTGGGGATGATAGGTACTTCTTCAAGTCCTCGAATGCCTTTTGACACTCGTCCGTCCACTCAAAAGATTTTCTCAGTACTCGGAAGAAAGGCAAACACTTATCTGTTGCTTTGGAGACGAATCTGTTTAGGGCCGCAACTTTTCCATTCAAGCTCTACACTGCCTTTACTGTCCTCGGGGGTTCTAGTTCCAATATGGCTTGCACTTTTTCCGGGCTGACCTCTATACCTTTTTGTGACACCATGAAGCCCAAGAATTTCCCGACTGTCACCCCGAACACGCACTTGCTTGGGTTCAGCTTCATGTTGTACGACCGAAGGGTGTTGAATGTCTCCTGGAGGTCGCACAGGTGGTCGTTCTCGCGCACACTCTTCACTAGCATGTCGTCGACATAGACTTGTACGTTCCTTCCGAACTGGTGCGCGAACATTTTATTCATTAATCTTTGGTACGTTGCCCCCTCGTTCTTGAGTCCGAACGGCATCACTTTGTAGCAGAAAAGTCCCTGACTGGTTACAAAAGAAGTTTTCTCCTGATCCTCTTCGTTCATCTTAATCTGATTATAACCTGAGAAAGCGTCCATGAAACTCAGAAGTTCATGTCTGGCCGTTAAGTCTACCAAGGTATCTATCCGAGGGAGTGGATAGCTGTCTTTTAGGCACGCCCTGTTGAGGTCCGTGAAGTCGACGCACATCCTCCACTTTCCGTTATTCTTTCTGACCATGACCACGTTTGAGTCGGGGTAGTATACTTCTCGGATAAAACCAGCCTCTAGCAGTTTTCTAACCTCTTCCACCACTGCTTTGTCTCGCTCTTGTGCGAACACCCGCTTTTTCTGTCGGACTGGCGAAGAGTCCGGGTTAACATTTAGCCTGTGGACTATTATTGACGGATCGATTCCAGGCATGTCTTCATGACTCCACGCGAATATGTCCTGATTCATCCTTAGGAAGCCTGCTAGGTCTTGACGTATCATCGGGCTGGCTAAGGTGCCCATTCTTGTCGTCCGTCCAAGTCTTGATTCATCGAGTATGACCACTTCCAACTCCTCTACCGGCTCTACCATGGTCCGCTGCTCTCCAATGCACATGGTCTGCTGATGATCCTCCATTTCCAACATGGCGATGTAGCACTCTCGGGCGGCCACTTGGTCTCCTCGCAACTCTCCAATTCCGTATTCCGTAGGGAATTTAATCATTAGGTGATATATCGAGGTTGCCGCTTTCCAGGAGTTTAGTGTGGGTCACCCTAGTATACCGTTATAAGCGGATGAACAGTCGACTACTAAGAAAGTCACATCCTGAATGATTTATTGCGGATAATCACCAACCGTCACTGAGAGTGTGATAGCTCCTAATGGGAGTACCCTCATTCCCCCAAAGCCAACCAATAGGGCATTTGTTGGTGTTAATCGTGCTCTGTTTATTCCCATCTGCTGAAATGCTGGGTAGTATAGGATGTCTGCCAAGCTGCCGTTGTCGACCAGCATTCGTTGTACATTGTAGTCTTCTACCCTTATGCTGATGACAAGAGCATCATCGTGTGGATGGTGGAGGCGTCTCGCGTCGTTCTCTAAGAATCCAATAATTTGGCTTTCCCTCCGAGCTATCTTGGGTACAGAACCCGTTAATTGTACATTCTGGACCATCCTGAGGTAGGTCTTTCGGGCCTTTTTGGACAATCCCGTAGTTGCCGTGCCCCCTACTATCATCCTTATGTCCCCAACAAGGGGCCTCGGATGGTCGTTCTCCCGTCGAGGGGCCTGTTCCCGAGTATGTGCATCCGTCCTTTCCTTGCTGACGAATTTCTGCAGTTTTCCTTCTCTAATGAGGGCCTCAATTTGCTATTTTAAATCATAGCAATCCGTAGTATCGTGACCGTGGTCATGGTGGAAACGGCAATACTTGTTTCTGGATCGCTTGGTTGGATCGCTCTTCAGCTTCCTTGGAAACGTTAGGGCTCCTTCGTCCATGATCTGCATCAGTACTTGGTCTAGCGGGGCGTTCAAGGGGGTGAAGCTTGTAAATCTTCCTCCTGGGGTTTGGAACGCTTCTCATCGCGTCTGTCTCCCGTCCTTGGTTTCTTCTCCCCATGGTCCTGACGGGCATCTTCAAGTCTCTCTCTCTTTCTGGGTTTGTCTTCCTTGGCCGACAATGCATCCTTTGCATTCATGTACTTTGTGGCCCTGTAGAGTACCTCAGACATGGTCTTCGGATCATTTTTATACAGAGAGAACAAGAATTTTCCCTTCCGTAGGCCATTGGTGAAGGCCGCCACCAAAATCTTGTCGTCGGCCTCATCAATAGAAAGTGCTTCTTTGTTGAAGCGAGTTATGTATGACTGCAGCGTCTCGTCCTCCCGCTGCTTGATGCTCATTAAGCATGCTGTAGACTTCTTGTATCTGTGCCCCCCGATGAAGTGCGAGGTGAATTGGGCACTTAGTTCCTTAAAGGTGTTGATTGAATTTGGTGTCAATCTGCTGAACCAGATTCTTGCTGCGCCCCTCAGCGTTGTAGGGAAGGCCCTACACATGATCTCGTCCGGTACTCCCTGGAGGTGCATCAGAGTCTTGAAGGTTTCTAGATGATCTAATGGGTCCTTAACTCCATCGTAGCTCTCAACCTATGGCATTCAGAACTTCTGTGGCGGGGGACAGGAGTTGACAGGTATAGTGAATGGTGAGTCCATCCTATTCACTAAATCGTCAAGGTCGCTGGAGACGCGTCCCTTGAGGGCGTTCATCATGACCTCCATTTGTTCATTCATCGCCTGCATCTCTGCGATGATGGGTGGTGGGGTTGTATCCATGAGAGAGGGCATGCTCAAGTTCCGACGCTCCGATCTACTGGGCTCGTTACTGCCCTCTGGCCTTTCAGGTCCCCTTCTTTTGGAGCTGTCCCCCTAGTTTTCCTCCTGGACGTTATGTCCCGCGTCCCCCTGTCGCAGTTGCTCCTCCAAATCATGATTTTTTTTCGTGAGGCGCTCTACCGCAGCTGCGAGGGTTTGGACCTGTCTTTCTAGTGCGGTGGACCTTGGAGGCTCGTCTTCTTGAACGTTGTTGGTGGTGGCCATCGAGCGTGTGAGTACCATGCAACTCTTATGTCCGGGAGGCGACAATGGCTTAAACTGTTTCGATATTCCCACAAACGGCGCCAACTGATGAGGCCGTAAATCTCACCAGTGAGAAACACGATCCTTGTGCTCAAAAGTCACCTACGCAAAAGAAGAAAACAAGAATACCTTGCAGAAGGCACCGGTGTGGAGCCTGCCAAATACCCTCCAAAGGTTAAGTTAGAAATATTCTCGCAACTCTAGAGTGCTAGAGAAGGGCCAATTATGCGTACCTTGATATGAGGGGGTATTGGGGCTTTTATAGTAGTGAGGTTTTGCCTCCTTTCCTTGTAGCCCAAGTTGTTTCCTTGTAGAACTCTCCCTTCAGGAATCTAAAACGTGGTGGACAAGTAATTCTTCATGAAGAGTCCACGGTCTTTAAGGTGTTCCTCCAAGATTTTTCCAATGCTTTGCCCTATTCTTATTGGGCCCTTATTTCATCAGGGGTTCCACACAAAGGATGGGCTCGACTTTCTTTTGGCCCATGGACATGGACCCGTTAGGCCCGTTAGGCCTCGCCTCCTGTTTTTATCCTCTTCATTTCTAAAGGGTTATCGCAGAGAAAATCCTTGTACCCAATTCAGTTTTTACTCCTGAGACCTTAGCAGCTAGGCATGTGGTTCTGTTTGTTCAGGAACTTGGCCTTCGTAATGTGGTCTTTCATGATATTTTATTGTTTGTAAACTCGTTTCAAAGTTTTTCTTTATTAGAGTCTATTCCTCTGGATCTTTATAACTGTCATTTATCGGATTTTCTATTATTTAATTAAGTAGCCTTCTTGGCTGGTTTCTCAAAAAAAAAAAAAAAAGCACTTTTGGTCCCTACATTTTGGGGTCATTTCTATTTTGGTCCCTACATTTCTATTTTACCACTTTGAGTCCTTAAACCAATTAACGCGTGACATTTAAGTTCTTACTGTCAGCTAACTAATGGGAACAGCTGAAGTGGCAGACGATACATTAAAATAATAATTAAAAAAAAAATCTATTTTGGCATTAAAAGAGGCCACATCAGCATCTAAATTTAAAAAATAATAATAATTTTAACTAAATAAAAAAAATCACAAATAGAATTTAAAACAAAAAATCATATGAATGGAGATCTCAAATCCTTGAACAAGAACAATATGATTAGAAACCCATAAACTCATAAATTTCACATTCAAATTATCAAATTCCTATTCCAAATTCATCTTGATCATGAACACACAAGAACAACAAACCCAGAATATTCAATCCCAAGAACAAAAGAATAGAAACCCAAAATATTCCAAAATTTGTAAAGTGTATTCGATGAGTAAGTGCTGTGTGTGTGGTGAAAGAAAGGTGTTGTGTGTGCGCTAGTCTTAGTGGGTCAAAGCATTAGTGTTTGTAAAGTGTTGTAATTCAAAGACTCAAGTTTTTAATAAAATATCTTTGTTCAATCTATTGTTCAACAATCTTGTGTCAGAGCTTTCGCTAACTCTACTGAACAGATTGGTAGTAGAATTTTAATTAAATGGTGATCTATAGTCATTATAAATGGAGTTGACAATATTGATGAGCTTCTACCACCTTTTACAAGTGAAAAAGAAAATGATAGTGTTTTCAATTTTTAGACTAGTTGAAATAGGATGTTGTGTGTGTCATAAAACACCAAGTGAGAGATGAGGGTGAAGTGAGGTGATGTAAAGTGTGAGATGTATGAGAGACTTTTGATATGTGTGATCTGAAGTCATGTGTGAGGTGAAGTGACTGTGTGAAAGCACTAAGTGAGAGACTTGTGATGTGTGTGAAGTTGTTTGAGGTGAAGTGTGCCAGAAAGTAAAGAAAAGAAAGCCAACAAGTGGTTGTGTCATAGTGTCATTAGCTAGGTGTTTGGAGGAAGAGTAGTGAGGTGTGTGCAAGTGTATTTGATGAGTAAGTGTCGTGTGTGTAGTGAAAGAAAGGTGATGTGTTTGCACTAGTGTTAGTGAGTCAAAGCATTAGTCTATGTAAAGTGTTGTAATTCAAATAGTCAAGTTTTTAATAAAAGCTCTTTGTTAAGTCTTTTGTTCAACGATTTAGTGTCAAAGCTTCCGCTAACTGAACAGAACAGAGGGGTTGTAGCATTTTGATCAAATGGTTATCTATAGTCATTATAATTGGAGTTGACAATATTGATGAGCTTATACCATCTTTTACATGAGAAAAAGAAAATGATTGTGTTTTCAATTTTCAGACTAGTATAAATAGGATGTCGTGTGTGTCATAAAACACCAAGTGAGAGACTATGTGAGGTGAGGTGAAGTAAAGTGTGAGATGTGTGAGAGACTTATGAAGTTAGTGATCTGAAGTGAAGTGTTAGCCGAAGTGAGTGTGTGAAAGCACCAAGTGAGAGACTTGTGACGTGTGTGAAGTTGTATGAGGTGAAGTGTGTTAGAAAGTAAAGAAAAGAAAGTCAAGGAGTGGTTGTGTCATAGGTGTCTAGAAGTAAAGAAGTAAGGTATGTTCAAGTGTATTTGATGAGTAAGTGTCGTGTGTGCAGTGAAAGAAAGGTGCTCTGTGTGCACTAGTGTTAGTGAGTCAAAGCATTAGTGTATGGAATGTGTTGTAAATCAAAGAATCAAGTTTTTAATAAATGCTCTTTGTTCAATCACTTCTTCTACAATCTAGTGTCAAAGCTTCCACTAACTCAACAGAACAGAGTGGTAGTAGCATTTTAATTAATTTGTGATCTATACTCATTATAAATGGAGTTGACAATATTGATGAGCTTCTGCCATCTTTTACAAGTGAAAAAGAAAATGATTGTGTTTTCAATTTTTAGACTAGTATAAATAGGATGTTGTGTGTGTCATAAAATACCAAGTGAGAAACTATGTGAGGTGAGGTGAAGTAAAGTGTGAGATGTGTGAGAGACTTCTGAAGTGAGTGATCTGAAGTCAAGTGTTAGGTGAAGTGAGTGTGCGAAAGCACCAAGTGAGAGACTTGTAAAGTGTGTGAAGTTGTACGAGGTGAATTGTGTAAAAAAGTAAAGAAAAGAAATTCAAGGAGTGGTTGTGTCATAGGTGTTTAGAAGTAAAGAAGTGAGTTGTGTTCAAGTGTATTTGATGAGTAAATGTCGTGTGTGCAATGAAAGAAAGGTGTTGTTTGTGCACTAGTGTTAGTGAGTCAAAGCATTAGTGTATGGAAAGTGTTGTAAATCAAAGAATCAAGTTTTTAATAAATGCTCTTTGTTCAATCTTTTGTTCTACAATATAGTGTCAGAGCTTCCGCTAACCCAACAGAACAGAGTGGTAGTAGTGTTTTAATTAATTTGTGATCTATACTCATTATAAATGGAGTGGACAATATTGATGAGCTTCTGCCATCGTTTACAAGTGAAAAAGAAAATGATTGTGTTTTCAATTTTCAAACTAGTATAAATAGGATGTCGTGTATGTCATAAAATACCAAGTGAGAAACTATGTGAGGTGAGGTAAAGTAAAGTGTGAGATGTGTGAGAGACTTGTGAAGTGAGTGATCTGAAGTCAAGTGTTAGGTGAAGTGAGTGTGTGAAAGCACCAAGTGAGAGACTTGTAAAGTGTGTGAAGTTGTACGAGGTGAAGTTTGTAAAAAAGTAAAGAAAAGAAATTCAAGGAGTGGTTGTGTCATTGGTGTTTAGAAGTAAAGAAGTGAGTTGTGTTCAAGTGCATTTGATGAGTAAATGTCGTGTGTGCAGTGAAAGAAAGGTGCTGTTTGTGCACTAGTGTTAGTGAGTGAAAGCATTAGTGTATGGAAAGTGTTGTAATTCAAAGAATCAAGTTTTTAATAAATGCTCCTTGTTCAATATTTTGTTCTACAATATAGTGTCAGAGCTTCTGCTAACCCAACAGAATAGAGTGGTACTAGCGTTTTAATTAATTTGTGATCTATACTCATTATAAATGGAGTTGACAATATTGATGAGCTTCTGCCATCTTTTACAAGTGAAAAAGAAAATGATTGTGTTTTCAATTTTCAGACTAGTATAAATAGGATGTCGTGTATGTCATAAAATACCAAGTGAGAAACTATATGAGGTGAGGTGAAGTAAAATGTGAGATGTGTGAGAGACTTGTGAAGTGAGTGATCTGAAGTCAAGTGTTAGGTGAAGTGGGTGAGTGAAAGCACCAAGTTAGAGACTTGTAAAGTGTGTGAAGTTGTACGAGGTGAAGTGTGTCAAAAAGTAAAGAAAAGAAATTCAAGGAGTGGTTGTGTCATAGGTGTCTAGAAGTAAAGTAGTGAGGTGTGTTCAAGTGTATTTAATGAGTAAGTGTTGTGTGTCTAGTGAAAGAAATCTAATGTGTGTGCACTAGTATTAGTGAGTCAAAGCATTAGTGTATGTAAAGTGTTGTAATTCAAAGAGTCAAGTATTTAGTAAAAGCTCTTTGTTCAGTCTTTTGTTCATCAATTTAGTGTCAGAGCTTCTGCTAACTCAACAGAACAGGGTGGTTGTAGCATTTTAATTAAATGGTGATCTATTGTCATTATAATTGGAGCTGATAATATTGATGAGCTTCTGCCATCTTTTACAAGTGAAAAAGAAAATGATTGTGTTTTCAATTTTCAAACTAGAATAAATAGGATGTCGTGTGTGTCATAAAACACTAAGTGAGAGACGTGTGTGAAGTGAGGTGAAGTAAGGTGCGACATGCATGAGAGACTTTTGATGTGAGTGATTTGAAGTCATGTGTTAGGTGAAGTGAGTGTGTGAAAGCAATAGATGAGAGACTTGTGATGTGTGTGAAGTTGTATGAGGTGAAGTGTGCCAGAAAGTAAAGAAAAGAAAGCCAAGTAGTGGTTGTGTCATAGTGCCATTTGCTAGGTGTTTGGGGGAAGAGTGGTGAGGTGTGTGCAAGTGTATTTGATGAATAAGTGTCGTGTGTGTAGTGAAAGAAAGGTGAAGTGTGTGCACTAGTGTTAGTGAGTCAAAGTATTAGTGTATGTAAAGTGTTGTAATTAGTGTTGTAATTCAAAGAGTCAAGTTTTTAATGAAAGCTCTTTGTTCAGTCTTTTGTTCAATGATTTAGTGTTAGAGCTTCCGCTAGCTGAACAGAATAGAGGGGTTGTAGCATTTTAATTAAATGGTTATCCATAGTCATTATAATTGGAGTTGACAATATTGATGTGCTTTTGCCATCTTTTACAAGTGGAATAGAAAATGATTGTGTTTTCAATATTTAGACTAGTATAAATAGGATGTTGTGTGTCATAAAACACCAAGTGAGAGGCTATGTGAAGTGAGGTGAAGTAAAGTGTGAGATGTGTGAGAGACTTATGAAGTTTATGATCTGAAGTGAAGTGTTAGGTAGAGTGTGTGAAAGCACCAAGTGAGAGACTTGTGACGTGTGTGAAGTTGTATGAGGTGAAGTGTGGCAGAAAGTAAAGAAAAGAAAGTCAAGGAGTGGTTGTGTCATAGGTGTCTAGAAGTAAAGAAGTGAGGTGTGTTCAAGTGTATTTGATGAGTAAGTGTAGTGTGTGCAGTGAAAGAATGGTGCTGTGTGTGCACTAGTGTTAGTGAGTCAAAGCATTAGTGTATGGAAAGTGTTGTAATTCAAAGAATCAAGTTTTTAATAAAAGCTCTTTGTTCAGTCTTTTGTTCAATGATTTAGTGTTAGAGCTTCTGCTAACTGAACAGAATAAAGGGGTTGTAGCATTTTAATTAAATGGTTATCCATAGTCATTATAATTGGAGTTGACAATATTGATGTGCTTTTGCCATCTTTTACAAGTCATTATACCCCCACACTTTCTTGGATATCATAATTCCACAATTTGAGTTTCTAAACCCCACAATTTGGGTTCTCAACTATTCCAAAATTCACATATATACACACACTATAATTACATATATCAAAATGTAATAATAGAATATAGTGAATTTCTTTAAAATTATATGAATGGTTTTAAAGATATCAAACTAATAACACAAATAGTTACTAGTGTATAGATATCAAAATCTGTCTTTTTCCCTTTGTTTCAAACCTTTTACTATTAACCTTAGACCAAAAGATTTTATATTTTATTCTAATACCCACTCACAACCAATTGGTTTTAAATAATATCAAGTCTATCTCATCATTAATAGCTTTTACAATAGAAAGCTACATATTTTTAGAAGCACAAAACTTTCTCAAATTTTAGGATCACTTCCCTCGAAGAATACCGTGGGTATTTAATTAGGACTACACTTTTATTACCTTTAACAAGGTAAACAAGAGCTTCACATGAAATAAAATTTGGATTAAAATCCCTTTTATTTCTTACACTTTGACTCCACCTTTGTTCACTTGGTGAACCACGTTTAAATTTTTAATACCACTTAATGTGATATTTAACGTTGGAGTCATTTACTCATGTTTAAATGGGTATCAGGATATCCTTGAAGTCATTTACTCATGCACTCAAGTTTATGGCATTCACCATATCAAATAGAGTTCTCTCTTTTAACCAAACAATTTTATTAGGGTGTATAATGGACTACACTTTGGTGTATTATGACATGTTCCTCACAAAGAATAATATATATTTAGAAATATTCATCATTTCTAGTTAATACACCATTCAATTCAAATCATCATGCTTACATAAATTATATCATGCTTTGACATAAATTTCAAGAATTTGAAATTTAAAAGTCTCAATCTAGCATACCACAAATAAAGAATCAACAATATAATATCCATTGCCTACTAATATCTCATTCTTGGACAAGTCCATTCTTAACTAACAAATTGGCTTTTCTTGATATTAGGTACATGAAAATATAGCATTGGTCAAGAGAACTTCTTGCCAAAACTCAATTTCACTTCAACAATACACTTTCCATGAACTTTTGCCTTACTGTGGATGCCCACAAGCACCTTTAGTTCTATGGAAGACTCCTTATAAGTCTTGAATTGTGCCTTGTAGTTGCACATATGCAACATTGCACCTGAATCAAAACACCAATCGGAAGGATTTGTAATTACAGTCATATGAAATATAGTGATCTTTATTACACACATCACTTGCCATAGCAATAATGTCCTTAATGATAATTGCTTCATTGGCATTTCCATCTTCATCTTTCTTATTCTTTAAGAACTTACATTCTCAAATGTAATGGTCTTTCTTTCCACAAAGGAAACATGATATTCTACTTGTCATTGTTGGGATCCTTAGAGTTGTTCTTCTAAAACAATTCACACTCTTATTCACATTCAAGTGTTTATTGTTCTTACTAGAACTTCCAATTTTAACATTGTTCACATTCACTTTAGAATCGGTGTTAGATACACCTCTAATCGAACTTTCCTCTTCAATTCAGTGATGTGGTCTGAATTGATCTAAAGTGAGTTCTTTTGACATGTTCCTTAATGTCTTCACATAGTTTAGAAAATCACTTAGAAAAATATTCATATACTCTATCACTTTAAGAGTTTAAATTCCCATCCTTTAGATATTCTACTTCACTTTATGACATTTAAACATGTTAAAATTTCATTCTTATATCTCAATTCAAATAAATTCACAACACATGCAAATATTCTAACAAAGAACCTCATCAATCAATTTGAAATTCAAATTGTCCATGAACAAGAAATTCATACCTTCAATGTTCAAACTATGAACATGGCTTTAACTGCATTCACAATGTGAAAGAATCATCACCTTGTCTTGCCAACAAAGAAACTTGTTTCTTTAAGCCTTATTCTATTGAATCTTCTTTAAGATCGATTCATCATTTGAAGAACTCTTCAAATCCAAGTCAATTGCTCTTTCTACCGTGTAAATTGGTTCCATCAAAGTGATCCAATTTCACCAAACCATGGTTCAACATCTTCAAAGTTGTACCATCATTTACTCCTTGTCTTGTAGTCAAATATTGTCTAAGATTGTTGGGGATATTACACAAAGTAATAATGGAAGAACAAGGTTAACACAAAAGACAAACAGAAAATAGATAACTTGGAGGCACTATATCGTTTTCCTTAGACAATATTTGCCCCCCACACTTTTGTTTCTAAAGGGTTATCGCAAATTGTCCCCATGATACAACCAAGATGTTGGGTTCTACAAATAGCAATTCTGGAGAATGACCACAGGATTTCTTGTGTTTCTCTCAAACTTTCTCTTTTGTGGAGTTAGTTTTTCAAGAGAACATAAGCCTCTTTTTATACCCATAGGGTTATGTTTCATGAAAAGACACGTATAGAGAGTTATTTATTTATTTAAATGAACATAAGCCTATTTCATGAAAAGGCACATATGGAGAGTTAGTTATTTATTTCAGTGAACATAAGCCTATTTCATGAAAAGGCACGTATGGAGAGTTAGTTATTTTTTCATAATACGGTTATCAAAGATTGAAACCTCTTGAACCTTTCTGAATAGTCACCAAAAAATTCTAGAAAATTCCAGAAAATTCATATTTTCGTATTTTCACTTAGAAAATTTCAGAACTTGAATTTTTACTTTATGAAACCATATTCTCCAAACTCAAACATCATTATTACAACCTATCCTTATATATACCTATATATACAACATTCTTTACATTAAATGACCAAAAATCATTTTCAATTATTATTTGAAGGAAAAAAAGAAGAAGTAAGTAAACATTCATAAATGCAGGCAATGTTGTTTTTCAAATTGGGAAAAATGTCTATACACCTCCTAAACTTTGAGCTAGTGGTCATTACACCCTTTAAACTTTTATTTTCACCAATTTACTCCTTAAACTTCATACGTATACCAAATTGAGCCCTACGTTAGTTATTAGTTTAAACTAACTAACGTTAGTCACAATCTATGTTTAAATTAAAATTTCCCAGTTGCAACTACGATAGAGAAATCGAGTGGAGAGAGGATCTACACTTTGGGCGTTCGTGGTCCTGTTGTTTGACAACCACCATTGGTTGAACATGTCAATAATCTAGGATTTTGGGTTTTATTTTTTTTCTCACCTTTTTTCTATCATTTTCTCGGCAAACAAACAACCTTTGATCTCATATTTCTTTTATTTTCTTGGAAAACAAATAGGCCTTTGTTCTGGGCAAATAATCAATGTACTTTGTCTTTGATTTGCACCCCAAGTTTTGCAGAGCATGCTTTATGATTCAGTGCATCATCTGATACATACGAAGTGTAGTGATAAAAGCACTGAACGAGTTTCAATTTATTAAACAAAAAAAAAAGAACAAAAAGAAAGTCCAAAGGGTTTCTTTATATCAAAATTGACGAAGGTTTTGGCGAAATCCTTTCATGAAATTGAACCCAAAAAAAAAAAAAAAAAAACCTAAAATTAAGGCAATGCAAAAGCCCAAAACTCCAATATGTTTTCTCTTTTCCTTCCGGTTATTCTTGGCAACCAAACACAAAGAAGGGGATAGAGAAGGAGTGGAACATATGAAGACCACGAACGGCGAGATTGGTGACTCCAATGTTTAGATCAGCGATGACAATTCTCACTTTGGAGATGCCATGGTTCTATCTCTTCTGAGTTTCCCTCTCTATCAAATTGAATATGAACCTTAGTTTATCTCTTTCTCTCAATCGATTACAATTGGGGAATTTAATCATTTATCACATGATTGATGTTAGTCAGTTTAAATGGCAAATTAACAGATGTCTCAATTTGGCACATTGGAAAAGTTAAAGCAGTAAATTGGCTAGAATAAAAGGGGGTATAATGACCCCTACTCCAAGGGTGTCCTGACATTTTTCCCTTTCAAATTTAATAACTGAGTGCCCACCTTAAAATGATGTCATTCCCAATGGTCATAAGACTCAAAAATTGACCTTCAAACGACACCATCTCCAATTTTCGAAACAGTGAAGATACCCTCCCAATGATGTTGTCTCCAACAGTCACAATAGCCAACTATTATATTTCGTAATAAAATCATAGAGAGAGAGAGAGAGAGAGAGAGAGAGAGAGAGAGAGATCCAAGAATTCCAATGAATATTAAGGCAGCATGTGTGAGATTATTATTAAGTGATTAAGGGTGTGTTTGGATACCACTTATTTTGCTAAAACTGAAAAATTATTGCTGAAAGTACTGTATATAAAGGTAAAAGTTAGTTGAAATAGTACAGTAGGGTATATGAATAGTGCCAAAAAGTGCAGTAGGACCCATGAATAGTAGCAAAAATAAGTTGAATAGTGAAATAATTTTCATTTTTTATTCTAACCCAAATGCATACTAAATTCAGTATATTTCAACCACTTAAGTTTTTTGAGTAATCGATAATTTAACACATGACTTGTGTTTTAATGCTTTTGAAAATTTTATTGTTAATGCAACGCATGTGTTGAGAAATTATTAAGTCTATCGAGAGAATTGTTGAAGTGATCCTTTTAACCAATGAAATGATATCACCTATATAAGTGTGTGAGTCAACTTCCTAATCAACATAAAAAAATTATGAAAAAAACAAAAAACAAAATAATAAACCATTATAAGATAACAACATTTTATTAATTGAGATGACCAAAAAAGACAATTTCAACAGTCCTCTCAATTCACTTAATAATTCCTCGATAAATGCTGCATCAAATGCTCGGTTTTTGTAGTTTCTGTACTTACAGTAGTTGTGATAAATGCTGCTAAGTGCAAACATTGAAGGTTGTTGTCCTCTATAACATTAGGTGACAAAAATATATTAAAAAAAAATAAAACCCTAAACACCATAACTATTTCTCCCCAAAACAAACCTAGTAAAATTTACTCTGTTCAACCCCTAAACAAAACCCAATACAAAAACCTATTTCTCAGTCTCTGTCTCTCCTTCAAATGCAAACTCAGCCCAACAAGCTAGACACAGATCTTTCTCTCTTCCCCTACGACGGTAAGCAAATTCAACTAAGCCACAAATGCTTCGCCTCACAACCAATAGCTACAGGTAAAATCTTTTATATTAATTTTGGGTGTTTAATAGGATTTAGGTTCATCTATTTTGTTTGGTTTTAATTTAAGAAATTGGTTCAAATTTTGTTTTGATTTAGAATTGGTTTTTATCAATACTTGAAACCCTAATATAGGTTCTCCCTCAATTTTGGTTCCTTTCAATTTATCAAATTTTAGCAAGAGCAAGAGCAAGCCGAAGAAGAGGACCTGTGATTTCTGTGATTCTAGGTTCATGATTTGAGATTTAAGTAGAGATTTTTGGATGACAATGATGAAAGATGATTTCTGCATATGGGCAAAGTTCATTCTTCGCTTGATTCAGTTATAGTCTAATCCAGTCATGGGTAACTTCTTCAAACTCTTCTTCTGCTTTGTCTTCTTTTTTTATTATAACTAAATATCGATTAATTATCCTACTTATCTCTCAAATTTTGAATGGTGGTTGTGCTTTTAATTGTGGCAATTTAAATAGGTCTCAATGGGATTCTGCATACGGAGAGCAATGATAAATTTGACAAAATTGCAACAATTTTTTATTTATTTTCTATTATCTGGAAAAAAAATTAGGCAATTTAGGTTTGAAACAGCAATTGAACCCTGGAGCTGAGGAAGTTTAATTGCTGTTTGTTACGGTTACTACGCTGCTTCATGCTAATGCCATCAGCAGGATTTTGCTAGAAAACCCTTTAAAGTCATTCATTATGTGTTGATTTATGCAAAAGGGTTATGCTGATTTTTTTACTGCCTGCAATGTACAAATTACAAGGCAATGCAATGGTGTAGTGTAACAATGGCTGGGTTTTTATGCTCTTTAATGCAAACTTTATATTGCTTGACATTACACGGAGTTGTCATGCATTGCAATTTGTGTCTCATACACATGTGATACTTGGCTTGATTATACCCTGTTTGAGTGTTTATCCTTGGTTATAAATTGTGCATATTCTGCATCCTTTTACCACTCGGATTGGACTATTGTAATCAAAAGCGAAAGGTGAGCTTAAGTTGCCAATGCCTAATTTCCCAAGTTGAGAGGCACCAAAATGAGGCCCCTAGGCACTAAAAGTGAGTTCCTCACTGAAGGTGCTTTGCTCAAAGCCTTATATCAACATCCTAACCACCATTATATCAATTGAAAACAGGGCAGTAACGAGTAGGTGAATTTACAGGACAAGTCTGGAACTTTGGTAGAAGAAAGGGTGGTGAAAATGGACAAATATAGGCAATGCTTTGTGGTTGAGTTTCTATTTCCTTTGATAATTTTGAGAAGCTGCCAAGGCTTTGTGAGTATTTATTATCTATGTAATTGATTTTTAAAAAAGTTTGTTTAATGATTTATATGCTTCATAATTGTTCATAAGTCACTGTTAAGAAAAATTTAGCTTCACTACTATGACATTGATTTAAGGGCATCTTTGTAAGTATGTGTTTCCATGTTCTTACCATGACATATACTTGGTTTTTCATTTCACCACATCAAGTAATGAGGGATCGCATTCCAGATGCGTGGGTGAATTAGGACTGACCATTGTTTTAGTATATATATATATATATATATATATATATATATATTTAAATTCAATGGTGTGGGCATGGGAGGAAACCTTGCCGCTTTTACTTCAAAGTAGTTGTTTTCATGGTAAATTTTAATCGATCTCATGCTCAGGTACATGGATAGGAGAATCATCTAATACAAGTTTCTTTTGAATGTGCTAATAGTAAGAGCTTCTTTACTATTCTATAACAGATATTCTAAGATCTAATAAGGTTGGTGATTGCTTTCAATCTTCTATCTATTTTGGTTCAATTGCTTTATGCTCCTCCATTCTAGCATTGTTTTAATATTGAACAAACATAATCATTGATGTGGTATGCTTTGGATTGTGTTGGCCACCATTTAAGTGTAATAACTTATGCTTAATGTTTTAATTGGGAATAATTTATGTTCTAAGAACTATTTCAAGGCAAAGCAATAGGGTTTAACGTGGAGAAGGCTTTATTGGCAAAGTCTTTTCATGATTTTGAAAAAGCAATATCTATGGTATCTTAGCACAAGAGATGTGGTTGGGAATGTGAAGATTCTTGTTCTCTTTATACAAGTTAAACTTATCTAACTTTAATGCCATCTTGCTTTAATTTTTGTTTAGGATTAGATTAGTCATGTCCTGCATCTGCTTACTATTTATAAATCTTCTTGTAAATATTCTGTTTATTTCAACAATTCTTGGCCCTTTTTGGTTAAAAAAAAAATCAGTTAAAAAAGATGGTTTATTAAAACTTATTTTGGAGTTGTGCTAAAATTTCCCATGATAACACTAATACGCAAGAAACCCCCAAATCAAAAACCATAGCCCCTTCCTATCAAAAAAAAAAAAAAAAAAGAAGAAGAAGAAGAAGAAGAAGGAAAACCATAGCTTCTCATCTGTTTCTCTCTCCAGTCTCTATGCTTTGCCTTTAGTGCACCTTCTCCTTTGTCTCCGCTCCTAATGGTGGTAAGTAATTAAAAGTAAATGAAGAGATCTGTTTTCTCTTTGTTTCACCTTTAGTTCAATTGACAACCTATATCCTATTGGTTTTTTGTGAGCTTTGTAGAATTGGGATTGAAGGAGCAAAATCAAGATGCCGTGGACGTCCTCTTTTGATTCAAATTCGTAAAAGCTTCCTTACTCTCTTTCTCTCTCCATGTGGCGTGAGGTCAAATATTTGCTTTCTTTGTTCTAAATAACAATTTATAGAACTCAATGTTTTATGTTAAATAAATATATGATGTACTCTTCTATATAATGCAGATTTGTTGTATTATGTTCCTTCTCTACTATTTTGAGTCATAGCAAAAGAATTTGACATTAGTAACTATATTCTATTTATTTATTATGAAAATAAGATTGTGATCATTATTGCAATTTGTTTATTTGTTTATTCACAGAATATATGTAACTATGAAAATATCTTCATTGCCAATGGACCTATGATAGTGTTATTAATCTTTTCGGCAAGTATGTATTTTTATGGAGCTTATATACAGGATTTCTTTTATTGGGCACAAGCATATTGTGTACTAGGTTTGACAATGTTTAATATTTGAATTAGTGAAGATTTTATGTTATGCTTGGGTCTTCTCCATTTAGTTGTATTATTTGATTAGTGAGTCTTGAGACATTTTGATTTAGTCCAGCAAATGATAATTGCAATATTGTTTTTTCTTTTTAAAGAATCCCGTGCATCGCACAGGTTAGCGACTAGTTATTATTATTATTATTATTATTGGTGACGAAAGTTTTTGTCTCCTTTTGTCGCCAGGACCATAACGAGTTAACAACAAACATTTGGGGATGAAACTTTTGTCGCCTAATGTAATTTGCGGCAAAACTAAAGCTCTAGCAACAAAACATTTCGTCTGTATAGATCTTATCTGTTGTAGTTACTTGTAACAGTTTGCATTTAGTTGTTTATCCATAGATATACAGGTTTTGAAGTAGAGCTAGTTACTTGTAACAGTTTGCATACACAGTTGCTATGTTACAATATGATTTTCTACCTGGATTATAGAGTTACATTGGCTGCTGGTGTAGCGTTGTGCAAAATGAGGTTGTTATGTTAATTTCCGCTGGTGTTAGGAAAAATAAGCTACATAAGTTTAATTTTTTAAAATACAGTAATTAGATTATCTGCTAATTAGAATAAAAATCTAGATTTGATTAATCTAAATTTGCTATTCTAAACTAGGTATAATCTTCTAATTTAAAAATAAAACACAAAAAACAGTTAGAACCTCCGAACAGTTGCAGCTTGCAATACATTTTTCATTTTATCCCAAGGGAATAATGTATTGTGCCATATTTATTTATTTTTTAAATAATAATTTTTTAATCGTATTTTAAAAAAGAAACAATAAGAAAAAAAGGTACAAGGACACCATGCGAATTCCATATGGGGCAAATAGTTGATAAGTTTATATGTAATCTGTTACATTTCATTAGATTATAAAATCCACCGCCGGTACAAAATTGCAGCATTTCAATCTAAAAACACTGCATTATAAGGTACAAATCCCATTACACCATCACATGTTCTAACACATTACAAACTTAGGGAAAATAAATTCTTTTGTCAATCCTAATTTCCATGACTTCACTAAGTATGAGAAAGGAACAAAACATATTATGTCTCAAACTAATGGTTTGACTGATGACACTGCTCCTCCTAGATGGAGGGCTCTGCATTTGAAGTCGCTACTTTAATTTTACACTATATAATATATAATAATGGAAGCTTAAAAATTAATTTTGTTAATCTGTCACTATGCCAAAAATTTTCCTTCTTGAATGGTTTGGAAAATTAAATATGATGGGACTGACGAACTCTATTTTCTTGGACGACCCCACCAAATATACTCGTCCACCTTGGCATGACACGGACAAAGGCAGGCGATTCATTAATAAGAAGATTCAATGCTTTGGACAGTTACTAATTAGTTGACAGACCGTTGGAGGCTCATCAAAACCCGCATTGAGAAGCCCTGAGGCGTTACGAAAAGAGCACTAAAGCCACAATTAAGGCCCCAACGGCTAGAAACTATGAAACTATATATACACACTCATCAAATACAAACAAGGTACATAGATTCACCCAAAAACACTCTTACACAGATATCTCTGATATATCTCAAAAAGCTTCTACACACTAACTTTGGCATTAGAGACGTTGTGGCATACACTACACCAGTGACCATCTTAGGAGAGCTTTTGTTCTACGTTTGCAAGAATAGTGACGAGGATTCGACTCCATTTGGATGAACCTACAGGACTGACAATTTACACATCATCAAAATATGTTTACAAAATAGTTTGATATATAAATAAACGTTTTAACCCAAAACCAAGCTGAGGAATTCTGGTTGTGGAGGCGATGAAATAATGTTGTTGTGCGTTAATCATGGGTTACTTAGATGTGGCCATTAAAATGGATAGCTCTTGGGTGTACATTGGAATTCGAATAAAATCTAATTACAATTAAAATAGATTTGCCTTGTTTTTACAATAATTTATTTAGAATAAAAACAAGACTTATAATTAAGTATCTGTTACAAAAGCCTGAACACAAGGAAACGCAATGCAAATTAAAATAGACGTAAATGCACTTTTGGTCAGCTTAGGGTAGGACATCTTTCTCTATTTTGAACAATTAAAAAAATGTTCCATTAGGGCTTCTCTGCGCTAGGGCAGCTTTGGGCTTCCAAACCTATCATAGGTAGTAGATATGATTGTTGGTCCCTAGGGTAACGTGGATTACCTTGAGGCGGTAGGGTTCTTGTGTGGCTTGTGGTTGTAGTCTTTTACCTTGCGATAGTGAGGTTCTAGTGTTTTTTGGGGTTGTAGTTTTTGCAGTTGTAGGGTTTTCTTGGTGATCAGGTTTCACGTGGTTTGGTCAGAGTTTGCTGCTGTGAGTTGCTTCTCCATTCAGGCATGGAGTCTCTTACCAAGCACTGGAGTAACATGTCGTTGAATGATCGGGAGGGGGGAAAGGTGAATCTGAACAAAGAACAGAGCTCGGTGGAATATTTTATCACAACAAAATTTTTGACAAACAGAGCTCTAAATATAGATGCTGTTACTAGGACTTTCAGTCCTCTATGGAGAGCTATGAATGGTTTTAAAGTTCAAAACGTGGGGGATCACATCCTCCTGTTCATTTTTGATAATAAGAAGGAAGTTGATAAGATCTTTGCGAGTGAACCGTGGAGCTTCGATAAGCACTTAGTGGTGTTGCAGAGGTTTGAGAACAATGTGCCGATACGTGAGTTGAGTTTTACATGGACGGCAATGTGGGTTCAAATACATGATATTCCGTTTCGCTATCTGAATCGGAGGGTTGCAGAAGAGATTTGTGAGGTGGTTGGAGTTGTCGATCATACTACTTCGACTAATGAGATGGAAGGTGGAAACTTTATGTGGGTACGGGTATCCATTGATATCTCCCTTCCATTGTGCCATGGTCAGATTCTATCCTTGGAAGATGGGGGTGAAGTGTGGGTAAAATTCAAATACAAAAGATTTCCAAACATTTGCTATTGGTGTGGGTGCCTAACTCATAGTGATAGGGATTGTGAGGTTTGGATTAATAGTGATGGTACTTTGAAGGCAGGTGATCAAGAATACAGTCCATGGTTACAGGCTCCTTTTACTCCAAATCCTAGATTATCAATGGTGGTTGTACATAGGTTTTATGAGATTTGAAAGAAGAATTTGGCTAGGGGATCTCGAGCTATGAAGATGAATACTGACCCGGTAGTAAGTCCTGTCCATTCTGCTCCTCCGGTGACAGTTCAAGTGCAGCCTCTGATTGTCATAAACAGTAAGGAAGGTGTGCAAACTCATTCGAATTCACAGTCCAGAGTTGATTCCCAGACAAGGGTGGAGGTTGAGTCGGTACATGAGACTTGCGATCTGGTTAAAGTACAAGCTTCGTGCTTAAATTCTAGGCCTTCGACTATGCAGGGAGAGTATCTCGATAATTAAATTGAAGAGATTGACCGTGGGCTGTCCTGTTTTGATGCAGACATTGGTGTGGCATCTACTGGTACCGGGTGGAATGTGAATATTCCTCACGGACAGGATTTGAGGAGTGATGTGGCTCCTTCTTTCACTCCCTGTGACACTAATTTAAATTTTTTTTCTGCCACTAACAATTCTTTAGTTGTTTTTGGTGATGTTTTTTATTCAGGTTCTCTTTTGGGGGGTGGTAAGGTGGTTGCCTCTAGACGTAGAAGAGTTGTGAGAACAGTTTCTGATTTTGTTATCTCTAATGAATCTGGTGGGACTTCGGTAAAACGCCTCAGCAAAGAAAATACCCTTGAAGAGTTACCTATGAAGAGGAGATTGGTTTCTTGAAAACAAAAGGATGGTGATTTGTTAATGGTGGAGGCTAGTGTCCAACCCCGCCAAGAGCCATGAGTTTTTTATGTTGGAACTGTCGGGGGCTTGGGAACTTCCAGATAGTTCAAGAGCTCGATGATTTGATTTGGGCACAAGATCCTACAGTTGTGTTTATATCTTAAACATGGTTGGTTGAAAGAAGGCTAAAAGTTTTTTTGAAAAATTTGAACTTTAGGAATATGCATGTTGTTTCCAAGGAAACTCAGGGAGGTGGTTTGGTGCTCTTGTGGAGGGGGAATGTTCAACTTAGGGTGGTTTCCTCTTCTCTTAATCATGTGGATGCTATTATAAATGAGGGTAGAGATAATACTTGGAGGTTCACTGGATTTTATGGTGCCCCTGAAACTTCAAATCGCCATATTACTTGGAACCTTCTTCGAAACTTGAATGCCCAATTTGATTTTCCTTGGTTATGTTGGGGAGATTTTAATGAGATTCTTAAGTCTCATGAGAAGATAGGTGGTAGGCCTCGGCCTGTAGCTCAGATGCAAGAATTTAGAGATGCAATTGATGAGTGTGGGTTCCGAGATATCAGGTTTATGGGAAATAAGTTTACTTGGCACAGGACTATGATAGGTGGTGAAACGGTTTGGGAAAGACTAGATAGAGCAGTTATAAATGGAGATTGGGAGGCTTTATTTCCGGCTTCAAAGGTTTCTCATTTAAAGTGTGGATGTTCTGATCATAAGCCCATAGTTATTCATCCTTTGGGTATACCCATTAGGCAAAATAAACCTTGGAGATTTGAGAAAGTTTGGTTACAAGATGAAGGCTACCATGTGACTGTGGAAGGGGTGTGGGGTTCGACTCAAGGATGTATGTCTCCTCTAGTTTCAGTCAAGACAAAATTGGAGAGGGTTCAAATGGGATTGAAACATTGGAGTAGAAATTCTTTCGATAACATTACTAAATCGCTGGGCATTGTTTAGCAAAATTTAAGGGAGGCAGAATCAAAGGCCGTGCATAATGGGAGAGGTCAAATGGATCTAGTTTTATCTCTTAAGGAGGAGTTTCAAACACTGTTGGTGCAAGAAGAAAAATTATGGCAGGAAAAGACTGCTTGGCTAAAGGATGGCGATCAAAACACAAAATTTTTCCATAGTAGGGCCTCACATCATTTTAGGAGGAATGAGATCTTGAAACTTCAAAGGGATGATGGTAGTTGGTGTGAAGGGGAGCATTAGATAGCGCCTTTGTTTGTGAATTATTTTACTTCCTTATTCTGATCTGATGATCCTAATATTGGTCACATGGATGAAGTATTGGCTATTACTCCACAAGTTGTGACTCAAGAGATGAACCATGGTTTGTTGGCTAAATTCACAAAAAGTGAGGTTGATGTGGCTTTGAAGCAGATGGCACCTTTAAAGGCTCCCGGACCTAACGGCTTGCCTCCTATTTTTTACCAACATTACTGGAATAAGATTGGTGGGGATGTGGCAAAAGCGGTTTTGACATGGCTTAATTCAGGTATTATCTGTCCATCTTTTAACCATACTTATATTACTTTGATTCCTAAAGTAAAATGCCCAAGCAAGTAACGGAGTTTCACCCTATTGCCTTATGTAATATCATGTATAAGTTTGTTCTAAGGTTTTGGCAAACAAGCTAAAGAAGTTGTTACCGAATATTATTTCTGAGTCTCAAAGTGCCTTCCAGTCATATATGGCAATTTTTTATAATATTCTTGTGGCTTTTGAATCTCTCCATCATATGAAGCATAAGAGGGTGGGCAAATCGGGTTTTATGGCTATGAAACTTTATATGAGTAAGGCATATGACCGTGTAGAAAAGGATATTTTGTGTAGGCTTATGGTGAATATGGGTTTTGAAGACCGTTGGATCCAATTAATTTACAGTTGTATAAGTTTTGTTTCTTACTCTATCTTAGTGAATGGGGAACCTCATGGTGACATTAAACCTGCTAGGGGACTTAGACAAGGCGATCCCTTATCTCCATATCTATTCCTTTTGGTGTCTAAAGGTTTTAACGGCCTAATCCAGCAAGCTGTGGGAGTGGGTGATATTAGAGGCTTTTCCCTTTGTTGTAATGGCCCTCGGATATCTCACTTATTTTTTGTAGATGATACTCTCCTTTTTTGTAAAGCAGAGCTTAGGGAGGTTCAGAATATTCAAAATATCTTGCGGAAGTATGAACTTGCTTCGAGTCAGAAGATAAATCAAGGTAAGACCACTCTATTCTTTTGACGGTCTGTTTCTCTTGTGTCAAGAAATGCCAATAAAAATCTGCTTGGTGTTCTTGAGATTAAGGAATATGAACGCTATTTGGGGCTCCTGGTTGTGGTGGGGAAGAATAGAAGGGCTAGCCTTAATTATATTAAAGAGAGGATCTAGGGTAAGCTTCAGGGGTGGAGGGAGAAATTACTCTCTCAAGTGAGTAGGGAGGTGCTGTTGAAAGTGGTTGTGCAAGCTATTCCAACTTTTGCAATGAGTTGTTTTAAACTTCCTGTTGGATTATGTAATGATATCGAAGCTATGATTCGAAAATTTTTGTGGGGTCAATGGGGTGATCGTAGGAAAATACATTGGAAGAAGTGGGAAACCTTATGTAAACCAAAATCAAAAGGAGGCCTTGGTTTTCGAGAGTTGGATAAGTTTAATGAGGTGATGTTAGCAAAACAAGTTTGGCGTTTGGTTCATGACACTGATTCCTTATTTTATAGGGTGTTCAAAGCTAAATATTTCCTTACAGGTACCATTTTTTATGCCAAGGTAGGTCCGGGGTCGTATGCTTGGAGAAGTATTCTCAAAGCCCGCAAGGTGATTTTGTTAGGTGCTCAATGGCGGATAGGTGATGGCTCCTTGGTAAAGATTTTTAAAGACTCTTGGCTGCCTGGTGCCCAATCAGGTAGAGTTCTTTCTCCTGTTTTTATCTTGTCTGAAGAAGCTACGATGGACCAACTGATTGATAGAGACTCTCGGTGGTGGAACTCAGCTCTGTTGGATTTGATTTTCATTCCCTCTGAAGCACAATTAATAAAATCTATTCTGGTATGCCTCGCTGCCTAGTGGGACTTTCTAGTGTGGCCTCATTCACAGACTGGTATGTATCAGGCTTGCTCTGAGTACCACTTGCTATGTGAGTCGCAAGGTAATGAGGTGGGCAAGTTTTGGAAAAGCCTTTGGAAGTTGAATATTCCAAACAAGGTGAAAATTTTCCTTTGGCGTGCTTGTACGGATTCTATTCCGACTATGCTTAATTTATGTAAGTGGAAAATTGTTCCATCCTCAGCGTGTAATCATTGTCATGTAAGGGAGGAATCAGTTCTTCAAGCCTTCTGGTCTTGTGAGGCTACATGTTCTGTGTGGTGCTCCTGTTTCCCAACTTTACCCTCTGAATTTACCTGGGTCAGTTCGTTCAAGGACTTGCTTGAGTTGGTGGTCTATTCCTCATTAAATTTTGAATTTTTTGCGATGGATTACTGGGCTCTTTGGAATCACCGAAACAAGATGCGGATTGGTGAGGTGGTTTGGCCGTTGAATCAAGTGGCTGGCATAGCGCGGCGTCATTTGCAGAAGTTTCAGCAGGTTCGGCGCTGTCCCAGTATGAAGGTTCGTTCACAACGACCTCGATGGAAACCTCCTGATATGGGTTTTGTGAAGGCAAACTTTGATGGGGCCATTTTTAGGGATATAAGTGCAGCAGGCATTAGAGTGGCTATTTGGAATAAGCATGGAGAGGTTGTTGCAGCTATGGCAGAGAAAATCCTTGTACCCGATTCAGTTTTTACTCTTGAGACCTTGGCAGCTAGGCGTGCGGTTCTGTTTGTTCAGGAACTTGGCCTTCGTAATGTGGTCTTTGAGGGTGATTCGGCGTCTTCCATTCAAGCTATTAGTAATAGACCTTTTACTCATTTGTCTTGTGGTCATATTATTCATGACATTTTATTGTTTGTAAACTCGTTTCAGAGTTTTTCTTTCTCTCATGTGTGAGGGCAAGGTAACGCTTTAGCGGATGCCTTAGCTAAGAAAGCTAGGTTATCTTGTCCATTTATGGTTTGGATGAAGTCTATTCCTCCAGATCTTTATAACTGTTATTTTTCAGATTTTCTATTATTTAATTAAGTAGCCTTCTTGGCTGGTTTCTCAAAAAAAAAAAAAAAAAAAAAGCACTTTTGATTCCTACATTTTGGGGTCATTTCTATTTTGGTCCCTACATTTCTATTTTACCACTTTTAGTCCTTAAACCAATTAATGCGTGACATTTAAGTTCTTACAGTCAGCTAACTAACGGGAAAAGCTGAGGTGGCAGACTATACATTAAAATAATAATTAAAAAAAATCTATTTTGGCATTAGAAAAGGCCACATCAGCATCTAAATTTTTTTTAAAAAAATTTAATTTTAACTAAATAAAAAAAATTACAAATAGAATTAAAAACAAAAAATCATATGAATGGAGATCTCAAATCCTTGAACAAGAACAATATGATTAGAAACCCATAAACTCATAAACCCCATAAACTCATAAATTTCACATTCAAATTATCAAATTCCTATTCCAAATTCTTCTTGATCATGAACACACAAGAACAACAAACCCAAAATATTTAATCCCAAGAACAAAAGAATAGAAACCCAAAATATTCCAAAATTTGTACACAAATTCTTCCACAAAAATCAGTTGTACACAAACACCTACCCAGATCTGAATGGTTTTTTTTTTTTTTTTTTCCTTTCCTTTTTTATGTTCTTATCAAGAGTAGATCTGGGTTTGGAGCAGATCCAATGGCGCCGTTTCTAGGTTTGGAGTAGATCTAGGTTTGGGTTAAAAAACTCCCAATACTTTTCTTTGCCGCTTCTTTCATTTCATTTGAACCAAAACTAAAAATGTTTGCTGTTGCTGCTTCCATTTCTTCAACAAGCTTATTCTCTCCCTATGCTTTTGCTCGCCCCAAAACTCATAACCCTTAGCCTTACAAGCCCTCCAATTCCAATTCCAAGAGAAAGCAACTGCTACAAAACCCTTTAGCTCCACCCCCATGCACCGACGACAGAGAGACGCAGCTCCACCCCACACTCCAACGCCAGTCCAATGGGTTTTCTCCATTTTCTTCTCTTCTCTCACCTCCACCCACTTTGAGCTCTGCATGTACCCGATCCACCAAGGCAAAAATCTCCCTCACGCCGGCAAAGCCATACCCACCTCCAACATCTTCAGTCTATCGCCGGTGAAGCAAATCTATGGGTTTGGGTTTTGATTTGTGGAGGAGGAGCATGACTGATTTGGGTCTTGGTTTTGAGAAGCGTGACGTGTAGGTTGCGATTTGGGTTTTGGTGGTGGTCAATCTATGATTCTGGGTTGTCACGGTGGACATCAGTGTGGGGTCGTGGTGCTATGGATGGACCTGGGTTCGTGGGGCTATGGGTAGTAGCTCGCCATGGGTCTTGGGATTAAGATTTGTGGAATGATTGATTTGAGTTTAATTTTTCTAGGTTTGAGAAGTCCTAGGATTGAGTTTAATTTTTCTGGGTCTTGGGATTGAGTTTAATTTTTTTTTTTTTTTTTTGGGTTTAAATTGTCTGACATGGCTTTTTATAAAAAATTAAAATGCTGATGTGGCATATAAAAATGCCAAATAATATTTTAATTGCCACGTCAGCTAATAGGGTGTTCCGTTTGCCACCTCAACTTTTCTTGTTAGTTGGCTGACGATAAGGACTTAAATGTCACGCATTAATTAGGGACTAAAAGTGGTAAAATAGAAATGTAGGAACCAAAATAAAAATGACCCCCAAATGTAGGGACCAAAAGTGCATTTATGCCATTAAAATAATACACTGCATCAATTAATTACGACTCAATCACTCACTCGCTCATGTGTGTATAGTCAACATTAAGATTTTTTTAATTTATTTATTTTGACAATGGACTTGTTCAAACTTTGACTATACTTTATAGATAATGATATGTTCAAGGTAACACTTGAACTTTTTCTTCTCAAACTCAGGTGATAAATCTAACCCAAAATGCCATTTGGATGGGATCCTCCCTGGCTAGCCGGCTAGCCAAATGGGGGGATAAAATAAATAAAAATGGATAATTACAGTAAACCCACCTGTGGTATGGCCCGTTTTCACTTTGCCTACCTGTGTTTCAATCATTTACACTTTGCCCACCTGAACTTCAATCCGTTAAACCGTTAACCATCCGTTACCACCTCTCCGTTTGCCGTTAGAAAAACACATTTTTAGGTAAAAACAAATATAACAAGAATAAAAAAGTTAGGGTTTTTCATTGCTCATGAACTTCAATGAGAACAAATTGGAAGAACAAACAACAAACCCAGATTCAGTCCCAAAGAAAAAAAATAATTCAAACCCAGATTAATTGAAATTCCCTTAAACATTCCCCAACCCATAACAAACACAACCCCAACTACACAAAAATCAATCCAAACCAAACAAATCAACCCATAAAAATCAACCAAAGAGTTAATCCAAACCAAGTAATCAACCCACAAATTTGGATATGCAAGAACGACCACAAAAATCGACCAAAGAATCAACCCACAAATTCCGATTTGCAAACATGACGAAGCACGTCCACCCACCGTGCACTAGCAACCACGGCACCCATTTGGGAAACAACAACACCCACTGCCAAAATCAACCCAAAAATAATCACAAACCCAGTAACCATCTCACAAATCAAACTAAACCCATCACCCACCAACAAAGCAAGCAAATATCAACACAAACCCACAAAAATCAACCTTCAGACACCCAAATTTGCCACTGCCAATTCGGACATCCACTACCACCAAATCGCAACCAAAACATAATACCACCACCACCTATTGATGTTGATCAGTGCATATGGGAGAGAGAGAGAGAGACAGAGTCAGGTGAGAATAGAGAGTGATTCAGCGGGGAGAGGAAAAAGAGAAGAGAGAACTAGACTAGCCATTTAATTAGCTCGTGGCTAGAACTTGCGACTCAGTCAAGTCACGAGGCCAAGTCGCCAGCCAACTCTGTTTTGAAAAGCTGACTCTTTGCATTCCATTCTCACACAAGTATAAATACCCCTTATACCCACGAAATGTAAAGAGCTTCCAGGGAGAATTTTGAGAGAGAAACCTTAGAGAAAAACAAGATTGACTCATCCACAATCTTTACATAGTGACTTTTCAAATTCCTCAACTCCCACCCTCTCCATTGTTACATCCTTGAGAGGTACATTGGCCAAATCCTTTTCTCACCATACCCATATTTGTGAGAAGGTTATTTGATGCTTGGGAAGCAGTTAGGAATGGACCAACTGATATTGGTTGATGCTATGGGTTATAGCAAAATCTGATAAGCTAAAGAAGACAAAGGTTCGGCATAACTTCGTTGGAGCAAGAAACTTTGAGGGCTTAGGTATACTAGGTAGATTAGGTTTGGAGGGTCTTCTACTATTCATGTATCCCAACTTCATTCTTTAGTGGATCATCGACCGCTTGGAGGGCGGCGAAGAGGTTTTATGCCGAGGACTTCAGTTTCCTCTTCGACAACACATCGCTGTGTTATCTTTGTCTTTGTGTTTGCATCTCTCTTCCCTTTATCTTTGCCATTTAATAATTGCTGTGGTTGTGGTTACTTATGGTTTAGATTGTTTTATCAGTTCTGTATTAGCATCAAATAACCTATATTTGTGAGAAGGTTATTTGATGCTTGGGAAGCAGTTAGGAAGGGACCAATTGATATTGATTGATGCTATGGGTTATAGTGGAATTCGGTAAGCTAAAGAAGATAAAGGTTCGGTGTAACTTCGTTGGAGCAAGAAGCTTGGAGGGCTTAGGTACACTGGGTAGATTAGGCTTGGAGGGTCTTCTGTTGTTCATGTATGCCAACTTCATTCTTTAGTGGATTATTGATCGCTTGGAGGGTAGCGAAAAGGTTTTATGTCGAGGACTTCGGTTTCCTCTTCGATAACACATCGTTATGTTGTCTTTGTCTTTGTGTTTGCATCTCTCTTCCCTTTATCTTTGCCATTTAATTACTGTTGTGGTTATTTATGGTTTAGATTGTTTTATCAATTTTGTATTAGCTTATGTTCATGTTCTGCATATATATTGTTTGATAATAAGCTTGAATTGGTAATTTGTATATTGGGGGTCTAAACATTCAATGTGTTTTACACACTATTTGAACATTCAAGCAACATCGAAGAAATCGAACAGAGCTCGGATTCTGAGATCCCTCTTGTCCTTGGTCTCTTGTAATGCTAGAAGCACGTGATCCATGGAAATGGGTCTACCTTTCTTCTTCTTGCTCTTGTTGTTAGGGTTGGGGTTGGGATTTAGATTAGGACGCCGTTGGTTTTGGTTTTAGTTTTGAGTGTTAGTTCTTGTGGGTCTGTGTTTATGTTGCTAGGTGTGGTGGGTCTGGGTTTTGAAAAGGGGTTTGCTTTGGTTTTGGTTTGAAATTTGAGAAAGAACTAAGGTGAAGCCGTGTATGATTTTTGTGAATGACTGAAAATGTCTGAAAGGATTTTTGTGAAATTATAGTAGATCACTTTCAAGTGTAGGATTTTTGTAAATGGTTTTAGGATTTGTGTGAATATCAAAATTTTATTTTGATTGATTGGCTCAAGACTGTTCATACCAAGAGGATGAACCCAAGCTACAAAACTCCCTCTTTGATCTTGTTTGTTTGAGTTTTTTTTGTTATTTTTTGTTTTTAAAGGAGAAAGACATAAAAGTGAAGGTAAAATACATTTTTACCCCTAATTTTAACAGAGGTGGGTAATAGATGGGAAACAGATTGAAGTTCAAGTGGGTAAAGTGTAAATGATTGAAACACAGGTAGGCAAAGTGAAAATAAGTCATACCACAGGTCGGTTTACTGTAATTATCCCAAATAAAAAATACAATTAAGTATAGAGAGCAGCCTCTGTATACAAAATTTATATATTGTCAATAACCCCACTACGTTTTTATTATGAAATTCATATATACCATTGAGGATACTAATAAATTCATATAATAATAATAATAAATTTGTATAATAAATGGTAATTATATTTATAAATTATTCATTAAAAAAAAGTGTTGTTTCAATACAGTGTAATTTGTGTATAAGTTAGTTCAAATTGGTGATATGCCTTTTAATTTGGTAGACCTGGCAAACTTAGTCAAGGACAAATTAACATGATGACATATGAATTGAGTAATGTAAATAATAATAATAATAATAATAAATAATTAAATAACAAACAAACCCAAACCCCTGAACAATGTCATCACAGCTTATAACATAGTATGGAAGCCTTCCAGTGAAGTCTTGATAAGACAAGTATCAAAAGAAACAAACTCAAACCCTCCAAGTGGAAGGCTAAGATACAACCTAGGAGGCTATATAAGGCGGAAAGACCTCTGTAGCAAGGGGACAGTGACATTAGAGAAAAAAAGGCAATATAAGAGTGTGATTATAATCCAAGAACAAGTGTAACCAGTATCTCGGACCAAACCCGAGGAACATAATATAAGCCTCCCGAGGCTCTTTTTAACCAACTCTCATCCTATACACTTATGCTTAATGTTGATCCTTTCATTTGTAGTTAATCCAATACATGCATTTCAATAAGGGTATTAAAGGTTGATTAGCATCCGATCTTTAAAAATTAATTGTGTGAGGGAAAAAGCAAGTCTGACTTATTTGTGCCCGTTATAATTGGCATGATCTAGCTGACAAAAAGAGAAAACGAGATAAGAAGGCAAGGAAAGGCATCATCGAGGAGGGCGAGATCTAAGAAGAGACCCCTCCCGAGCAAACTAGAGGTCCCAAGGCCACCCGGTCACAACAAAGGAAGGGTGGAGAAGTCATTGAGATTGCTCTAGAATGACGCCCTCGGGTTCCAAACTGCAACCCTCCCTTGGTCTTGGATGGAGCTCCCCTCACCTTGGATTCCTCCATCTGAGATTTTGACAATGGGAGGGCAGGCTACGTTGCCAACTCCATGGACCAAATGCTCCAGTTGCCACAGGACGTGGCTGAGCTTCATAATTTGAAGAAGCGTGAAATGTTCCTATCACTAAAAAGGTACTTAGCCCTAGTATATGCACATCTTTTCTTACTCTAATTTGTGCAGGTGTACCCTTTTGTTATTTGCTTAGAGGCCTTATTAGTATCACTAACCCCTTCTTCTTCTTTTTTGAAAATAGGCAATGCAAGCGGCCAATGTTGCTAAGGAGTGGGTGGACCAAACTCTTTATGAGAAGAAAGAGGAGGAGCAGGGGTAGGAGGCCTTGGCACTACAGGGACCTCGGGAGTGGCATCACTAGCATGAGACTCCAACAAAGATAATAAGTTAGGTAGCCTTTTCTCAATCACCATCCCTTTAGGAACTTTAGTGGCCCCCTGGTCAGTACTAACGGCAACAACAACTAGAATGGATGTTGTCGCTGCATCCTCAGTCACGTCGGGATGGTAGAAAATTTTAAAAACTTCTTTATGGACCAGGCTTCCAAAACTCTCTTCTTCGGCCTCTTCCGATTAAACCTTAGCCTCGTCCTCATATGGGATAATCTCTTCACCTTCGGCTACGAGTTGGGCCACCTGGTATGGGAGCTCTACGAATTGGGTTCCAGTAGGAGTAGCTTTCTAGATGAATCCTTAAACGGCCACGTCCATGCTAACAACACGAGGGTCTTTAGCCTTGATTAAGTGCTTCTATATCTGGAAAAGAGTAGAGATAGGCTTGGAGCCGAGGATGACATGCGTAGCTTGGAGTTGACCGTCGTGATGGAGAAATATCTCGGATTTCAAGATTCGGTTAAGCTCATCGAAATTCACCAAGCTTCATCTCTTGGCGGTGGCCTTCTTATCTGAAGAACAAATAATAGAGACAAGGGTAAGGAATGGAATAAAGAAAAAGAGGGGAAAAAAAATCATCTCCTAGTAACTAAAAGTTTAAAACCTTTAGGGTATTTCTAAGCCACTCCACCTAGTTTAACATCCATGGTCAGGTAGAGCAGTCCATCATGCCCCTCCCCTAAAACGATAAGAAAGTCCTCGTTCATGCCCTTATTAGTCTCAGGGAGGCAGGAAACTAGCCTAAAGGCGGGAAACCTAGTATTCAAGTAATATCAGGCCTCCTTATTATTCTAGCAACTATGTACCTAATTTACATCATGATGAGTGAGGTTTACACCAATTTTCTCGTTTATCGTATCTACATTACCTAATATCCTAAACATGTTAGGGGCACACTGAGTGGGACAGAGTCTAAAAAGACACAAAAAATCCCTAGTTACCCTACCCATGGGAATTCTCAATCCCCTTTCTATAAATGCTATCATTGGAATTACTATAGCCTCGGAAGGCCTTTTCTCATGCCACTCTCCTAAGTGGCAATGTTCTATGGTGACATCACTAGGAATCCTATACCATTTCTTAAACTCTTCCTTGTGCTTGGGGGTGTCAACTAAGCTAAAGAACCTACCCATTGTTAAGAAAAATAAGAAAGAAAAGTGATCTTAACTCTAATAAAAAGAACCACATGACACTTACAAAGAAACAGAAGAGAAAGGGCTCCTCGGACGAGTTATCTGGAAGGGGACAGATGTTTTCTTTGCTAAAGGTAAAAATGGGGAAAAGTCACCCCATCCCCTCCTTTTATAGGGGCCAAGAAAGGAGCGGTAATTTTCCCGCTCCTTTGAAGTGAATTATGGGGATTATAGGATCACAATCTCACCGTAAAACGTGGGGAACAGGGAGCCGTCCGCTGCATTTACTTTTGCATAGTGGATTTCGAAGCGTCAGGAGCGTGTCTCAAGTTAGTTGAAAAGACATCCCTATGTGGGAACGCATCTGGAATGTGCCAAATGCCTCATCGCATTTACCAAAACCACCTTTCCCTAAAAAGAATGGGAAGTGAGGTTTTGGGGGAGGGGGGTATTATGGGAGGATGAGAATCTGAGGACAGGGTCAAAAGAGAGAATAGATTTTAGACCCCTTAAAAACACAATTGGATTAACCTAGGTAATTAGCCAAGTTGTTACTTAGTCCAAATTCTAAATCTAGGTTATCACAATCAAACAATCATATCATGTAAAGTAACGGAAAGATAAATAACACAATGATATGATCACCCAAGAAACCAAACCGGTAAAAACCTGTGGAGGATTTAACCTAGCTATCCTCAAGGTAAACCTAAATCCACTATGAAAGAATCGAAGTTGTTCAACAGGACTTAGAGCATTAACATCCTATTGCTACCCACCAGTAGAAACTTACTGACATGACCACGTGCAAGCTCCGAAACCATGGACTCCTTCTTTCTTGGATTCTCCAGCAAGTACAAGCACACTCGCTTGTGTATCTTTAAGCTTTTATTGTAGCAACTGAACGATCATTAAGTTCTTAAAGAAATCTCCTCCTTGATAATCCTAAGCTTGTGTGAAGGAAAGCTCCTCAAGGATCTCACAAGAGATTCACACAAACAGCAATATGAGCAACCTCTAAAACATGGCTAGGGTTTGCCTTATATACCTAGGCAAAACATAAAACCCTAAAACGTTTTAATGAGCTAGGGCTGAATTGGAATTATGCAGAAAAAACACATCAGACCCGAAATTTGATCGATCTAGCCTAAGTTTCGATCGATCGAGCCAGGCCAAGATGCACAGTAACTTCTATATTAGCTCAATTCCAACTTTACAAAAAAGACACAACTTTGAACAAGTCTAAACAAGACTAAACAACCTATTTTGATCATGATTTGCCAACAATACAAATTAAAATTCTAAATACATTAATTCCAAGTCTTTAGAACCTAACAAACTCCCTCTTTGGCAATCCGTGACAAAACACAACTAAAACCTTAAAGTTTACAAAGAAAAAGCCCTTTACAAACAACATGCTCATTACAACAAATTCAATCCTAACTACTATCCATCAGTTGCAAGTGTAGACAGCAGCTTAATTGAATCAACTTGTATTTTTCCCGAAACACTAAACAAAATGTATAAACGCATGTGTCGAAAATACAAGTAAACAAAATAAGTTCTTGATTTCACAAAACACAAAATAAAGACAAATTATCAATGAATAACATCATGAATATAAGTCAATAAGCAGTGAAACAAGAAACATATGAAACAATAAATGTAACTCCCCCTAAAATGATAATCCCAACAAGAATACATCAAGAGCCAAAAATATAAATACTAAGTGAAGCACCTAGATACAATCTAATCTCCACAGGCTCTAGTGACAAAGAAATATCTCCCCTTGAAAACAAAAAACTCTACAAGTGCTATGTACTCCCCCTTTTTGTGACGAAATGCCAAAGGGCAGTCAAAATCCATCATCAAAAGGAGGTGGCGGTGAGGATCAATGAAACTATGCCAACTCTGCACACAATCCACGGATCTCATCGAGCACGTCCACCAAAATCTGTCCATGAACCACCTGAACAGTCAAGACATGATCCAACGTACGTCGAATTTCTTAATCATCCGAAGTAGTCGGTGAAGGAACATCATCAGCAACAGCAGCACCAGATGCCTAAGCAGTATCAGCACCTGTAGAAGAGGGAGGAGGAGGAACAACACCAGATGACGCACCTCTAGAACGCATATGACCAACTCTCAAGTGAGCAGCCCTCTGCCTAAAGAATGTGGCACCTATGGGAGCTATAATATGAACAGGCTCACCGGCAGGGAAATCATCTAGACCAAGAAACAAAAAAATCCTATGAATGAAAATAGGATGGATAAGAGCATGAGCTACAGCAGAACTCCTATGAACTTCGTTCAAAGAACGAAGAAACAGATGAGGAAAATTGATAGACGCACCAGAAACAAAAGCGTACAAAAACACACATCGCTTAAGAGGGATGGTGTGGAGTTGAGAGATAGGCCACAAAGAATGACACGCTATCCTAAAGAAAAGATATGCAGTCTCAGAAAGCTCAACAGATGTGATCCGAGGATCAGTACCCCATTAGATAGAAGACCCAGTGATGAATGACATGACATTATCTAAGGGTGGAGACTCCTCATAGGGATAGACAGGCTCCCCAATGACCGAAATCCCAAGAGCATCAGCAACTACCCTAGGGGTAATGGTGAACTTAACACCTCGTATCCAACTCCTAACAAGGGTGTTGGAATCATAGACGTGGCAAGAGAGATTCGAAAAGAACTCTCTAATTAGGACAGTCAGGGGTGGATGATCTACCTCTAACAAGGGTAGCCAACCTCAACTCTCAAGGTTTGCCCTAATGGTAGGATCGACCTCATCTAAAACAACAGAACGTTCAGCCCAGATCTTACTCTTACAGTTCAATTTCTCAAAAAACTCTTTGCAACGGTCATTCCTAAATAGCTGACTTCTAGAAGGAGACACAGAGGAAAGGGAGGGAGTCCAATTAGCTCTAGTCTTCCTAGGCATGGTGCTAGGATAAGGATAGAGACACAAAAAACAGAACCAACAAAAACAGAAAGAAAAACCAAGGGTAGACTGCAAGTTAGCACAAAAAAATAGAACAAAAGTCTATATGATGCATGAACAGTTCAAATGTCATGATGCATGCTCTAATGTAGTGAGACTAATGTTCAATTTAAGTTCAAATTCACAAAATTGGCTTGAGCATAGAGTTTCTAACAAAAACCCCAAAATTTGAAAAACCACTTGAACAATTTGTAATAAATTGACAAATTGATCATCACACATGAAAGAAAACAGATAAAGATGATCAATTACATCAATATAACAAGCCAATTTCATCAATTAAACCTATTTAGAACAAAATCCCCAATTCGGGTTCAATACAAGCCCTAGAATTTTTAATTTATCATAAAACCCCAAATTGATCAACATAACCATCATAGATCAGGAATATATCAATATAGCAACAAAACCCATTGATCAATTTCACAAAATAAGGCTTGATACATCAAAAACCCCAATTTAGGCATAGTCCGAAAATAACCCTTCAATGCATGAAAAAATGCATGTAAAACTGAAAATAAATGAAAAAGAGAGGGTAAAATGGACATACCGGCTTAGAGAGAGGAAAACCTTGTAAAATTTTGGAGGAAAACTACAAAAATTTGGTGTGGAGCCTAGTCTGAATCAGAGAGAGAAAGAGAGAAAAGTTTAAGAACTTTTGAAAAGTGAGGTTTGAATAAGTCAAAATCTGATTTTTAAAAAGCTTATTCACGATTTTTGATTGATTGAAAATCAGTTTCGATTGATCGAAACAGACAAAGGCTCACTTAAAATTTTAAAAGCAATTTCGATTGATCAAAAAACAGATTGGATCAATCGAAATTCTAGAAAAACGGAATTTTAAAAAAATAACCTGGTTTTTGAAAAAACTCCTCAAAGCATTGAATATAAGGAATAAAATGCATGAGTATGAGATGAAATGCTTTTCCAAAACACAAGTTTTAAACCCAGTTTTCCCAAAATTAAGATTTTCAAACATTCTCCCTTTAAATTCTCAAACACAAAATATGTTTTGCATAAGAACTCAAAGTATTTGCAAACTTGGTTAGTCAGACCGAAAAACACACACAATAACATGTACAATGTTTAGCAAATAGTAACTTGTGTAATGTATGAAACTAGCAAAAACTTGAGATACATGTGAGGTGATATGTGAATAGCAATAAGCACAAAGTCTACAAAATTCATCACATAGAATTTGAAAGAGACTATCACCTAAAAAGTTACATCATATAACTCCCACATCTCCTAGATCATAAGCTTGCAATCATGTAAGTTTCTTGATTTTGCCTCATATTGTACACACAAATTTTAATTATTTAGAAACTTATTAAAATAGCCGGGATAATATACACCAATTTTAGCAATTTTTTATTTAGCTTTAAGTCCAATAATGTACACACTAATTTTAGCATTTAAACCGAGGCTACACCTTATGTTCTTTTTGTGCATGTGCTACACTTTCTCAAGCACATAAATCTTACGATATGCACTAAAGTGTTCATGATTGGCTAGTGAACAGTGATGAGATGGTTATTTATGCCTTTCTCAAAAGGTTCAAGTCCGACAGTCAAAGACATGTGACTTCAAGATGAAGACAAAGTGATAAAAAACTATAAACATCTTTCCCACACAACATGCACAACAAAGTTTTTGACTAGTAAAGTGCAGAAAGTAAGCTCATCAAAGCTAAAAAGGTACAAAAGACATGTTATGTGAAACTAAATTGACCAACCTTGTTTTCAAAAACCAAGAGAATAGTGCAAAACACAATTTGCTTCCTTTTCCTTCCTTATTTATTTATTTATTAAAAAAAAACACCTAAAATGAAATGCATGAATGTTATGCAATGCAAATCCTAGAAAATAATAAATAAATAAATAAAACAAAGAACAATGGTCACAAAGAGAATAGCAATGAAGCACAAGGACCATGTCAGAAAGACTCAATTAGTTCGAGTTTTTTGCATCCAAAACCTTTTAGATGCACCACGAGCATTGGAGTTTGTATTCACATTAGAGTGATTTCCAATTCCAGGATTGGAATAAAGGTTGAGAGCCTTTACCAATTCACCAATAAGTGCTATAGGATCTTGAGCTTGTGGCACAGTCACTTTTGGTTTGTTTGCTTTCTTAGCAGCTTGCAGCTTGTAATAGTTTGGACGAATGTGTCCAGACTTCCCACAAAAATGACAAACCCAAGCAGGCTTACCATGCATCTTGTCCTTAGAAAGGCTAGACTCCTTAGGTTTAGACTCTTTCAGATCAACCCTAATCTTCCTAGATGGTGAAACTTCTATGGGTTTGACAACCTCACTCACAGGGGGTTTGACAGTTTTACTCACAACCTCACTCACAGAAGGTTCAGAAGAAGATGAAGGAACAAAGTTTATGGAATGGGGTGCAGACACGGAGATGCTTTTAACAAAACCTAATCCAGATTTGTCAAAATGAGACTTTTGAACACTCAGCATTTGATCAAGTTTAGAACTAGCAGATCTAGCAATAGATAAATCAAGTTCCAACAATTTAACTTTATCAAGCAATAGCATATTCTCAGTTTTCACATTGTTCAAAAGTTCATTAGCATCAAACAGTTTTACAAGCAAATTCTTCTTATCAAGCTCAAGAGATTCAATTTTCTTCAGGCCAAGTTCAACATTCATAGCATCTTTTGTAGCAATTTTGCAAAGTTTATTATAGGCCTCTTGAAGATTTGCATCTTCAGAGAGTTCCCCATCAGAAGGGTTCTCTTTAGCAAACACACTTTCATTTACTATAATAGTAGCAATGAAAGCTATGAAGTTTCCATCCTCATCACATCCAGACTCATCATCAGAAACTTCATTATCACTAAGGGTTACAACCATAGCCTTACCCTTAGACTTTAAGTAAGCAGGACACTCAGATTTCATGTGACCATACCCTTAACATCCAAAACATTGAGGACCCATAGAATTATTTGAAGATTGACCTACTTTTTCTTTAGGTTTTTCAGTGTTGTTAACCTTAATGGGATCATTCTTCCTAAAGTTTCTAGGTTCAGCAATGTTCGTACCTCTTGCCCTTATGTCACTATTCCTAAAAAGTTTCTAAAGTTCTTGGCAAGGTAGGCAATCTCTGTAGCAGAGAGCTCATCATCAAATCCACCAACCTCAACATCATTAACTGACTTAAGAGCCATTGATTTGGATTTGCTAGTTTTGGGTAGGTCCAACTCATAAGATTAAAGTGATCCTACAAGTTCATCAACAGAGATGGAATTTACATCCTTGCTCTCAGTGATGGCAGTCACCTTGGGTCTAAAGTCTTCAATTAAAGATCTAAGAGTCTTCCTAACAATTTTAGGTTAATCATAGATTTCACCCAAGTTATATGCAAAATTAACAATATCATTAAGTTTAGCATAGAATTCATCAAAAGATTCATCATCAGACATCCTAATGCTTTCAAATTTAGAAGTTAACTGCTGCAATTTGTTGATTTTGATAGCCTCTGTGCCTTCATGCACAGTCTGAAGGATATTCCAAGCAGTATGAGCAACCTCAACATTAGATATTCTCTTAAATTCCTTTATAGAAATAACGTTAAAGATAGCATTCATAGCTTTGATATTGAACATGGCTGCTTCTTTTTGAGAAGTTTGCCACTCACTAATAGGAGTAGTGGGCTTCTCCTATCTATATTCAACGAAGTTCCAGACTTTCTCATCAATTGATTTCAGGAATGCTTTCATCCTTACTTTCCAATAAGCATAATTATTCCCATCAAAGTGAGGAGGAATAACAAGAGAGTGTCTGTGTTCCATGACAACAGGGGTCACGGATCAACTCAATGATCAAAAGATCAACGAAAAGAGAGCTACTCGCTCTGGTACCACTTGATAGTTTTTAGACCCCTTAAAAACACAATTGGATTAACCTAGGTAATTAGCCCAGTTTTAACTTAGTCCAAATTCCAAATCTAGGTTATTACAATCAAACAATCATATCATGCAAAACAGCGAAAAGATAAATAACACAATGATATGATCATCTAAGAAACCAAACCGGTAAAAACTTGGGGAGGATTTAACCTAGCTATCCTCAAGGTAAACCTGAATCCACTATGAAAGAATCGAAGTTGTTCAACAGGACTTAGACCATTAACATCCTATTACTACCCACCAGTAGAAACTTACTGACACGACCACGTGCAAGCTTCGAAACCACAGACTCCTTCTTTCTTGGATTCTGCAGCAAGTATAAGCACACCCGCTTGTGTATCGTTAAGCTTTTATTCCAGCAACTAAATGATCATCAAGTTCTTGAAGAAATCTCCTCCTTGATAATCCTAAGCTTATGTGAAGGAAAGCTCCTCAAGGATCTCATAAGAGATTCACACAAATAGCAATATGAGCAACCTCTAAAACATGGCTAGGGTTTTCCTTATATACCTAGGCAAAACATAAAACCCTAAAACATTTTAATGAGCTAGGGCTGAATTGGAATTATGTAGAAAAAACACATAAAACCCAAAATTCAATCGATCCACAGTAACTTTTGCATCAGCTCGATTCCAACTTTACAAAAAAGACACAACTTTGAGCAAGTCTAAACAAGACTAAACAACCTGTTTTGATCATGATTTGCCAACAATACAAACTAAAATTCTAAATACATTAATTCTAAGTCTTTAGAACCTAACACCCAATGTTAGAAGAACAGACCTCGGAAGACATTGACAGCAGGCCCTCAGGAAAAATATAAACAACTTATCATAAGCCTAGGGAGATTGTAATGCCCGAGGACCCCAAGGATACTCTTTTGTCCTCGAAAGGACCAAAGACCAATTCCGAAGACCATCAAGCACAAACCGAGGAAGAGGAGGGAGATTTGTCAGCAAGTAAAGAAGGGAAGATTGTAGATAAAGCATCCATCACCTCCACATTCAATGCTCTGAACCCACTTGGCTAGCCACATTAATGAGGAAATGACTCATGAACAGTGTCATCACAGCTCATAGCATAGCATAGAAGTCTTCCAATGAAGTCTTGATGGGATAAGTATCAAGGAAAACAAACTCAAACCCTCAAAGTGGAAGGCTAAGATACAACCTGGGAGCCTATATAAGGCGGAAAGACCTCTATAGTAAGGGGACAGTGACATTAAAGAAAAAAAAAAAAAAAGCAATATAACAGTGTGATTATAATCCAAGAACAAGTGTAACCAGTATCTCGGACCAAACCCGAGGAACATAATATAAGCCTCCCGAGGCTCTTTTTGACCAACTCTCATCCAATACACTTACGCTTAATGTTGATCCTTTCATTTGTAGTTAATCCAATACATTTTAGTAAGGGTATTAAAGGTTGATTAGCATCCCATCTCTAAAAATTAATTGTGTGAGGAAAAAAGCAAGTTTGACTTATTTTTGCCCACCACAGTAACATATAGAAAGCATTTTTATTAAGAAAATATTAGATGTAGATTTTATATAAGTAAAAAAAAGTGTTTTAAATGAAGAAATAGTAGATTTTTTTTTTTTTATTTAAGTAAAAATAAATTTTTTTTTTTCCTTTGAGAGAGTTTTAACATATGACATTCGCTCCTGATAATAGGTCTTTATCATTAGACCAAGACAACAAACAGTTTTTGATATAGGCAAAGATTGAACTCCAGATCTCTTATTGAACGAATTGGAATCCAAAAAAAAAAAACAAAAAGCAAAAAAAAAACAAAACAAAAACAAAAACAAGTGTTTAATATGAAGAAATAAAAGATCTGGTTTTTGTATATAAAAAAAAAAAATGATTTTCATAAAGAAAAACGTTGTAGATCTAAGTATATATTATATAGGAAAAAAATTTTGGTATGAAAAAAAAATAATAGATCAAAGTTTTTATTTTATTTTATTTTTTTTATAATGATAGATCTAAGTGTATAGTATATAGGAAATAGATCTAAGATCACATCTTACATATATTAATTCTAAGGCACGTGAGGAAATAGATCTAATAATTCATCATGTGAAATATTTAAATCAAGTAATTAAAACATGCGAGAAATTTAGATCTAGCAATTAAAACATGTTATATACCTGCCTGTAGTGATGAAAGCAAAGGGGATCTCTTAGGAATGTGAGAGATCTTTAAAATAATATCTCTCGAATTTCTAAAAGGGATGTACTAATAAATGAAAATTTTTTTTGAAGGGAGTCTACAAAAATCTGTTCTATTGATGATCAGGATTCTTGCAGAGCTTTAGGAATCTTTCAAAAATTAGAGGAATAACGAGTGCCTTTACTGATGAGTGAGTCCCTCTATTTATAAAGGTGTAAGTGACTTATTAAATAAGCTGAAATAGCTTAAAGCGTCAGTCAATACATAGTGGGTGCGGTTTATCTTCTTTTCTTTTTTTTCCTTTTTTTTTTTTTTTTTAAATGAGATTTGAACACCAAAAAAAAAAAAAAAAAAAAATCTAAGGAAAAAAATCGAACAAAACTACTGATTGTGTCAATCGGCACATGGGAAGTGCCGTTTTGGCATTTTAGCTTTTTGTCCAATTTTGGACTTTTTTTTGGGTACGTTTTTTAGCATTTTTTGAGCCTTAAATTGTATTTGAATGTATTTTTAATGTATTATCATGATAGAGTATATTCCAGATTGACAATTTTTAAGACTTTTAATACAAATTTCATGAAGATAATTGCTTAAAAATCATATAATCTAACAATTTTCTAATCGTATCAACACATTTATTTCAATCTCATGCAATAGGCTATACTTTAAGGCAAAGACTCAACCAGTCACAATATTTAATTTGATTCATTTTAATTAGTCATTATCAGTGTCCAATCAAAATGAATTTCAATTATTTCTGTGTGATCAACCTCACCTTAACATGCATGCTAACCATTAAAACTTGATCTATCTTTTAATTCGTCCGTCTGATTAAGGAACATAATGTATCGTTGTGATCGTTGAAACCTCAGGATCATTTTTATGCAATGTGATCAATTAGTTATGGACTAAATTAAAACCATGCTTTTGAATATGTAAAATGATAATTTTGTTATCTTTCAAGGTTAAATTATGAATGTGAAATAAGGTGTCACAATGATAATAAAATTAAATATTAAATAGAAATCTGTACTTTAAATGATTGGCTGTGTAATAATCAAAAAAGAATCAGGTCATGAAGTAAAGTTATACATAACCTAAAATTTTTATTAATTAATTAAAGAGGAAGGAGAAGAATTCAAAAAGTCAGGGTGTTACTCATGGATGGCCCTTGGCTTCCACACCTGGATGTACCCATGCTATATTTTTTTATTGACAAATTATTCACACGCTTACAAATTCTTGAATAAAGGACCTCGCCATCCATCCTGTAATTGAGAAGACGCACCCATACTTTCAAGTTTATTACAAAAGTATATATATTAAAAAAAAAGAGAGAGAGAGAGAGAGATGTACAGACTCTATCACATATGGACACATTTTTTCCTACCATGAGGATATTGTGTAAAACATTTCACATCGGAGAATGTGAAACAATAATTTTCCTTAACACGTAAGTGAAGTTAACTCCACATTACCTTTGCTTGAATTTAGAAGAGGTTTGCCAGGGCTAGCTAACGTGGATGAATTAGTAGAACAACTACTACACGAACATAGTGTTTGACCTTTCATTGACCCCGCGATGCTAGTTGATGTATAGGATAATCTACAAATGTCTATTGGAGGCTCAACATACACTGGCACCGGTAACTTTGATGGAAGAATGGGTAAAGGAGTTTCAAAACTAAGTACATTTATCACTTGCCTTATAGAGGGTCGGATTGTGGGATCAGGATGACAACACCATAAGCCAACCACCATCAAGCGCACCATCTTCTCTTCATCATATTCCATACTTAATCTCTTATCAACAGCTTCAATGAGTTGGTCTTTTCCATAGAGATTCCACACCCACTCTACAAGACTTACCTTGTTTGGTTCTGCTTGTGGTTGGACTGGCTTTCTTCCACATGCAATTTCGAGAGAAACCACCCTAAAACTATAGACATCAGATTCCTTAGAAACCTTGCCAATGATAACACACTCTGGGGCTAAATAGCCCATGGTGCCTTCCAAGACAGTAGTTTGTGAGCCTAACTCCTGGTCTACAAGCCTTGCAAGACCAAAATCGCCAAGCTTGGCATTGAAATTTGAATCCAACATGACATTGCTTGACTTTATATCTCTGTGGACCACACATTGTTCCCACTCTTCATGAAGGTACAACAATGCAGATGCCAATCCAAGAGCTATCTTATACCTCACAGGCCATATTAGCATAGTCTCTACTCCAAATAGATGAGTATCAAGGCTTCCATTAGGCATGTACTCATACACAAGAAGTAACTCCCCTTGTTCATGGCACCAACCAATGAGTTGAACCAAATTTTTGTGTCTCAAACGGCTAATGATTGTCACTTCTGATATGTACTCCTTTTTTCCTTGCTTTGATCCTTTTGAGACTCTTTTAACCGCAACTTCTGCATTGGATTCACTTAACAAACCCTTGTAAACGCTTCCAAATCCTCCCTCTCCAAGCTTCCCTCCTTCAGCAAAGTTGTTCGTTGCATGGATAATTTCACGGTAAGTGAAACTTTTTGGTCCAGTTCCTTTTTCAAATTCAATATTCATACATACATCATCTCCAAAATTTTGTGTTCCCATAAGCCCTTTTTCTCCAACAAATGAACCAAAGTAGACCTAATGCACAACACACTACACCAAAACTCAATGATAAACCAATGATCAACGCTAATTTGTTTTTCCTATTCCCATCATTAGGATCTGATGTTGAATTGAATGACCAAGAAAGTATTGTATGTGTCTCAATTGACACACCTGTTGCAGCGGAGAAACCAACAGTAACCCATTCCGGCAAAAAAGTCAAGTCAACAGTATATGAAAGACTAGAATTCCCATTGAAAACTGGATTCTCATCAAAAGTAAGGAACACGCTCAAGTTTTTGGTTGTAGAGTTATAACTTACCCATGCGTTTGCTATGGACCCATGGCTAAAACCACCATCCCATGTGACAGTTGCATTAGAGACAATGGAATTGACATCGATTCCAACATGATTAGCAATTGGATCCCACCAGTTTTGGTAAGTGTCAAACTCAACTGCAACGATTGGATTCTCAGTGGCATTGAGAGCGGATTCATTACTAAACAGTCCAAGATACCCGCCAGCTGAATTGTTAGGCATGTCAGAACCAAATGGTGCGATGAAGAAGGCTAGCCCATCAGCAGACACATGACCATCAACACCTGCAATGATGAAGGAGAAGTGAGTGGTGAAGTCTGTAAGCCACCCAGTGCTTTTATCCCAAAGGTGGACTCGTTCATAATATAAGGCACGACCAACACTATAATTGAGGGGGCTGTTGGCTGAATCCTTTGTGAGTTGGAGACCTTCTGGGTCCGGGTATGCATTACCCTGTAAAGATAGGTAGCTTGACTCGAAATGATTTTGTTGGAGACTGGAGAAGTCGAAGTAAATCGATTTTGCTTGGGGAAGTGGAAATAAAACGAAGATGAAGAGTCGATTGAGAAGAATAGAACTGATTTTTTGAGTTTGAAGAATGCTAGAACGTGTGCTGGAGAGAGCCATGGTTGAATGCGATGACAAGAAAATGAAGGTGTCCAAGTACAGGCTTATATAGGAGTACTTCAACAGTGCATATCTATGTTTTATTTCAATTTTCAAGGCTTCGTTCTCCTTTTTGTTTAGTATTTTAGTTAGTATTTTTAACTTGGTCAACTCGTATGCTCAGTCACATGTGTTGAATTGTTCTCATCGGTAAGTATCTGCGCCCAGGTAAGAGCTGCATCTGGGACGAATCGGTTAGTCCTGAATTGTCCGAGTGAGTATTTACCTTGATCCAAATTATGAACTAATTAATAATTATTGACCAGGTAAGAGTCGCACTTGTGAGACAATCCTAAGCATTTGACCAATTGCAAGAATATATCGAACCATGATTGCAAATTTTAAACATACAACGTTTATTCATATACAACGTTTATTCACAGTCCCAATGTGAGTGGTTAGCTTTTAGATTTAAGATGATGTCCCAAACATATTATACAAGCAAAAAATAGTATAGAGACATGTACCAAATACAAAGAAGAGAGGGTAAATATAAAACCCAGACGTGGCAAATTGGTAATCAAATACCACTCAAACACACCTAGCTTATGCTCAAGCCAAGTCAAAAATCTCTACCTTGACCCTTGAATTAGATCAAGCCTCACAAACAAAACTTCTATGTACACTTTCACGAAAGCCCTTGAGTGAGGGTTAACTTTATTGCAAACACCAATCAAATTCATGTAGTACTTGAACTCGTGCAAAGGAGTTGATTTAGTCATCATGCATCTCAGTTGGATTATCTACATTCTTAATCTTCTGAAGAGGAATACCTCTTTAATCAACAATTTCTTGAACAAAGTACAGTGAACATTAATTAAAACTGAATCTAACCCAATTAGGTAAATCAAAACCAACCAACCAAAATACCCAAAACTAAATTTTATTAAATGCCCAAATTTATAAAATTAAAAAAAAAAAAAAAAAAAAAAAAAAAAATGAAGACATTTGGGCATTTGGCTGTGCAAAGGCTTGAATCAACCATGAAGCGAATTAGTGAAAGGCCTAGACGGAGGTCTACGTTTGATGAGATTGAGGAGAAAGAAGAAGATTTGTCGAACAATAGGTTTTTGTTGAACAATTGAGGAGAAAGAAGGGAGGTCTACGTTTAAATGTAAGTGAGATTGAGGAAGGCGTCCTAAACGTGCTCATGTATTATCGGGTTTAATCAGAATTTAGGTGTTTGTATTATCGAGTTTTAGAAAGAAAAAAAAAATCAGGAATTTTTTTTTTTAAATAATGCTAACGTGAAAATTTGTGGAGCTTAGAGCAACCACATCAGTATGTCTAAAAGATTCCGTCTATTTCACACACACACACACACACACACTTTTTTATTAAAATAATACTGGTCCTCACTTTTTCTATTATTTCCCACCTACCCCCACCTAACACTTACTTCTTTTTTCTCTGAGAGCTTGAAGACACTCCCTTCTTCTTCTTCTTGTCCTTATCTCTATCTCCGTCTCTCTTTCTCCTCCTTTTTTTTTTTTTTTTAGAATCTTTTTCTTTCCTCTTCTTCTTTTACAATTTGGGTTTTATACTTTTATTATAGATGATGATTTTGGGTTGGGTTTGATTAAGGACAGTGATTTTGGACGAAGAAAGCAAAATTTCGGTTTGGGTTTTTCTTTCCTCTTTTTCAGCATCTTTTTCTTTTTTCAATTTCGGTTTGATTATTTATATGAATTTGTATATGGGTTTGATGAATTTGGATCTAGATTTAGAACGATTTTGATGATTTTGTGGTGTGTCCATGTTGTTGTGATGGTGGTGGTTGGCGATATTGGATTGCAGTGGTAGTGGTTAGCAGTGCTAGGTTGTTATGATGGTTGGCTTCTTCTTCTTCTTCTTCTTCTTCTTCTTCTTCTCGACATTGAAGAGTGGGTGAGAGAGAGTCTGACAAGACAAGAGAGAGGAGAGAGAAAAAATATATAAAATAATAAATAGAAGAGTTACAGTGAATGTGCATATATGCATAGTTACTGTAGCAATTGTGCATAAATGCACAATTTTATACCCACTTATTGGTGTGTCTTTTTGCTCAAAATGTGTAAAATGAGAAATTTTTTCTATTATGCAAGATTTTACACATACTGATGCTAATGCTCTTAGCAAAAAAGTAGGAGGCTTCGATTTTATATATATACTAGTCGTTAACCCGTGCGATGCACGAGAAAGCTATTGAAAAATAAATTTAATCTTTCTTTTAAAAAAGAACCTTTTTTAATGGTATAATGTGTTTGGATCACAAAAGAGTGAAAAACCAACTCTGAAAAGTTCTTAAAAGGGTCAAAAAAACATTAATTTTGTTATATAAATTGTAACTTACATCACGTTTATAATAACTCTAAATTTATAGTATTTATCTTTTAGATAAGGTTGAATTAGAGTGGAGTTTCTCTATATCAAATGTGTTTATAATTAATATTTACACATTTTCGTTTTAATGGGCAATTAGAGAGGGGTTATTGTCAACAAAGTTGACCAAAATGACATTTTACACCATTGGATGTTTGCATCACATTTTCAACACCAAAACAAAAATTTTGAAAGAAAATTTGAACAATTATTCTACATGATTCTTTCGCTGAAGAGCCAATCTATATTTAGCTTGCTTCTAAAGCACACAGATCATTTCCCAATTTTTGATTTCATTACCAATTGTCTCAATTTCATATTGCTATGCCAAATACCTTTTTTTATGTGTACTTAGACGCATAACATTCCATAAAAACCTTTTGCCCAATTTACATTTGGCCACAAAAGCAAACAACCTCAAAAAATTTGCAACTACTTCACACTCTTGGCTTTAGTATTCTTGGATCCAAATACTTACTAAAATTCAGATCTTGTATAGCAAATTGTTGCACACCCCGAATACTTGTATTCATCGGATAACAATTTCCACAATTACTACAACCGACCATTGAAAAGAAAAAATATATATATGAAGCTATAGTAACTATTAAAGCTAACATAGTGATGTTTGAGGGAACATTTCAATATGCAAAATGCAAATCAAACTAAACCCTCTGGAAAAGTCACTGCTATAACAAATGCATGTCCTCCCATCCCTTCTTGCAAGCCAATAGTAGTTGTAAGAGTTATCAAGATTGCTCAATGCTATGAGAGCATTCCACCAGATTGTCAGTTGATGTTTTCAAGTCAAAATCACATTTGCACCAAATCTAAGTAGCCTAACTCATTGGCTTGATGAAAGAAAGTCTGTAACCTTAGCTAAAATTTTTTTACTACAAAGAGGCAAGTACTTTTAGCTGAAAAAAAGAAAAGAAAATGCAAGTCTAAAACTCTTCCCAAACCTATAGGAAAAAAAAAAAAAAAAAACAAAACAAAAAAAAAAAACAAAAAAAAAAAAACAAAACAAAAAAAAAACAAAAAACAAAAAAACAAAAAACAAAAAACAAAAACAAAAACAAAAACAAAAAACAAAACAAAAAACCAACAAACAAAAAAAAAAAAAAACAAAAAAAAAAAAAAAAAAAAAAAAAAAAGAATGAAAGAAAATGTTCATCAAAGTATCCTTCACAGTAAAAATATATATTAGTACCCAAAAGAACTACAAACAATCAAGACAATTAAAAAGTAACAACATACACACACATAAAAAATAAATAAAAAAATAAAAAATAAAGCTTCATGTGAGGATTATGCTTAATTATTCTGTAAAAATTATGGTGATCACTATTTGGTTGCTTAAGGTACAGAGCACTGAGCACATAAACTTGTTGAGTCTATATTCAACCTCAAAAGTTCTTATGTGATCATTTAATATTAAAAAAGTCTATACTGACATACCACTTGCAGTTTCATTACAACCTAAAATAACTTAGATTTGATTAATAATTCAAAATGAATTCTAACCCAAATACCTTAATCAAAACCAATCCAACCAAAATATACAAACCTAAATCATATATAATAATAAAATAAAATAAAAACTTTACTGGTAGTGGTAATTTTTTTGGATATGGGTTCTCATTTAAACTTTAATTTTCTTTTCTAAGAAAGTCTTCCTTACCTGTATATATCTAATTTTGTTTTTTGGATAAGCAATAAGTAGTTCAAAATTCATAGTTATCGTGCTGTTCATAGGAATAACCCACCAAATTGTTCAAAAAGTTTTTCATAGGCACTGTGGGCAGACAAAAACTAGCCCCCGACCACGGATCACCACTATAATGTCTCACACAACCAATTATAAATAAACAATAGGGAATAAACACTCCACAATGGGAAACTCAAATAGTTGATTTCCTTCACCACATGTATTTCAATTTCTACTCAAATATTACAACAGGAAATTCTTTCGTTTCCACGGTGTTTCACACACACTTTCTCTCTATATCTCTTTCAGATTGTTGCCCTTTCTCCTTTTACCCAAAATCCCCCCTTTCCTTTGTGTCTCCTACCCGTAGGTAACATAAGGCTCCACTTTTTCCAGCTTTTCAACTATAAATTTATTTGCTAGAACAAAGACACCATTGAAGACTTTCCTCAATCTCAAGTTGTATAAGAGCTTCCTAGTTCTTGGATGCATTTCCCTCTTTTTGGGAAACAAACAGACATTAGAGTGGGAAAAAAAGAATTAACTATAGATAATATGAAGAAAATAATCACAAAAGCTGGTAACTCAACCATTTATGCGAACGACAAAAAGCAGTTTGGTATCGGTCACCGTCAAATCTGGTCTTTTCCTCTTTGTCCTCTGTTTCAATTTAATGAGGTCTAGTTTCTACCCAAAAAAGAAGAAGAAAGGATTATTTGACAATACCATTATGTTAGTAAATATATCATGAAACTGCAGACAATGCAGGGTAGCTCCGAAAACATTTGTCCTGGATAGAAGTTAATCTAAAATGAAAGACATAAAGAGTACAAACATCTAAGTATCTACCAAAGTTTTCAATCTTAACAAGCACGTCACCTAGATTGATAAGCATACACATTTCAGCTACTATTGCATGCTTCTCATGGACAAATAATCTGTGACCCAAGAAGAGCCCATTACACCTAATACTAGGCAACTGCCCAAGAAGCAAATTTAACATGCAAAACAACAGAAGAAAAGACCAAGGAAAGGCACCAAAACAGCATTCAGTCACGTCACATGCTGAACACAAAAAATTGAACATTTCCAACATATCAAAACTGAATGAACCCAATCAAATCTCAAATAACCGAAAACCTCAGCTTTCTTCACTCATCTAAAGAAAAATTCAAACTTCTCTATACCAGCTTATTTCTAATCACATCAATCTTCTAGAACAGATTATCCACACAAAACTAAGGTGTCCCCAAGTTCCAACTCTCTCAAAAAACCAATCATAGATACATAAATATTAACCTGTAAGCCATCAAAATAACACCCAAACAGTGTTGTTAAAAGCGCTAAGCGCACTTAAGCGCAAAAGCCTCCTGGAGCCTAGGCGCAAAGCGCAAAGCACAAGCGCGCACACCTAATCGATGTGAAGCACAAATTTTTTTTAAAATTTTAATAAATTAAAAAAAAATTATTAATGATCAATACAAGAATCAAGTGATCAATTAATCATATAAATTACAATAAAACATTTTATATAATTTATATAACATTTATATAATTCTATTGTGCTTTACAAAATATATGCAACCATGATGTTTGATGGCCATGATTACAAAACATGGTTAAATCAAAATGGAAGTATAGATCCAAGAAGGCAAATGCTAAAAAGTACTAGAATGTTAAGTAATGTTATCTTTGTGAGTGTCTGATTCAGTATTTGTTTGTGTGGTTGTGGTTAAAAGTTCAAAAACATCTAAAGAGATAGGCTTAGGTGTATGGTAGCACACCACACTATTAGTTTTTATATATTAAATCAATGGCTTATATCAAATATATTTAGATCTAATGGCTAAAAATCAAATCAGGAATTTTTTTTTTTTTTAAATTACAAAAAGGTGCGCTTTGAGCTTAATAAAAAAGCTCAAAAAAGCATGCTTTTGTGAGGGTACTTCGCTTTGGAGGGAAAAAGTCCCAAGAGCTCTGCGCTTAAGCGCGCTTTTAACAACACTATTACCCTCTCCAAGGGAACGACTTTCCTACGTCACTCTCTTCTTCCATAGTACTTAGGATGATCTAGCTTCCTTTCTTTCACAGCCCATTGTCCCCTAGGCCTTCCTTCTATCATATAGGCTGGGCCTAATTCGTTCCCCGCAATCCAGTTACTTCTTGGACTTAAGGCCTGGATGGAGACTCTTCCACTCCCCACAGGCACAAACCATAACAAAAAATTACGAAATCAGTAAATGATAATAAACCAAAACACAAAACTCAAAAAATATGATCCATACAAACAAAGAACTACAATAACTCTTTACATCAAAATGGTAAAGGTTGAGCATGAGAAAATAAATTCATAGCTATAAATAATTATAGATATAAACACATTCAAAACTTTGTTTTTAAATAATTCAGTGGCAGGAAATTACAAAAGGCTATAGATATAACAAAAATGGGATGATGAAGATCATTTGGCAATCCCAACTCTTTTTTACAAATCAAATTGAAAAAGCAAATTAAAAGGAAGCAAAAACTTACAAAAGGATTTAAGTCTGACAGCTTTTCAGTAGCAATTGTGTGATGGTGATCTCGCCTAACATATCCACTTTTGGGTGTTTAAAACTTTTTTCTACACCTACACATGAATCATACCATCAATGTTAACTTAGTGCAAATACATATCACTAATTTTGTTTCTTTTAAGCATTTTATCAAACAGTTAAATTGCAAAGCTTTGCATTTGTGTATCAAGTGTAAAGAGTGAACATTGGAAGGATTTACTAAATCTTTAAAAAAAAAAAAAATTATAACAATAAAAATCTACTTAATTGGGCAGCATTCTTAATAATCAAACAAAATAATAATAATTGGCTCTTTGTCATTCCCTATTGTGATCAATTATATAAGAAAGACAACTAACAGAATTAAGAAAACTCACAGCATTTAGAAAACAAAAAAACACAGTAAATTGGCTAAAAATACTCTGCCATTAATCAGGATAAAATAAAGATATTGCATAATTTAAACAAATAACATACCACTATCCCAATCCTAGTAAAACATAACAATTAAAATAATAAATAACAACCAATCTGATGCCAACAAATAAAAAAATAAATTAAAAATAAATTAAAAAAAAAAAAAAAAGGTTAGGAAGGGAAGAGTATCAAAACCAGTAAAGTTGTTGAATTTGATATTGGTTTAGGGAACTGCTCTCAGCGTTGACAGGAGGAGGACCACGGAGTCTTCGCAAGCAAGCTGTTCGAGTTTTTGCTGGAGTGAGATTGTGGGTTTCGTGGCTGAGATTGGCAGATAAAGAAAAAAGAAACTGTGGCTGTTTGGACTGGCGCAGTGGGTTTCACGGCTGAGAGCGTCGACGCTCGTTCTGGCGGTGGCGCGCGAAATAGTGGTCCTCCGACGAGCAGAAGAAGGATGATAAGATTAGACGTTGAAGATGTTGTTTGGTTACTGGTTTTTCCTATCCATGTGATAATACTGTATATTTGTTGGCTAGATTTAAAAATTGTTGAGATGGCATGTGGGCCTTTATTTTTAATGGATTAGGCTTGGGCCTCTCCTTGTGATCGTCTCTAGATCAGCTGGACTTGCCCTTTTTCACAAACTTTAGCTTCCCTTTACGAATCAGTTCTTCGACTTGCTCCTTTAAGTCCCTACAATCTTTAGTGTAATGGCTGTGATCCTTATGAAGGTAGAAATATTTCCTCTTGTCTTGTATATTGGGTGAGGATTGAAGTGGTTTGGGCCACTAAAGGTGATGATCATCCTTAATTTGCATTAAAATTTTGTCAATAGGCATTATCAGAAGAGTAAATTTTACCGTCTGTGACGTTTTATCATCTCTCCACTTATTTTGATCAAAACTGGTCTAACGATCCCTCATTTCTCTTTTGCGTCCTCTTCGGTCTTCCCTGGCATTCTCCTTTTCTTTAGGTGTGCTCTCTTCTCCTATTACAGCTTGGGCATCTTTTGCATCTATGTACTTCTGAGCTTTCAATAGCATGTTGATCATTGCCTTCGGAGGACTCTTCGCGAGTGCGACTACAAACTCCCTAAACTTTAGCCCAACTTTAAAGGTGGTTAACTGCACATTGTCATCAGCTTCATCAACCTCTAGTACATTTCTGATAAAACATTTCACGTACCACCTTAGGGATTCTCTTTCCTCATGCCTGATGGTGAGTAGGTGATTTGTTAGCCTCTTTTGAAGTTATCCACCAATGAAGTGGCGCACGAAAGAATTACCTAGCTAGTCAAAGTTGTTAATGGAGAAGTTTGCCAATTTGCTGAACAACACTCGTGTTGCTCCTTTGAGGGAGGTAGGAAAAGAGCGACTTAAGATCTCATTTGGGGTCTGTTGTAAACTCAAAGTCGTCTTGAAGGTGGTTATGTGGTCCAGTGGGTCTTTCAGGCCATTAAATGATTCGAGCTGTGAAAGATGGAACTTCGGTGGCAGAGGACACTCCAAGATTTTTGTATTGAAGGGGGAGTCCATCCTTCTAACCATCCCATCCAAGTTTTTGTCTATCTTTTCCCTTATCGCATTCCTCAACTCCTCCATCTCTTTACTTATGTTCTTGAGGAGATCTGAATTTACTTCGTCTAAGGATTTTGGTTGTTGATAGTCATCTCTTCTGTGGTTGTCTTCGTCATTGTTTATGTTAGTCTCAACCCTCGTGGGTGAGCGATTTTATTTTTGTTGCAGCTACAACCTCATCTCTTGGTTCTGCTTAGTAAGTTCTTCTACGCTAACTGTAAGTGTTTGGATTTGCAAAACTAATTTTGTAGAATCTTGTGGTGTATTGGACTCCATCTGGATGTTGGAATCAAACGGAATTACACTTTCAAACAAAGGTCTAAAGTTGTCATCCCCACAGATGACGCCAAATTGATGATGTTGAAATCGTCAGTAGTTAGGTTCGTCCAAAGGGTTCCCAACACAAGCTCGTCCAAGGTCCTGCAAGAGGCTGTAGATAGGAATTCTCTTAGGTGGTCACCAGTATGGTGCCGACCACGAAGTCTCCAATGATAAAGTCAGAAAATAGAGCTTTGAAATTAATTAGAGAATTAAGAGAACTCATAATAGGAGTGAATATTGTGTGTACCTTGTCTTTATGACGTTCTTCTTCATCCAGGCTGGCTCGTTAGGACAAATGTAATTATTTGGTCTATCATAAATAATTAAATATTAAAAAAAACCAAAATGGCGTCATTTTGGGGGACTAACAACAACGGTCTGAAAGAGGACTAAATTGAAAATTTTCAAACTTAGAGGACTGAATTAAAAGAAAGAAAAGTTAAATAACTAAAATTAATAGTAGTGAAATTTTGAGGGTGGATTTTGCATTATAGCCAAAAATTTATAATATCCAATGCATGACTCAAAAATAATTGAGACATCGATTTCATTCATTACTACCACAATCTCTAAATTTGTTGTAGTAAAATTGGTATTATTTTTGCATTTTTCTCAAATATATATATATATATATAGAGAGAGAGAGAGAGAGAGAGAGAGAGAGAGAGAGAGAGAGAGAGAGAGAGGGGGGGGCGGGGAGGGAGAGAGATAGAGATAGAGAGTAAAACTTTAATACTTTATATTATACTATTGCATAAACTTTTAATAATTTATCATTTCAAATCATCATTACAAAATATTGGCTTAAATTAAAAATTGCATCATATACTATTTCACTTTTACTTTTACGTAAATTTCAACTTTCTTTTAATTTTACATTTATTCAACTTTGTTCTTTAATTTTCAACTTTATTCAATTCAGTGATTTTGTTAGTCTTTGTCAAGATTGCACCATTAGTGATCCGCAAATCGCATAGTTTTGCATTTTTGGCGATTTTCTTTACAATAAATTACCGAAATTCATTTTCAATTATTATTTGTGGAAGCAGTTAAAAATAAATGAACGCGGACGATGTCGTTTTGCAAATTTAACAACTGAGTCCGTGGTACCCGGCTCAAAATGACGTTGTCCCCAACTGTCATAAAACTCGTAACGGTGGATTGACCCTCAAACAATGACGTCGTCTCCAATTGTCAGAACAGTGAATAAACCTTACCAACGACGTCATCTCCAAAAATCACAAAAGCCAACCCTTTATTTCCTTCGAAAATCAACAAAAATTACAGAGACAGAGAAAGGGAGATCCAAGAAATCCAAAGAATGTTAAGGCAGCATGTGACTTTTGTTGAATGCTTTCGAAAACTTTATTGTAATGTAACAGATATTTCTGGTGATTTAGATTGTATTGTGGTCATGTTTGATATTGTACAGACTAAGAAAAAACCAGAAAAACATACCACTATAAAAGAAAAAAGCCAAGAAAATGTTATCGCCCCCGCTTTCAGCCTTGCGCCCTTCTGTGTTTCTTCTTCTTGCACTGTTTTAGTTTTACAGCCTTCTTCTCGCCCCACTTCTTCTTCTCTGTTTTACATCCTTCTTATTTTGTTCGCTGACCAGTGCTCTTCTGAATGCAAAAGTTAAAAAATATATATTAAAAGTTAGTTTATAGGACACGTGATTGATGGGGGGTGTTAAGAGTTTGAAAAATGCTTTGGGTTTTGCCTTTTTCATGTGAATGACAGCCATCAGTCTTTTTGAACTTTAAAACTTAAGCTTCTTTCTTTATTTTTTTAGTTGATTAAATTGTACTCATATGACATTTCCGCTCTTTATATTTCGGTTTTTTTTGGTTGTTTGAATTCTACTCGTTAAAACTGAAAAACTTATTAATGATTATACTGTAATATAATAATTTTTAAACTATGAATAGTTATGGTGGAATTCACTTTTAAAGTTACATTTATGTTTTTTTTGTACTTGTTAGTCTGTGAATAGTGTGTAAGACTCAGGAAAAAATGTAGTACGCTTATTGTTTGTTATGCAAATATACGCTAGGAGTCTGTTTAAATACAACTTATTTTGTTGAAAACTAAAAACTGAAAACACTATAGCAAAATAAATTTTAAATGTGTGAATTATATCGTGGGACTCATTTTTATTTTTATTTTTATGTTTTAAATAAAGTGGTTGTAGGTCCTATAAATAGTGTGTGAACATTGCACAATGTCTCTGCACAATGTAATTCGCGTGCATGAACAGTGTGGGTTACTGTTCATAAGCTTAAATATACTGTTCATGTCCCATGGACAATGCAAGAGGTGTTGAAAAAAAAATACCGCAAACGCAGGAGGAGAGATGCACATCCAAGCGCTCACTAGATCTATATATGTACCTGAATATCTATATTATTATTATAATTTTACAATTACAATGTTGAGTTGGGTTAGAATGTAAAATTATATATATATATATATATATATATATATATATATATATATATAATTGGAGATAATTTCAAAATGATACACCGGCATTAACCGATACTGAAATATTGTGTATCTATGATCAAACCAAAACAAAGAAAAAAGCTTGAGATGAGAAGTTGAAAATCTATTTTGCATGACTCTAGATCTATCAAGAAGTGCATCTCAATCGGTCAAGTAAGTGGATTTCAACCTATTGAGCTGCAATTGAAATGTAATCTTCCAGTGGTCCAATTTTCTATATTCTTGAGTCCTTACTACTTTGAACTTATTTTGTCTTGTTCCAATTGATTCATCACTAAACCACTAGACAAATTTATTTCTAAAAGGTTACATTTATTCATGGTTGTCAATCTAAAAATATGGACTCTACAAGTAGATTAGTATGTTACAAAGGAATAAAATAGACCAACAAAATATGAAATATTGTGCATAAAGCTATAGGTTTAATATGATTATCATTCTCAATAAAAACTCCTACCATTTAATTATTTTTAAAAAATGAAAGCTTTCAACTTCATTACAAAAATTTGAATAATCATACATATCAATGCATAATTGAAGCTAACTCCACATCAGCTTTGCCTGAATAAAGAAGAGGCTTGGTCGGGCCAACTATCATAGACGAATTAGTTGAGCTACTACTTGAACATTGTGTCTGATCTTTTGACTCGGTTAGACCAGAAGTCATATTAGAGAATTCACGTAGGTGCGTTAGAGACCCAAAATACATTGGCATTGGAAACTTTGATGGAAGGTTGGGCAACTGAGATTCAAAATTAAGAACATGTATTACTTGCCCTATAGAGGGCCTACTAGTGGGATCAGGATGGCAACACCATAATCCAACTACCATCAAACTCTCTATTTGCCCTTTATCAAATTCCATACTCAATCCCTTATCAATTGCTTCAAGAATTTGACCTTTTCCATAAAGGTCCCACACCCATTCTACTAGCCTAACCTTACTAGGTTCTACATGTGGCTCAACTGGCTTTCTACCACATGCAATTTCAAGGGAGACCACTCCAAAACTATAAACATCAGATTCTTTAGAAGCCTTGCCAGTGGTGAAACACTCTGGGGCTAGGTAGCCCATGGTGCCTGCCAAAACAGTAGTTTGTGAGCTCAAACCATGGTCTACAAGTCTTGCAAGACCAAAATCACCAAGTTTAGCATTGAAATTTGAATCTAACATGATATTACTAGACTTTATATCTCTGTGCACCACACATTGCTCCCACTCTTCATGAAGGTATAGTAGTGCAGAAGCCAATCCCTGGGCTATTTTGTACCTTACTGGCCATGTTAGCATAACCTTTGCTCCAAATAGATGAGAATCAAGGCTTCCATAAGGCATGTATTCATATACAAGAAGTAACTCACGCTGTTCATGACACCAACCAATGAGTTGAACCAAATTTTTATGTCTCAAACGACTAATGATCTTCACTTCTGACATATACTCCTTTTTTCCTTGCTTTGATCCTTTTGAGACTCTTTTAACCGCAACTTCCACGTTAGATTCACTTAACAAACCTTTGTAAACGCCTCCGAATCCCCCCTCTCCAAGCTTCCCTCCCTCAGGAAAGTTGTTTGTTGCATTGAGAAGTTCACGGTATGTGAACCTCCTTGGCCCTGTTCCTTTTTCAAATTCATCATCCATACTGTCATCATCACCCAAATCTTCTGTGTTCCCGTCAGCTCTTTTTCTCCAATAAATAAACCAAATTATTCCTAAAACACACCCCACTGCAATTGAACTCACTGCTACACCAATTCCCAAACCCAACTTATTTTGCTTTCTCCCATCTTTTGTTTCTTCTAAAGTTGAATTGAATGACCAATGAAGTATTGTATGCGTCTCAAAAGCTGTTCCTGTAGCCGCACAGAAACCAACACTGACCCATTGCGGTAAAATTTTCATGAAATTAACAGTAAGTGAAAGGCTAGGATCACTTAAGCCTGGATTATCAGCATAAGAAAGGAACACGCTAATATTTTGGGTTGTTGAGTTATAACTTACCCATGCATAAACTGTTGACCCATTCTGAATGCTATTTGGCCATGTGACATTTGTTTTTGAGAAAATGGAATTGACATCGATCCCTACATGATTAGCACTTGGATCCCATGGGTTTTTGTAAGTGTCAAACTCAACTGCAAGAGTTTGATTTTGAGAGTCTGTGACAGTGGTTTCTCCACTAAACAGTCCAAGATTCCCGCCAGATGTTCTGTCAATAGGGATGGTAGAATTAAATGGTGCAATGAAGAAGGCGAGCCCATCAGCAGACATAGTATCATTAAAAGGCTTAATGATAAAGGAGAAGTGAGTGGTGAAGTCTGTAACTGTTTGCCTCCCTGTGCTATTATCCCAAAGGAGCACTGGTTCTTTATGTAGGGCACAACCAACACTTCCGCGGCTGGATTCCGTGGCTTCATTCCTTGTGAGCTCGATATCACCATCTGCGTTTATAAATGCATCAGGTACCAGGGTAATGTACGCATCGCTGAATTTAGAGAAGTTGAAGGAAATTGACATTGCAGGGGTAAGTAGCAACATAAAGAAGAAGGGAAGCTGTTGGAGTTTTTGATGTTGAAAAAGGCAAGAAGCTGGTATGTTGGAGAGAGCCATGATTATTGAACCTGAATACAGTGAAGAGCCCTGAGCTATATATAGTATTTCTAAATTTTTTTTTTTTTTCCCTTTTTAAATGTTTGTAGTTTGACAATTCGAATGCCCTTCCCTTACGTTATTGTCCTCGTCAATATTTACCAGGTCTCCCAAATTACAAAGTCTGGCACCCAATTTTAATTTTTTTTCCCCAAATTTAAATCAATTGGATTGATTAGGTAGACTTAAAGCACCATGTGAACAAATCAAACTAACCGCCGTAGAAATTAGAATCCTCCTGGGCGAAAAAGATAAATTAGAATCTTGTATTGGGGTCGTGTGACGTTTAAACAAATACTAACGCTCGGATCCTTAGTCGCGTACATGATTGTTGACTTTTCTACTTTGCTATACAAGAAAATTCTTATATATCTTTTGTTTGACATTATTTTTTTTTTTTCCTTGAATATATATGCTTGACATTATAAGTATCATAAACGTTTTCAAAAAAAGAGTATCATAAATTTCAAAGTCTTATAAATTAACACATTACTTTTCTTTTTATCAAAAAATAAAAAATAAAAAACACATTCCTTTTCTCCTAAGAAAAAAATTATTAATAACAACAAATAAATAAATAAATATATATATATATATATATTAAAACTACTAATCTACTATCAAGTTTTATTACAAAAAATTTACATAATAAAGGTAATTTTTGCCATATCATTGATATCAACATAATAAATAAATGGCTAAAATGCAAAACTTACCCTCTAAATTTCACTATTTTTCATTTCAATCCTCTAAGTTTGCATTTGATCATTTCAGTTCTCTAAGTTTCAAAACTTCTCAATTCAGTCCTTCCGTTAAACAGTCATCCATTTTTGCGTCAACACCCCCAAAACGACACTGTTTTGGATTGATTTTAAATTTTTTTTATTTATTTCTTAATTTTAAAAAAACATTAATTAATAAAAAGCCAAAAATTAAAAATAAAACCAAACCCCAAAGTTTTTCCATCGAGCAGGGGAGAGAAGGGGATGACAACCAAGAAGTCATAGGAAGGTAAGAGGACGATTGTGAAACAAATTAACAGAGTAGCTTTGGTGAATCGGGGTTTGGAGGCCAACGATGAGGTGGTGGAGATAGCGGCAGTAGATGCGGTAGATGTCGAAGAGCTAGGAGTCGACTATGTGGGGAGTATGGGCGACGAAGGTTTTGATTTGGTTGGAGTTGAGTGAGACTTTGAAGAGGTCATGGGTGTGTGTCTTGGTTCACTTCGTGGTCAAAAATATTCATAGCCATGGTGGTTAAAATGAAAAGGAAATTCTGGGATTTGGTTTTCGGAGTGTGAGAGTGAAAATACAGAGTGGTGGGAGAGTATATAGAATAAAAGGTGCAGAGAGAGATGATTGCAAGTGATCTATTAAAATTTGATAGAAATGTTTGGGATCTGTATAAATTTTGTTAGGATTTTCGTTGTTGACTTACTGGGTATGGAAGCCATTGATGAGAATTGGGTAGAGACGTTTGGGGTTTGGCCCATTTGGTTTTATTTATTTAAATTAAGAAATAAATAATTAAATTAAAATTTATAATCAGTTCAAAACGGGTCATTTTCAAGTTGTAAACGGAAAAATGGATGACTATTTAACGGAATACTAAATTGAAAATTTTTGAAACTTAAAGGACTGAAATGATTGAATGCAAACTTAAAGGACTGAAATGAAAAGTTGTGAAACTTAGAGGGTGGGTTTTGCATTTTGTCTTAAATAAATTGTGGGTTCCAATTAACTCAACTGGTAAAGTCTCTGATAGTTATACAAGAGATTTGTGGTTCAGTCCCCACCTACATCAAAAACTAATTATTGTCTTGGTCTGATGAAAAAGAGTTATCATCAGAAGCGGACGCCACAAGTTAAACTCTCTAAAAAAACATAATAAATAAATTCCTTAATAACTTTTTTTATTTATTTACTTTTTTTTATAAGAGAGTTTCAATTTATGGCTTCTTCTTTTGATGATAGTTTTTAATTATTATATCAAAACACCAGTCGATTTTTTGTATAAGCCAAAATTGAACCTTAGATTTTTTATTCAACAATTAGAGTCTTTACCCATTAAGTTAACTGTAACTCACTTTTTACCCTAAGCTATATATATAGTATTTCTAAAAAGTTTTTCCTTTTTTAAATGTTTGTAGTTTGACAATTCGAATGCCCTTCCCTTACGTACCAAATTACAAAGTCTAGCACCCAATCTTTTTTTTTTTTTTTGAATCAACTAGATTGATTAGGTTGACTTAAAGCGCCATGTGAACAAATCAAACTAACCGCCGTAGAAATTAGAATCCTCCTGGGCGAAAAAGAGAAATTAGAATCTTCTATTGGGGTCACGTGTGACGTACTTAAACAAATATTAACAATTGGATCCTAAGGTGAGTACATGATTGTTGGGCAAAATTTGCTATTTAGACTGATTTTAGAAAATTTTTTGGTGAATAGTATGGCGTCAAACTAATTAATTAGTTAGATTGATTTTGGAACTCAAGTTTGGCAAACTTAAGTTCTAACCCAAAATTCAACTTTTCGACTCCTACTCCGACCAACATAAATCTGACGTGGAATTAAAAATTAAAAAAGAAAAAAAAAAAAAGAAAAAAAAAAACCCACATTGAACTCAAGTTTGCCAAACTCGAGTTCCAGTTGGGTAAATTTTTTATTGTGTTGGAACTCGAGTCTGGCAAGCTCGAGTTCCAGGCAGGAAAAACTTTTTAAAAATTGCAACTCAAGTTTGCTAAACTCGAGCTCCAATTAAATTCTAACAACTAACCCAACTGTCTCAGCTTTCCCATTACTCTCTAATATATCACAAACACTCTCTGCCACGCCTAATACACACAGACTGCTTTCCCAGCTCTCTCCCACACCATTTTTTTTTTTTTACTTCAAATGCAACTTTCATTCTTTCCCACGCCCAAGCTCTCTTTTGTTTTTTTACTTCAAAGCAAACTTTCATTGATCTCTACAAAATTAAAAGCTTCATTCTTCTTCAACCACTAGGTAAATATCTAAACGTTTTTCAAAATTTTTTTGGTTAGACTTGGTGAATTAATTTTTCATTTGTAGATATATATTTTTCACATATCACTTTTATAGTGTTTATGAGTAATTAGTTGTTTGTAATGTGTGTGTGTGTGTGTTTTTGTTTTTTTATGTATTTGTAATTGGTTGTTATTTGTTCTTTGTAATGGGTTCTTTGCAATGTGTAATGATTTTTTTTTTTTTTTTTTTTTGGTGAAATGGGTTGTTGTTCGTAATGTGTTTAACATGTTATTATTTGCAATTTGTTGTTATTTGTAATGGGTTACTTGCAATGTAATAGATTTTAATTTTTAAAGGTTAGTGACCATATAAAAAATTGCTTGAGAATAAAAATTCAAATATTTCTATTTGCTTGGAGAGAGTATTTTATATGTGTGTTGACACCCTATTTTGCAACCTGCATTTAACCTCACATGTAGGGTAAAAGGGTAATTTCACATTGGAAATATGCATCTTGATTCTGGTTATTAGATCCTTACTCTCATTTTAACAAAATGATCTTGATGTTGTAATGATCAAATCACCTGGTCATAAGCCCGAATCGGACCACCAGATTGAAAGTTATCATTAAATCAAATTTTAATGGCTGAGATGCACCATCACAAATTGAGTCCAACTATATGTGATTATGAACAATTGATTTCAATTGGTTATAAATATAATCAATTTGAGAACGATGATGTGTCATAATTTGATTGGTTAGGACTACATTTTATGATAGGGTTGCACACACTTAATTAACTAGATAGATAAACATTGATTATTCAATGTGTAATTTGTACAATTGTCTTTTAATTAGGGTAAATTTGAAACCAATTAAATCTGAAATGAGAATTATTGGAGCCATTTAATGTTAATTGGAAGCTAATTTGGAACATATTAATGTTAATTGTGCTGAAATCATTTTCTAACAAATGACCTCTGCTTACTATTTCATCTATATCTCTCAGAATATTTTGAATCTGTAAATGAGGTTAATATTTCCAGAAACTAGACATCTGGGGCTTCAATTTGAGTACAAGAACAAGACAATTCCAATTAGAATTGAGTCTGATATGATTATTCGAAATTGGCTCTACAGGCTGTTACAGCAGCTACGGGAAAACTGAATCTTGGCTTGCTCCTCACTCCCACCAATCTTTCCATTTAAAGCACCAGATTTTCCTCAAGGCTAAAATGAGGTCTAGGTTCATGATTCTTTGTCAATTCTCATTAAATGGTATTCCATTCATATTTCCTCTACCACTATTATATAAACCATCCCCCTCCTTCATTCCAAAACACACAAAAACCCCCCTCTCTTCTCTTTTCTTGAGTTCTAGTAAAGTTGAATAGTCTTGTCATATCTTGGTCTTCCTGAAACTTAAGGTATTGAGTGAGACTCACTCTCCCTCTCCAAGCTCTTCTTTTCCTTTACCCTTAAGACCTCCATCAAGAGTCCCCTCCTCCACCACATGGATCTTGCATGAAGGTATAATCCCCTTCTCTAACTGTTTGTTTATGTTGCTATGATGAGAATTTAAGATTAGAGCATGATAATAATTATTTAAATTCTCTTGAATATGTTTGAATGTTCTTAATTGTTCTTATGTGTTCTTCACATGTTCTTGGTTGTTCATCACACGTTCATGCATATCACTAGTTTTAATCTTAAATCCACATAAAAAATATGAAAAATATGTTTGTTTCATAATTCTTTCAAATTCCTGAATCTAGGATTTCACCATCTACACACATTCACTAGAGTTTATTTTTCAATCTAAATGTCATGCTTAATAAATTGAATTAGGATTTATCACATGCACACACTTTAAATTCAACATGCAAATTGATTGATAACATATTGGATGATGTGATATGAATATTGGCTACCATAGTCTAGAAGACCGGTTTTTGGGCAAGGTGGGTGCCTGACACATTTCCACCTTGTAACATAGCCTCCGAACTTAGATTAAGGTTTGATAAACCAATGTTTATCCTTGTAATTTTCAATTTCTAGATTGTAACTAGGAAACAAAGCTATTATCTTAGATTGTATCTAAGACCAAAGCTATGTAATTTTCCTATGATCAATGTAAATTCAATTTCAAATTAATAAAATGAGGAATCTTTCAATTATGGTTTTCTTATTTTTCCAATAATTAAATAAGTGGCGACTCCATTGTACAACCCCTAATCTAAGGGGGAAAATATAATTAGTCTAACCTCCATTTTGAGAGGCAATAACACAACTCTACCCATTCACGTAGGTTTGGCCCAACATTCCTATAAAATGGGCCAGGGGCACGGTCTCTCACAGTAGCGACTCCGCTGGGGATATTGAGGGCTAAACTTCAATTAGGTTATGGTGGCTAACCATATCATTGTTTGTTTATAGTTTTTTGTATATAATATGTCTAATATATCATTATATTGCATGTCATGCATCATTTGCTTGAATAAAATTTATTTTATTTGTGTGCAAGCCCGGAAGCTCGGTAGTATTAGCCGTGGATTGTGGTCTTCTTGAGACTCACATACCCAACGGTAAACCTACCACCCACTACGACAAGGATCATCATGGTTATACCATGGTGGTTCATAGGAACAAACTGTACCGTTCAAACCAACGCGGCGCTCCTGGCATCACAAGTTGGGAGGTACGTCGTCCTAGCTTGTGGGGATCTTTAACCTACCTTTTACCCATATTGTAATAACCCATAGAACCTACCTTTAGTTCGATCCATGTAAATTGCATTGCATTTGTTTGGCCGTTGTTTGAACCATGATGAGCCAAGTCCAACGCTTGGGCCTATCATAATTGTTTGTACCATGTATGCTATGAATGAACTCAAGCCTAGAAGGCTATGATTGAACTTTACTTCGTATAGAAACCCAAAATTGTTTCTTGAATCATTCTAAGCCCAACACTTGAGCCCATCAAAGGTGTATATGCATAATCAACTTCAAAGGCCAAAAGCTCACAAGATGCATGCATGAAGTCTAAGGTCAAGCCATTTCAACCAAATACCAAAAGATCATAATCATGGTTCAAGCCTTCCAAGTGCAAGCTCAAGACATTTTATCATGATCAAGGTTCAAGCCCACCAAGCCTCAAGCATCCTAAATGGATCAAGAAGAAGCAAGTAGCCTAACTTTGCCTCAGTCCACATTTGGTTTGCAACATCATGATTAAGTCTAAAGTTTGTTTGTTTATTCCATGTTTCTATGTTTTTTTGAATTCAAAATTTTCATGTAGCATTTAATGAGCTTTGTTTGTGTGTGTGTATATATATATATATATATATATAATAATAATAAAAACAAAAAAAATTCAAAAAAAAAATTTCAATTTCCAAATCTTTCCAAAAAAAAAAAAAAAGAGAAAAATTTTCAAATGAAAAAAAGTCTTTGGACTAGGGGCATTGAGCCCTAAAGTCATTTTTTGAAAAAAAAAATTCTTTGAACTAGGGGCATTGGTCTTCCTAGTGACTTTTTCAAAAAGGCCCCTTTTTTTTTTTTTTTCCAAAGATTTCAAGATTCTTTGAAGTCTTATTTTCAAAATGGTACATGAGGATCCCTTGGACAAAACATTTTCTAAATCTTGATGTTTAAAGGCTTGAGCAATCAACTTGACTTTTGCTACTTGACTTAGAATATAAGAAGAAATGGTCTTTAAAGGCAATCACAAAGAATCCATCCATTAGAAAATCCCAAGAATCCATGCCCTTGATCCAATTTTCAAAAGTCTTTTGTTTCACATCATTAGAGCATTCACACTTTTTCTTTTAAGATGAATTTATTAAAAGAGCTTGAATCATTGTGCCTACAAGCAAGCATTACTAGGGATAGGAGGCTATCTTTGGTCAAAACAAATTATTTCTTATTACCTAGAATGTTCCTCATCCATTGTTAGCCCATTTGAGCCTTCAAACATTTAGCCTTTTTTTGCATGAACCCACTAAAATCTAAACTTGGGGCAGGAAAAATTCAAAGTATGCATGCTTTAATCTCATGTAGAGGAGGAGTCAACTTTGTAGCTTTGAAGCTAATTGATAAATCTCTCCTAGAAGACATGAAAGACAAGTAGAGAATTCATTAGGCTAAAGACAAGAGATCATCAAAGAAAAATGAGGTTTCACACAATCAAGGAAAGAGAAATGAAATTCCATTAATGTGAAAAAAAAGTGTCTATAAAGTTGAAGAGCCTAAAATTCATCATGCCAAGAGGAATACAAGATTCATCTAGAAGAGAGTTTATCAAAAAAGGAAAAGATTCATCGAGCATGGAAATGTGCAAGCGCATCAAGGCAAGAAAGATGTATAGAGAGTGCATCAAAATGACTTAAGCTGAGAAAAACAAGGGAGGCAAAAGATGCCCAAAATGTTCATTCAATCGAGAGATGAAAGATAGCAAAAAAAAGAAAAAAAAAATAAAGAAAAAAAAAGGTCTGCACAACTAAAAACCCAAAAGGGCAGTCTAGGCAAGAGCTAGGGCCAAAAAAAAAAAAAAAAAAAAAAAAAAAAGAAGAAAAGAGGCCCACTAGGCTGAAAACCCAAAAAGGGCAGTCTAGGCAAAAGTTAGGGCCAAAGAAAAGAAGAAGAAGAAAAGAAAAATTGGAAAATTCTACCAAGTTGGAAACTTGAGGATGCAACCTAAAAAGAGAAGAATTTTACAAGATGAAAGTCTAGAGGTATGATTCAAGATGAATGAGCTTAAAAACAAGTGTTGATACAAGTGACCAATGAAGATTAGTGAGAAGATGGCAACAAAGAAATGAGAAAACTCCTCTAATACTTGATTTTTAAGTAATGCATACTTGGGGGAACATCATAGGGAATTTTGAGCCTTTTTATATCATTCATTTCATAACCTAAACCCGGCCTACATGTGAATAAGACCTCCTTGAAGTCTTGCTAATTGTAGGCGCATCTTAAACTCTAATAATATTTTACTCTTAAATTAAAAAAGAGAAATGCCTAAAATTGTCAAACCCCACAGGATGATATGTCCGAGGACAAAATTTCTTAAATTCTCAAATCCTCAAAATGACTCAAAAGAACTTTCAAACCTAGCGCACTCTCCTTGTTTGCACCCAACAATGTGATTGATGCCTTTGGAGACTTAATCTGACAATGTTCAAAAGGATGAAGCAAATTTGATTAAATGAGTTTAATGATATTGAGCCTTCCTAATCAAAGAGATTTGTTTGATTCTTAAACACTTTGATTTGCCAAAATGGTTATTCAAAGGATCACCTCTTGTTCATAAAAAAAAATTTAAAAAAAAAAAAAAAAAACATTCTTTTTCAACATCCAGTTCTCTTGACCTACATCTTGACCTGATTCTCTATGAAAGAGGTACGTAGGCAGCCTTTCAAAGGCCCGGTCCCAATCACCTAAATAACCTTGGAGAACAAATTCAAAACAATGTGAAAAAATTGTTTGAGTGCATGTTAGGCTAAGCTCATTTGTTTTGAATCAAGCGTGCTTAAACTTGGGGTATTAGCCTATTTATATTGTGTGCAAATATGTTCTTCTTGCATGAAAGCATGTTTTCATTTGAGGCAATCCATTTTTTTGGCAAGCATGTCCACACTAGGGGCATTGGCCAAAAATGTTTTCTTGATAGTTGGTTTCTAACAAGCTAGAGAAAGAAAGCTATTTTGTAGGAACCAATGATCGCGGACCGTGATCTTCTTTCATGTTCCCTAATGGTCGCAACATCAAATGAACTCAGGTTCAATCTAAGCATGGGATATGCCCTAAATTAGGGGCATTGGGTAAGTACTTCCAATTCATTTCAATGAATAAATCCATTGCTAATTGAAATTATCTTTTTGCAGGAATTAAGCCAAGGACTTATCCAGCAATCCACATCAACTTCCAGCCAAAGTTGTTCTCATTCAAAGGATAGGTTTTTCAAAAAAAAAAAAAAAATCATCATGAATAAATCTTCATCATTTCTAGTCCATCTTCGTCTTCTTCACTTTGTTTTCTTAAAAAAAATCTCCATTTTCAAAAGGAAAATTCTTCATATTCTAAAGGAAAAATCTCCAATGAACAAATCTTCAATAAAAATTTCCAAAACTTCAATGGAAAAATCTTTAAGAATAAACCTTCAAGGAAAAATCTCCATGAACAAATTTTCAAAAGGAAAAATCTCCAAAACCATATTCCAAAGGAAAAATCTCCATGAACAAATCTTCATTAAAATTTTTTCAAAAATTTCAATCTCCAAAATGAATCTTCAAGGAAAAATCTCCACGAACAAATCTTCAAAAGGAACAATCTCCATTTTTCAAAGGAAAATACTCCAAAACCATATTCCAAAGGAAAAATCTCCATGAACAAATCTTCATTAAAATTTTTTCAAAAGTTTAATCTCTAGAATAAATCTTCAAGGAAAAATCTCCACAAACAAATCTTCAAAAGGAAAAATCTCCAAAACCATATTCCAAAGGAAAAATCTCCATGAACAAATCTTCAAAACGAAAATCTCCAAAACTATTTTTCAAGGAAAAATCTCCTATGGACAAATCTTCATTAAAGTTTTTCAAAATTGCAATGGAAAAATCTTCTAAATGAATCTTCAAGGAAAACTATCCATATTTCAAAGGAAAAATCTCCATGAAAAAATCTTTTTTTTTTTTTTTAAATTTTCAAATGTTTAAAGGATAAATCTTCAAGATAACTTTTCAAAAAAAGAAAATCTCAAATTTTCAAGGAAACATCTCCAATGAACAAATCTTCATTAAAAATTTTGAAAACTTCAATGGATAAATCTCCAGAGTCAAAGCTTCAAAGGATAAATCTCTTGAGCATAGCTTCAAATGAAAGGTCTCCAAAACAAATGGCAAATTGTGATCTCCTTCCATATTCTCCAATGATTGCAATAGCAAGTTAGCTATCCACACTCAGCATTCATCAAAACATGCAAGATGTCCCAAACTAGGGGCATTGGCTTGGTATGTCCAATTTCTTTTAATTAATAACTCTGTTACTAATTGAAAATATTTATTTTGCAGGAACTAAGGTAAACGACCCATACACATTGGCACAAATATCACCTTCCACAAATCCATTGGACCTCTAGGAAGCATGTTCAAACTTCAAATCCTTGGACCTCTAGAAAGCACGTCCAAAATTCAATTTCAATGGACCTCTAGGAAGCACGTCCAAACTTCAAATCCTTGGACCTCTTGGAAGCACGTCCAAAATTCAAGATCATGCCTGAAATACTCATTTTGTCGTGACCACTGGTACGCATGTCTTGTACTCATTTTTTTTCCAAAAAAAAAAAAAAAAAAAGAACAAAGATAGAAAAAAGGCTGCGTGCATGAACTACGTTTAGACTTGATCCTCCCACTAAGAGGTACGTAGGCAATTTCCTTCGAGATGCGGTCCACATTTTGATCCACAACATGACCGTCTACATTTTTATCTACATGCATCATACATTCACCACGGTTAAATACCGACTGCAAAATTAGGTGTCTCTTTCATACATTGACATTCACTTTTCAAGCTCAACCAATGAGGGGCATTCTGTTGACACTCTATTTTGAAACCCGCATTTAACCTCACATGAAGGGTAAAAGAGTAATTTCACCTTGGAAATATGCATCTTGATTCTGGTCATTAGATCCTTACTTTCATTTCACCAAAATGATCTTAATGTTGTAACGATCAAATCGACTACTCATAAACCCGAATCAGACCACCAGATTGAAAGTTATCATTAAATCAAGTTTTAATAGCTAAGATGCACCATCACAAATTCAGTCGGACTATATGTGATTATGAACAATTGATTTCAATTGCTTATAATTATAATCAATTTGAGAACGATAATGTGTCATAATTTGATTGGTTAGGATTACATTTTATGGTAGGATTGCACAAACCTAATTAACTAGATAGTTAAACATTGATTATTCAATGAGTAATTTGTGTAATTATCTTTTAATTATGGTAAATTTGGAACCAAATAAATCTGAAATGGGAGTGATTGGAGCCATTTAATGTTAATTGGGAGCTAATTTGGAACATATTAATGTCAATTGTGCTGAAATCATTTTCTAACAAATGACCTCTGCTCACCATTTCATCAATATCTCTTAGAATATTTTGAATTTGTGAATGAGTTTAATTTTCCCAAAAACTAGACATCCGGGGCTTCAATTTGAGCACAAGAATGAGACAATTCCAATTAGAATTAAGTCAGATATGATTATTTGAAGTTGGCTTTACAGGCTGTTACAGCAGCTACGGGAAAACCGAATTTTGGCTTGCTCCTCACTCCCACCAATCTTTCCATTTAATGCACCAGATTTTCCCCAAGGCTAAAATGAGATCTAGGTTCATGATTCTTTGTCAACCCTCATTAAATGGCATCCCATTCATATTTCCTCTACTACTACTATATAAACCCTCCCCCTCCCCCTCCTTTATTCCAAAACACACAAAAACCCTATTTTTTCTCTTTTCTTGAGTTTTAGTGAAGTTGAGTAGTCTTGTCATATCTTAGTCTTCCTAAGACTCAAGGTATTGAGTGAGACTGACTCTCCCTCTCCTAACTCTTCTTTTCCTCTACCCTTAGGACCTCCATCAAGAGTCCCCTCCTCCACCATATGGATCTTGCATGAAGGTATAATCCCCTTCCCTAACTATTTGTTTATGTTGTTATGATGATAATTTAAGATTAAAGTATGATAATAATTATTGAAATTCTCTTGCATATGTTTGAATGTTCTTAATTGTTCTTATGTGTTCTTCACATGTTCTTAGTTGTTCATCACATGTTCATGCATATCACTAGTTTTAATCTTAAATCCACATAAATAATTCTTTCAAATTCCTGAATCTAGGATATCACCATCCACACATATTTACTAGAGTTTATTTTTCAATCCAGATGTCATGCTTAATAAATTGAATTAGGTTTTATCACATGCACACACTTTAAATTCAACATGCAAATTGATTGATAATATATTGGATAATGTGATATGAATATTGGCCACCATAGTCTAGAAGATCGGTTTCACTGGGCAAGGTGGGTGCCTAACACCTTATTGATAAAGTGATGAATCTTTCAATTATGGTTTTCTTATTTTTCCAATAATTAAATAAGTGGTGACTCCATTGTATAACCCCTAATCTAAGGGAGAAAATATAACTAGTCGAACCTCCATTTTGAGAGGTAATAACACAACTCTACCCATTCACGTGGGTTTGGCCTAACATTCTTATAAAGTGGGCCAGGGGCGCGGTCTCTCACAATGTGCTTGGTTAATCATACAAAATTTGCTTGGAAATTTCACAAATATTATCTCCAATGTTATATTTGGTGGACCATACAATGTAATTTTTACTTGGCGGACCATGCAAGGTTATATTTTCTATTTGCTTGGAGATAATAAAATTTCAATTGTTTATAATTGATTAAAATTTCAATGTTATATTTATATTTGCTTGGAGATAATATTTTATAGTTCGTATCGGATAAAAGTGTTATACTTGACACTAACTTTTAGTAAACTCATTTGATTTTTAATAGGTTTGTAATGGGTTCAATTGATTTATATCTATATTATGGTGGGGAGCCCCACGTTGATGTGATTCATGGAGTGACGTATGAAGGGTCTGGTAAAAGGTTAGAGATTATTCAGTTATAAAAACAAAGGGAGATCAATTTGAAAAAGTCGAAAAAGAAAATTATGAAAGAACTAAATTTGGATTGTCGATCCCATGACATAAAAATTATATATCGTTCTCCTCATGCAGTTTTTAGCGACCGCATTGTCTTCACACCTATTGAAATAAAAGAAGACAAGCATGTTAGGATTATGTTTGACAAGATAGACTTAATGCCTCAGTTAAAAGCTGCCGAGTTATATATAAGTGTGGAGCCTCGTATAGAACTTGGCAGTGAAGATGTGCGACAAACAATTTTGGAGGGTGGTGGAGGGGAAGAATTACAATTATTACATGCGGATGGTCATCTAACTCTTACCCCATGCACCACAGTTGGGGGTTATACACTACCATGTCATGAGACACAAACTCCAATGGATGTTCATGGATCTAGTTATCAACCTCTAGGGGGGGAAGACAAAGGCGATGTTGATCATGGTAGAGATAAGTATGAAGAGATGATTGGAAGAGACGACTTCCATGAGTATGTTGATCACTATGAAAATGTTGACAATGTTCATAATGATGTTGTAGATGATTATGATGATGATGCTATGGAGTTTCATGATGATATAGGCGATCATATAGGTGTGCAAAATGTTACGAATACAGTCCCTACCTATGAAGTTCATGCCCCATCATTTCAAGCAAACACTTGGGATAATATAGTTGATCCTTCAAATGTTGAGATACCATTTGCATCAAGTTGGGTACGGGGAGTGAATTTTAGCAAAGGGTTTATTTTCCCTAATAAAGAGGTGGTGAAGCAGGCATTAATAGTGTACTCTATGGACAACAATAGGAGTTATACAACTGAGTGGTCCAACCAGCAGAGATTGTGTGTGAAGTACGTGAATGAGTCATGTGCATGGTAAGTTCAAGCATTCTCGCAACGGAAACTTAACGGACTATGGGCCATCACAGTATACAACGGTCCTCACACTTGTCCATCAGTTGGGTGAACAAAGATGGTAGAATGATGGATTCAAATTTTCTTGCTCAAGAACTTCATAAATATATACTTGAAGATCACACTTACAAAATAAAGGATCTCCAAAACCTGATGAAGGAAAGGTTTCAGCACGAAATATCGTACTACAAGATACTGGATGCGAAACAAAAGGCCATTGCAAACATACATGAGAATTGGGAAGACTTGTACCAAAAGTTACAGAAGTTGTTGTTGGCATATAAGGATAGTGATTTGAGTACACAAGTGTCTTATCGGTCAATCAACGGGGACACACTAGGTAATATTATATTCAAGTGTGTGTTCTAGGCTTTCGCTCCTTCCATTGTTGGATTTCCACATTGTAGGCCAGTAATTAGTATTGATAGAACTCATCTTTATGGAAAATATAAAGGAAAATTGTTGATTGCAATGGCTACTGCTGCTAACAATAAGATTTTTCCACTTGCCTTTGCGGTTGTGGATGATGAGATGGGGGCCAGTTGGGGATGGTTTTTATCTTGCTTGCGGAAAGCAATACAACATGTGGTACCCGATTCCGGCATTTTCATAATATTTAACTGACATAGAGCTATCATATCTTCCATTGAACAGTGGCCCCATGATTATGTACTGGTATATCATCGATATTGCATTAGACATGTTGCTAGCAACTTCAACACTCAATTTAAGGACACATTCTTAAAGTCTCTAGCCTTGAAAGCAGGATATGCTACTCAAGCTCGCAAACTTGATAAAATATTGGATTGCCTTAAGGAAGCTGAACTCAAGTTCAGTAAGGATCCTAATATAGAGAAAAAGAAGCCGTACTCATATCTAAGGAAGAAGGATTTGGAGACGTGGACATTGTCACATGATCATGGACATCGTTATGGGGCAATGACTACCAATATGTCGAAGTATTTCAATGGATTTCTAAAAGGTGCATGTGGACTACCAATATCTGCATTGGTTGACTACATTTGGGGCAAACTTGTTGCCTATTTCAATGATCAGCGCACTAAAATATTGGGTGATATTGCACATGGTCAAGAGTTCAGTAGTTATGTCATCGAGATCTATGATGCAAATTATGAGAAAGGCCAAAGACATTATGTGAGGCCATTTCACCAGTAGAACGGTGTATTTCAAGTTTGCACAATCTACAATCCACAAAGCTCTGAAGAGGGAGACCATAGTCATGAAGTAAGGTTACAAGATAACACTTGTACTGGTGGCAAATGGGAAATCTATAAGATCCCTTGTTCACATGTAATTGCAGTTTGTATCAGGGAACATATCAATGCAATGAAGTATATCGACCCTTGTTATAGTTTACGAGAATGACTTGCCACTTATTCACATGATTTTTGTGTGCCAGAGGACAAGTCACTGTGGCGAGAGGTTGTCAGCCCAAAGTTGTACCCTGACCCTAATATGTTGAGAGACAAAGGTAGACCTATATCAACAAGAATAAGGAATAAGATGGATTGGAGGGGGAGTCAGCCCAAGCAGAAATGTGAAGTGTGTCATGCAGAGGGTCATAACAGTAGAAGATGTCCGAATGTGATTAGCACATCAACAAGCAGTGATGTTCCTAACTAGGTAAGCATGCATTCAATTATCGCAGGTAAAGTATTTGGCATGTATATTTAGCTCTTAACATATCTTGGGCCTTTGTTTGGAGTTCATGAGCTTCCATGATATTCTAGCTACTTCATTCTTTTTACCAAAGTTGGAAGTTCATGAACTTCCATGATATTCTATCTACCCACTTAAATCTAACTTTCTATTTTCCACAGTATTATTCTGAAGACAAATGCAAATGTTGTACCTATTATTTTGGAGCTACCTTATGCAAAAGAAACGTATTGTGATCCTATTATTCTCACTCCCTCTCTTCCTTATATTTTTTTCATTGCTTCTATACCTAGAAAATGTGCAAAATAACATGTAGTTTTATATGTGCAAATTAGCCATATTTATGTTTTATATGTGTTTTCATAATTTTTGTAGGCAAGCATTGGACAACGCATGTGAACATAGTACAAAGTATGCGATATTGAATGTAGAGGACCAAGGAGGGACCATCATTTTGCTTTTGTAGTTCTTTAAACTTTTTGGGATAATTTAGTCCTTGCATACATAGTTTTATTTTATCTCCATGTCAAAGTGTTGGTAACTTGCTGAATTTACATTTTTCTTGTAAACTTTATTAATTTTGACATCCAATGTTATTAAAGATGGTTAAGATGAATTTTTGTTAAAGATTCTTCCTTTGGATATGAAGTTACCACTAGAGTTCATTAATATGTACACCTTGCTTGTAGGTATCATGTACCTATAAGATTCTGCCTGTAATATCATGTGCATAATGTAGGTTCTCTGGGTATTCTTATTGTAGGTATCTAACTACACCTTGCTTGCATAAGCATGCTACATTATGTAGCTAATTTAGCATCCACTGTCTCCACATAGTTACAAAATAATGCTATATACAAGCCTATGACATCTAGATGAAGACAAAATTGTAATCTTGTAAATTGTGATCTTAATGACTTAATATAGTATTGGGGCCGTAATGACTTGTAGAATTTGCACCACTTCTGTCATTGATGGCTTGGTAGCAGGTATTTGAAAGGTGCTAAGAAATCATGATAAGGATACTCCATTATGAAACCACCTGAATTTCTTAATCAAGACTCAAGAAACATCATGACTCGGGCTGGTAGACATTAGCTCAACTTAGGGTGTTTGAGGGCTAGGGGTGGGTATAACTGTCTGGGGGGAGCTATAGGAGAGGGCCGTGGGTGAGCTCTGGTCAACGGTGGTGGTGTGTGGGGAGGACTTGAATCTAGCATGGGTAAACCACAAGGGAGTTTCGGTGTTAATGGGAGGGATGGGTGGCATGGGGGGCTCGGTTGTGTCATGAAGGGTGGACAAGGGTGGATAAGGGGTCTTAGTGGCAAGATGAGGAGTGGGGGCAAGTCCATAACGTGTATGCACTGGAGGAGCTGAGCTCGTATTGGGCCCTACATTTGGTGTTTTAGTGTGGTTTGCTGCTTCATCACTAGCTGGCACATCTATGCGATTAACTTCATCCAAATCCTCAAGGGCTTTCTTGATGAACTTGTATTGTTCAGAGTCTTCATTAAACCAGTTAAGGACAGCCAATTGGTTGGCAATCTGTCATTAAATCTTGGGCATTATTACATAGGACATAGACATGACATCAAATTGAACTTGCAAAACAAACTAAATTTGTACACATTACCAAAATTTCTCCATTTTAGCACTATCGCGGTCGATATACAATCGAGTGATCCTATGATACCACACCATGTATGGATGATGACGTGACATCACCTCCTCTATCCTTTCTCCATGACAAACGTACTTAGAACGATAATTCCTTTTTTGAATATGGACTGCATGTTCCACCCTCCAATTTTTGTCTACCTTGCCCCTCACATCTATTTTATGCAAATCGCGATTAGTATCAACATCTTCGAGTTGTTCCTGCTTTAGCCCAAACTGTCGAAGGGCACAATCAGGTAGGTGGAACTCTACAAGCCAAAAACATATAAATGGAACTTTCGACCTCCACACGTTACTTTCCTCAATGTAAAAATTAGGAGGAAGGCGGCTCAATTCATCTGCATATGGCTCCCACTTAACCTACAGTAGCCCCCAACAAAAGAAACCACATTAATCAATTATCTCATAATTTGCATAACTAGTACATTAGTGGGTAATGAAATACTTTTTTATGATTTTGATTATAATGGGTGTAATTTCAAAGACATAAATTGATATAAGCATTATATAAAAACAAATATTATACCTGGTCGGGCCATGTCGTGGCAAGTTGATTGCGATATGTAGAAAGCACGTGTGTGGGAGTGTTCTTTATACATTTAGCCCCTGCCCACCTATAAGCACATAACATAGCATGGTCATCAGTCGTTTACGTAAAACTCGAACGATAAACACAATAATTATGCAATATATACTTACTTCATGGCAAAAGGAATTGGTGGTGGTGGTGGACCATAAACACCCTCTGGTGGGGGCACCTTCTGTGGGGACATATGCGGGAATCTGGCATATATCCACAATTGGACCAAAATCAATGCTCCACCAATTTGCTTTGACATCTTTTCGATTGCCTTGCACAATTGTTTGTACAACCATGATAGGGCTACACTACCCCAACAATACTTAGGTGGATCATTAAGGTTCTCCATGAACTCCAACCACATGAGGTGGACCCTATCTCCGGAATTTTCAGCAAATACCATATCCCCAAGTAGGGCTAGTACATAACAGTAGCATATTGATGAACCTGCAACTCATTTGTAATTCGGAGGCAACAGTTGTGCAATTCAGTTAACGAGTGCTTTTATTTGAATCCTTTGATCATCTAGCACGGTTTTATTTTCATCTGGAATTTGAATTCCAAGTATTTCATTACACACAAATTTCCAAGTTCTTTTAGTGAACCCAACCATTGCCTAACTCTCGATGGGCATCACCATTACAACTTCCACATCTTGCAGTGTGATCATCATCTCACCATGTGGAAGGTGGAAAGAGTAGGTCTCTAGGCACCATCGTTCTACAAATGCAATGATCAATGCATGATCAAGCTTTATGGATGGGACCATGTGTAGACGCTCTAAACCAAGCAACTTCACTATGGCAATCACACGCTCATTTACCATAGGATCTCGGCATGTCAACTCTTCACGGCGACATCGACAATTTAGTGTGCCAGGAGGATCCTGCAAATATTATAACAATAGATAAATATCTTATACTTTGATCAAGTACGTAATATGCCATTAAAGAATAATTCAACATCCAAAAGCAATAGTATAATCTATAAGTTTATTTTCGAATCAATTTTAGGTTTCTTTTATCACTTCACAAAAAAGTTAATAAATCACCAAATAACATTATGCGAAATTTTTTTCCTGGCCTCTAGATGTCCAAAGTAACTCAGATCAATGATTCACTTGTTCCGTCAAAACGCTACGATCAATGGGCCCAGGATTTATCGTCATGCTGCAAAAGTTATGCCATATCAATTAGTAACAAAAGAGGAAAAAGAAAAGACACAAGTTCTATGCATAAATGTGCCAAGTATGAGAGGAAAAAGAAAAGACACAAGATTTATTTTAAACCATACAATACAAAATATTGACTAAAATCCTTTAAATTTACAACATTCAATAATCAAAGTAATAAAATCAAAAAGGAAGCAAGGTAAAAGACAAAAAGATCTAAACTTTCTTTCCAAGACTTCTGTACATTTTCTCAACAACCCTAACAAAAGTAAATAAATTTAACCCCAAAAGAAAAATACAAAAAAAGTAGCAATCTTTTTCACATTTTGCTTTATTGGAGTAATGGGTTTTGTTGACCGTTTGAATAGATCCAGAATATTTGAAGAAACAGTAAATAGGCCCTAATGAAGAAATTCAAGCATAAACTACAATTTACACTAAAACTAAAAAGTAAAGAAAAAAAATCACAAAATTAAACCAACCCCAAAAGGCCCTAATGAAGAAATTCATGCATAAACTACAAATTACACTAAAATTAAACTTTACCAGAACTGAATCACCTACCCTATTATTTATGTGACCAAGCATAAACCCAACATTAAAATATGATTAGTAAACAAACCCAGTTATTAATTACTAGCAGAACAACGAAATTGAGCTTAAAAATTAGACTTACCTTGCAAGCACGACCAAGGTTAGGAATGTGAGAAACGCAGGTGTATTTAGACAATGTGTGACTGAGAGCTAGACCGGAGAGAGAGAGGGATAGCGTGAAGGAACGCCGGTGACTGAGAGAGACCGGAGCGAGAGAGAGGTACAGCATGAAGGAACGACGGTGACTAAGAGAGACCGGAGCGAGAGAAAAGGACGGCGTGACTGAGAGAGAGGGGGATGGCGTGATTGAGAGAAATAGGGATGGTGAGAGAGAGAGGGACGGCATGACTATTGGGAAGAATCAAAATGTGAAAGAGGTATAGTGCCCTAGAAATCGTGTTTATCAATCTCGGTTTCCATTTAAAAAAATAACCGAAATTGTGTTTGCCATTGTCGAGTTCCATTTGGGGTTTTTTTTTTTTTTTACCACATGGAACTCAAGTTTGGAAAACTCGAGTTCCATGTGTTTTTTTTTTTTTTTTTTTTTTAAATAATTCCACGTCAGATTTATGTTGGTCAGAGTTAGATTCGAGAAGTTGAATTTTGGGCTGGAACTTGAGTTTACCAAACTCGAGTTCCAAAATCAGTCTAACTAACCAATTAGTTTGACGTGCATACTATTCACCAAAAAATTTTCTAAAATCAATCTAAATTGCAAATTTTGCCTGATTGTTGCCTTTTCTACTTGGCTATACAAGAAAATTCTTATATATCTTTTGTTTGACATTATTTTTTTTCCTTGAATATATATGCTTGACATTATAAGTATCATAAACGTTTTAAAAAAAAAAAGTATCATAAATTTCAAAGGCTTATAAATTAACACATTACTTTTCTTTTCATCAAAAAAAAAAAAAAAAAAACACACACACACACACGCACACACATTACTTTTCTCCCAAATAAAAAATTAATAATAATAATATATATATATATATATATATATTAAAACTACTAATCTACTATCAAGTTTTTATTACAAAAAAATTTGTATAATAAATGTAATTTATGCCATATCATTGATATCAACATAATAAATAAATTCTTGATTTTTATTTTATTTTTAAAAAAAGAGTTTTAACTTATGAGTTCTGCTTTTGATAATAGCTCTTAATTATTAAACCAAAACACTAGTCAATTTTTTGTGTTGGCGAAGATTGAACCCTAAATTTTTTATTTAATCATTAGAAATTTTACCAATTGAGCTAACTGGAACTCACATTTTACCATATTTACTTTTTTATTTTTAATAATAATTCTTTATAAATCGTATTTTAAAAAAGAAACAATAAGAAAAAAAGGTACAACAACACCGTACAAAATCTATATGGGGCAAATAGTCGCTAAGATCATATGTAATTTCATTAGATTATAAAATCCACCAGTACAAAATTGCAGCATTTCAGATTAGAAACACTGCATTACACAGTACAAAATCCCATTACACCATCACATGTTCTAACACATTACATCACATGTTCTAACACATTACAAACCTAGGGAAAATAAATTCTTTTGTTAATCCTAATTTCCATTACTGCACTAAGTATGAGAAATGAACAAAACATATTACCTCTCAAAATAGTGGTTTTACTAATGATACTGTTCCTTCTAGATCGAGGGTTTTACATTTGGATTCATCATTTTTTAATCTATATAATATATAATAATGGAAGCTTAGCAATTAATTTTGTTAATCTGTGCCAAAATTTTTCATTCTTAAATGGTTTGGAAAATGAAATTAAATATGATTACTGTAGGGTCACAAATTGTAGCCCACGCCTTAATAGAAGCAGGAAATGGGCCCAACAAGCCCAATACAATAAATTTGTGAGAGAGTGGGTTAAAGAATTGGGCTAACAGCGATTTTTACAACAGTTATTGGGGTTTGGGCACTTGGCCGAGGAGGCTAAAACACATAAACAAGCTAAGATTTTATGTCCGAGGAATGAGGTTTGGGCAATTTTAATGGGTTCTAATCAAGTCCGAGGGGTATGATCTTAGATAAGATGCTTTCTTTTAGATTATATCTTTCCCGGTGCTACAGTAGTTATTTTTTGATGTTCTTTCTTTTTTCTCTCGCGCCCCCCCCTTATGAAGGGTTTATTCCATTATATAGTCCTTCATTGCTCGATCCCATCGTCCACTTGTCTGTCATCTAGCACGGTACTTGAGTTTCCACTTCCTTTCTTACAGCTTTTTGATTTTCTGGGGATAAAGATCACTTTCAACACTGTTCAGGGGTCTTCTCCACATAAATGCGGCCAGGAAAGTAGTTGTGATGCATTTAATGCGGTGGTAGCAGCTTTTTCTCAAGATATTTCTGCATCCTTATCCCTTCCATATGCATTGGTAATCTATCTTTACCTCTGGAACTTCCTGGAAGGTGGACTAAGGGAAAGCCGAGGTTCCTCTCACCAACAGACGTCATGTCCGAGGAGGGTATTCCTCTCGGACCAACCTCCTTGGATGCTTACGTGCTCTACTGTTAGTTACAACGGTCCTCTGTGATTTCTTCTCCTCGGGCGTATTGTTGATGAAACGTTGTTCCTGGGCCTAGGTCATGGGCCCATATTTTACTCCCCCACAATAGCCCCTAAAAATTCTAATTTTTCTTTCTGATCCGAGGAGGAAAATTAGGATTTTGATGTATAAAGGTAATTACGATGTAGTCCTTAATAGTACTTAAATTTAGGCGCATGTAAGGGCCATTTCTGCCATTTCGCGAGGGCTTCTGATGCTTGGGAACTCGCACAATCATCATTAAACGCTTAGAATTGCGTTTCAACCAGACATCCTACGGTGAAATACGAATCCAACGGTTCAAATCGCAACTTCAATATTTGGGCGGGATTATGGTTTTTTCTTTTCCCATCCCCACTATAAAAACTTCCAGGCGTTACTTTTTGCTTCTTATCAGAACTTACAACTTCAGAGTGTTCATATCCAGGCGCCCACCAATTTTTTCGCAAGAAAGAGAGCTTGACGATCTTCCAGTGACCAGAGAAGCAATCCGTGTTCATTTCTACGTAAGTTTCGCATTCCGACTTCCACTGTATTCTCGGCTAACCTCCTCGGCTAACCACCTCACCTTATAGAGACTAACCATGGGTAGATTCGAGCGCTTAGTGAACACTCCGGCCAAGATAGAGTTGTTCAAGGAGAAGTACCACATTCCCCCAGAGGTGGTGGTACGTCATTGCACCACAGAGGGAGTGGAGTTTGACCGGAAGATGGGAGAGGTGGTCATCCCCATGATTGCCTTCATAGAAGGGGGGATGACCATCCCCATGGGTAGGATTACACGGGACTATCTTCGTGCCCATAGGCTGTGTCCCCATCAGTGTGCCCCCAACTTCTTTAGAGTCCTAGGGTCAATCGACGCCTTGGATCGGCATCTGGGGTTAGGATTAACATGGTACGACGTCGCCCACCTGTACGAAGGCCATATAGAGGCTCGGGCAGGCTTTTACCTTAAGTCCCGTAGCAATGTGGTCAAACTGGTATCCTGCCTTCCCAAGTCAAATAAGGGGATGAAGGACGACTACCTAATCCTGTCGGGGCCTTGGAGCGACGGCTTAGCCTGCCCAACCAAGGCCGGGACACCAGGTGGAACACTTTAGACCTAGGATTTCTAACTTTAGCATTAAGGATTATTGCGTTACCTTTACGCTCATTTGCTTAGTTATTTTGTGTTAGTGTGACTTATTATATATTTTTTGTATAGCCGAGGTTTAATAATGTGTCTTACTTGTTTGACAGATAAATTTCTTACCAATCCGAAGCTCAGCCTGATCAACGTTCCGGCACTAAATTATCTGCTGAGGTCAGAAATTTTCGTGAACGACGACGGACAACTACGAGCGGTCCACCTCATCTTGGATTTTGAACCTATTTCTCGGTCCTTCTTAGACGTCGGCAATTCCATCCGAGCAAGGGACTATCGATTGGCGCATATAGACGTGTCTCGGCCACATTTTCTTGCCAACAACGATCTTCCGCCGGTTGACCATCCCATTCCACAGGGGATTCCCCTCGTTGTCGAACCGTTACGCGAAGTAGCACTTGGGGAAGCCATCCTCCGAGAAGAGACAGCTTCTTCTTCGTCCCTAGAACTAGAGATTGACAAGTTCAGGTTTGAAGAAGAAACAGTACATATATCAGAGGCCGAGGAAGGGGCGGACGAGCAGTCAAGCGTGCACCCTCCGGCTCAGGTGATAACTTACATCGCCGATTCAACCGACAAGGAGGAAGACATGGCTCCCCGAACTGGCCCAACTTTGAAAGAGTTGATGAAGGGCAGGAATCATGGGCCATCTCCCCAAGATAAGGGCAAAGCCAAACAAACTGCACCCCCTCCCCCTCCTCCGCCCCAAGTGCCTGCTGACCTTGGGCTCAAACCGAATCCGGATTTGAGGAGGAAGAGGCCGGTGGAGCCTGCTGAGGAGGGCGAGTTAGGCCCATCAAGGGGCAATAAGCAGGCCAGGCCTGCACAAGAGCGAAGGAGTAGGAGGTCCCACTCTATGGAGAGCCACGAGGAGCGACCAGCGGCCCAGGTTCGTCAGCCACCACGAACCTGGTCACCTGTATTGGAGGTCGATGGCGGTCCCATCATGATGGACGCCTTCCTTCGGCATTTTCGAGGTGGCCATGCAGGTCGTATGGCCGACGCTTTGCTACAACCACTCCTCCTTCCGTCGGACCTGGCGGCTTACAGGAGCTTTGACTACCCTGATCTGCTCTTTTCCATGAAGAGGGACTTAGCCATGGTAAGTTACTTCAGTTTGATTTCTTTTTATTTGTGCATTATTTCTTAAGTCTAAGACACTTTTTCCTTTTGCATAATAGGTCGCGCAACAAGTGTACGTGGCCGAAGAGTGGGCAAAGCGCTTTCGCGATGAGACGAAGGCTGCTCACCAGGCCCGAGAGACTACGGAGGACCATTTGAGCGTGCTGAGAACCCAGCAGAAGCAGTTGGCCGAGCAAGTGAAGAAGGCCAACCAGGATAAGGCCAGCGCTGAGGCTGGAAGGAATAATATGGAGAAGCAGGCGGAGACTTTTCGCAGCGAGCTGCACCTCTGCCAGATCAACTTAGAAACGGAGAAGCAGATGGTGACAAGTCTGCGCGAAGAGCTTCGTCAGGCCAAGGAAGCTGCACAGCTACAGAAGGAGGCAGCCGAGGCCGAGAAGCAAGCTTCTTATGCTCTGGGGGTGGAAGAAACTCAGAGCAGGTTAACTGAGGAGTTTGCTTCTATCGCCAGGGACTACTGCGACGTCACTTGGGGGAAAGCCCTTGACGCCGCTAGGGTTCCTGCTGACTCCAGCCTTAGGAGGCCTGAGAGCGTGTACTATGATCCTGACATCCAACCGCTCTCAGATTCTGATCCTCCTCCTCCAGAGCAACCAGCCTCAGCGTCCGAAGCTCCTGCGGCAAACCTAGACCTTCCAGCCTCTGTGGAAGGCCCAACAGCCACCCGTCAGGACGCCGGTCAAGGGGAAAAAGCTGAGGCCTCCCAGGGTAATGCTCCGGGTGCTGCTCCTTCGCAGCCTGAACCAGTAGCCGACCACCAAGACCCCAAGACCAAGGCCTAGGGCATTTGTTTGTGTTTTCTTTTTGTTTTTTCTTTTTTAGCTTTCTATGCTCATCACTTTAAAGATATGTACTGTTTTAATCATTAATGAAAGTATACTTCTTTTGTTTTACGTATTATGGCAAGTAATAGCTAATCCCTTCGCTGTCATTTCATTTTTTTTATTTACTTGCATTAAAAGAATGGCTAACTTAATTAAGAAGTTCTGGAAGTTGACATACTAGCTAAACACATATAACCAAACAAGAAATTTGAGTCATGCGCTTTTATCTATATTGGAATGTTAAAAAGGGAAATAAAACAAGTATTAACTAACCCAGGTCATCTGGTCAGAAGTCTTCGGTCATGACCAAACTTAAGTGAGAACACTTCGTAGAACAATGAGGGTGTTAACTAACCCAAATCATCTGGTCCGAGGACTCATGCATGATTAGATTTAAGTTTAAACACTTCCTAGAACGATGGGGGTGTTAACTAACCCAAATCATCTGGTCCGAGGACTCATGCATGATTGGATTTAAGTTTAAACACTTCGTAGAACAATGAGGGTGTTAACTAACCCAAATCATCTGGTCCGAGGACTCATGCATGATTGGATTTAAGTTTAAACACTTCGTAGAACAATGAGGGTGTTAACTAACCCAAATCATCTGGTCCGAGGACTCATGCATGATTGGATTTAAGTTTAAACACTTCGTAGAACAATGAGGGTGTTAACTAACCCAAATCATCTAGTCCGAGGACTCATGCATGATTGGATTTAAGTTTAAACACTTCATAGGACGTCAAGAGATAGGGAGAGGGGTATACATATTTAACATAAAGAACGAATATTGATCAAACATAAGTTTATTAATAATAATACCTTTTCAAATTATTGACATTCCAAGGGCGAGGTACTACAAGTCCGTCCAAGTTTTCCAAGAAATATGCTCCAATGCCAGCGTTGGAGGTGATGCGGTATGGCCCTTCCCAATTTGGCCCTAGTTTTCCCCAAGCAGGGTTCTTTGCCGAGCCCACGACTTTGCGCAGCACCAGGTCACCTGAGACCAAAGGTCTTGTCTTTACATGGGCATCATAACCTTGCTTCAGCTTTTGTTGGTAATGAGCCAATTGAACCATTGCGTTTTCCCTTTTTTCATCAATCAAGTCCAGACCTCTCGCCAAGTTTTCATCGTTGTCTTTTGGATTGAATGAGCTTGTTCTCATCGTTGGGAACCCGGACTCCAAAGGGATGACTGCTTCAGCCCCATAAGTCATTGAGAAAGGGGTCTCCCCAGTGGACCTACGAGGTGTGGTCCTGTACGTCCAAAGTACATGTGGGAGTTCCTTCACCCATCTTCCTTTCGCATCATCCAGTCTTTTCTTCAATCCGCTTAATATGACTTTATTTACAGCTTCGGCCTGTCCATTCCCCTAGGGGTAAGCCGGAGTAGAATACCTGTTAGTGATACCCAATTCTCCGTAGTAGTTTCTGAACATCTTACTGTCAAACTGGAGTCCATTATCTGTGATAAGTACATGTGGGACACCGAATCGAGTAACAATGTTTCTCCAGATAAATCTTTTCGCATCCACATCTCGGATATTAGCCAGAGGCTCTGCTTCAACCCACTTTGTGAAATAGTCAGTACCAACTATCAGATACTTCTTGTTTCCTACAGCCTTAGGAAATGGTCCGACGATGTCTAAGCCCCATTGAGCGAATGGCCATGGGCTAGATATTGGATTGAGGGTTCCTCCTGGCTGGTGTATACTTGGTGAATACCGTTGACATTGATCGCACTTTTTGACGTACTCCAAAGCTTCTCTCTGCATGTTCGGCCACCAATAACCCTGAGTAATGGCCCTATGCGCCAAGGACCTGCCTCCAGTATGACTTCCACAGATTCCCTCATGCATTTCCTCCAAGAGCAATTCCGTTTGATCAGGATGAACACAGAGCAGATAAGGTCCAGAGAAGGAACGCCTGTATAGCTTATCATCCTGTGACAGCCAATAGCTAGGAGCCTTCTTTCTTATTTTGTCGGCCTCCATTTTCTCTTCGGGTAGAATATCATCCTTTAAGAACTGCATGACGGGGTCCATCCAGCTCAGCCCCATTCTTACTTGATTAACCTGTACTGCGTTTGCTATTATCGAGGGTCGATGCAGGTCCTCAACAAGGATTAGGCGAGGCAAGTTCTGTGCCGAGGAAGTTGCAAGAGTGGCCAAGGAGTCCGCATGCGTGTTGCCGCTTCTTGGGACATGTAGCAAGCTAAAGGATTCGAACTCCATTTGCATGGCTCTCACTCGGCTAAGATAGCCTCGCATTCTCTCATCCTTGGCTTCAAATTCACCCTTGACTTGACCCACAATTAGCCTTGAATCCGAGAAGAGGTTAATGGACTTTCCTCCCATCTTTAGGACCATAGTCATTCCTTCTAGTAGTGCTTCGTACTCTGCTTCGTTATTCGTGGCAGGAAAGCTTAATCTTAACGACTTTTCAATGGTGATCATCTCTGAAGATGTCAACACTAGCCCAATACCCGCTCCTTTTTGGTTTAATGCTCCGTCTACATGCACTTCCCACGTCGGAGGGGGACACCTGGTGATACCACAGGCTAGTTTTACACCTCTTTCCTCTAATGCTAATTGACTATCCGCTTCTGGTTCGGTGAATTCTGCCACCAGGTCGGCCAGTACCTGGCCTTTAACTGAGGTGCGAGGCATGTACTTAATGTCGAAAGCTCCCAGAATTGTACCCCACTTGGCTATTCTTCCCGTGTAATCTGCACTTTTAAGCACGGCTTTTAATGGGAGTTGAGTAAGAACAATCACCGTGTGCACTTGGAAATAATGAGGCAACTTGCGTGTGCCAAGCACCACCGCTAATATGGCCTTTTCCAGTGGAAGGTAGCGTATTTCTGCCTCATGCAGTGACTTACTCACGTAGTACACTGGCCGTTGCACGCCGTTGTCAACCCTTATCAATACTAAACTTACTGCATAGGAGACCACTGCAATGTAAGCAAAAAGGACCTCGTCCGGCTCAGGGCTTGACATGACAGGCGGCCGAGCAAGATAGTCATTGAGTTGTTGAAAAGCCGCGTCACATTCCGTCGACCATTCAAAGCTTTTCCATTTATTGATCAACAGAAAGAAAGGTCGGCACCTGTCCGCCGATCGAGATATAAATCTATTCAGCGCAGCGGTCATTCCGGTTAGTTTTTGCACTTCCTTTGGGTTCCGAGGAGTTCGCATACTGATGATGGCCTTAATTTGGTCGGGATTGACTTCAATTCCCCTGTGAGTAACCATATAACCCAAGAACTTGCCTGAGCCAACACCAAACGAACATTTGGCGACATTCAAACGTAGTTTATAACTTCTGAGAATTTCGAAGACAACTCGAAGATCTTCAAGGTGTTCAGATACTCTTTTTCTTTTCACCACCATGTCATCTATGTAAATCTCCATATTTTTCCCCAATAATGATTCAAACATCCTCGTCATCATTCTTTGGTAAGTGGAACCCGCGTTCTTCAAACCAAAAGGCATCACTTTGTAGTGGTAGTTCCCTACTGGCGTGACAAAAGCAGTTTTTTCTTGATCGTCCAATGCTAAAGGTATCTGATGATAACCCTGGAAAGCGTCCAAGAAACTCATCCGAGGATGGCCGACTGTGGCATCTACCAGTTGATCAATTTTGGGCATGGGGAATGGGTCTTTAGGGCAGGCTTTATTTAGATCTATGAAATCGACACATACTCGCCACTTTCCAGTCTTTTTCTTGACCACCACCGTATTTGCCAACCACTCAGGATAGAAGACCTCTTTGATAGCCCCTGCCTTCTTTAGCTTCGACACTTCCTGACGGACCGCTTCTGCATGCTCTTTAGACGGTCGACGAGGGAGCTGCTTCCTAGGGGTCATCACCGGATTAACATTCAGATGGTGGCAAATGAAGTCTGGGTCTACCCCCGGAGCCTCATAAGCATTCCATGCAAAGACGTCTATGTTTCGCTTGAGGAACTCCACCAATTCCTCCTTCTCTAACTGGGGTAGTTGAGATCCGACTTGAAAGAATTTATCAGGGTCATCTCCTATTATGACCTTTACAAGATCTTCACATTTCGCCTCCTCGGACAGCCCATCTTTGGTCAACATTGGGGGTTTTGATTGCTATAGCTCTTCTTTTTGAGCCTCAGATTCTGCTTCAGGCTCATGTCGGATAGCTGCTATCATGCATTGCCGCGCCATGGTTTGATCACCCAATATCTCTTCTATCTTGCCTCCAGAGGGGTATTTGATCTTCTGATGCAGGGTGGAAGAGACTGCTCCTAAAGTATGAAGCCAAGGCCTTGCAACAATCGCCGTATAAGGGGAGTAGGCGTCCACTACTATAAAATCGACCTCCACTATCTCTGCTCCGGCTTGCACTGGCAGTTTGACCTGTCCCCTCGGAATAATAGTCTTTCCTTCGAAGCTCACTAAAGGGGAATTATAAGGCGTCAGATCTTCAGCTCTTAGGTTCAGCCCCTTGAAGAGATCAGGGTACATGATCTCGGCTGCACTGCCTTGATCCACCATTACCCTCTTTACATCATAGCCTCCGATTCGGAGGGTAATTACTAGGGCGTCGTCATGAGGTTGGACAGTTCCGATCTTGTCTTCGTCCGAGAATCCCATGACCAAAGATCGGCTTGATTTAGCTCTCTTTGACTCGTGAGAGTCATCCTCAGGGTACAGCCGAGCCACTGACATTACTCTGGCGGGGCATGACCCCGTTCTGCCAGGTGCCGCAAAGATAACATTAATAGTTCCAAAAGGAGGTCTCAGAGGATTCCCCCTTTCCGATCGAGCTTCCGTAAGGCTACCCAAGCTATTAGAATGATGCAACAGCTGTTTTAATCTGCCCTCCTGGACAAGCTGGTCAAGGTGATCCCACAAACTTCTACAGTCCTCGGTGGTATGACCGTGGTCTTTATGATATTGACAATAGAGATTTCGGTTTCTCTTTTCGGGGTTTCCCATCATCTTATTGGGCCACTTGAAGAAGGGCTCGTTTTTTATCTTCTCTAGGACTTGGTGCACAGGCTCTCGGAATACAGCTCCGACTATTTGGCTGTTACTAGATGCCTGCTGCTCGGCATAATCCCTTCTCGGCCGGTTATTATTGTACCTGTCCGGCCTAAACTCTCTCCTTTCTTGGGGGACAAGCTTGGCTTTCCCTTTTCCTTGTTGCTGCTGCTGTTGATCATCTTCTATCCTCTTATATTTATCCACCCTATCCATTAATTGCTGCAAGCTGGTGACCGGCTTCCCTGTCAGGGACTTCCTCAGGCCATGTTCGGAGGGAAGACCAACCTTGAAGGTTCTGACGGCAACCTCATCAAAATCTCCGTCGATCTCGTTAAACATCTCCCAATACCTCTCGGCATATGACCTCACAGACTCCCCTTCCCTCATTGTCATTGACAGCAAAGAATCAAGGGGTTGAGGAACTCTGCTGCATGTGACAAACCGGGAACAGAATGACTGAGTAAGCTTCTTAAAGGAACCGATGGAGTTAGTCTTTAACCCATCGAACCATCTCATCGGCATCGGTCCTAGGCTAGAGGGAAATACCCTACATAGCAAAGCTTCGTCCTGAGAATAAACTGCCATTTTTTGTCTGAACTGGCTCACGTGTTCTACAGGATCGGTACGTCCGTTGTACATAGAGAACGTAGGCTGATGAAAGCGTCTGGGAAGCCTTGCCCTTTCTATTCCCCGTGTAAAGGGAGACTTAGAAATTTGGGTCAGAGCTTTCTTCATTTCTTTAGTTCCCACTCCCCTTCTAGACGGACTTTTTCTCCTTCTTTTGTGAGAATGCTCCTCTTCATAGGAGTAGGATTCACTGGGAGGAGTTTCTGAAGAGTTCCTGTAACTATCCTCTTCTTCATCGTTGGAGGAGGTATCAGAATTTGAAGGGATACGATTTCGCTGTGCTCGACGGAGCTTCTTTTTCAAATCATCTATTTCATGTTGCAGGTCTTGTTCATCAGCATGCTCTTGCACCAGATGGCTCTTTCATCGATAGCCACTTTTCCCCACATGGGTCGTCCGTGAACTGCCTTCTCGTTGATTATCCACGTGGTTTTCCCGTTCGAGATTAGGGAGTCCGTTTGGTTGACTGACATTAACTGACTCTGCATGAGGCGGACTGGCCTGTTGTGGTCCTGAACCAGCCATAACTGTCGTAAATTTCTATTAGCGCTAATTCTCCCCACAGACGGCGCCAATTGTAGGGTCACAAATTGTAGCCCACGCCTTAATAGAAGCAGGAAATGGGCCCAACAAGCCCAATACAATAAATTTGTGAGAGAGTGGGTTAAAGAATTGGGCTAACAGCGATTTTTACAACAGTTATTGGGGTTTGGGCACTTGGCCGAGGAGGCTAAAACACATAAACAAGCTAAGATTTTATGTCCGAGGAATGAGGTTTGGGCAATTTTAATGGGTTCTAATCAAGTCCGAGGGGTATGATCTTAGATAAGATGCTTTCTTTTAGATTATATCTTTCCCGGTGCTAAAGTAGTTATTTTTTGATGTTCTTTCTTTTTTCTCTCGCGCCCCCCCCTTATGAAGGGTTTATTCCATTATATAGTCCTTCATTGCTCGATCCCATCGTCCACTTGTCTGTCATCTAGCACGGTACTTGAGTTTCCACTTCCTTTCTTACAGCTTTTTGATTTTCTGGGGATAAAGATCACTTTCAACACTGTTCAGGGGTCTTCTCCACATAAATGCGGCTAGGAAAGTAGCTGTGATGCATTTAATGCGGTGGTAGCAGCTTTTTCTCAAGATATTTCTGCATCCTTATCCCTTCCATATGCATTGGTAATCTATCTTTACCTCTGGAACTTCCTGGAAGGTGGACTAAGGGAAAGCCGAGGTTCCTCTCACCAACAGACGTCATGTCCGAGGAGAGTATTCCTCTCGGACCAACCTCCTTGGATGCTTACGTGCTCTACTGTTAGTTACAACGGTCCTCTGTGATTTCTTCTCCTCGGGCGTATTGTTGATGAAACGTTATTCCTGGGCCTAGGTCATGGGCCCATATTTTACTCCCCCACAATTACAAAATAGTTTGATATATAAATGAACGTTTTTACCCAAAAGCCTGCTGAGGAATCTGGTTGTGGAGGAGATGAAATAATGCTGTTGTGCGTCAAATCATGGGTTACTTAGATGTGGCCATTAAAATGAATAGCTCTTGGGTGTACATTAGAATTCGAATAAAAAACTGATTACAATTAAAACAGTTTTGCATTTTTTTTTTTTTTTTATAAAGACAAAATTGCATGCTAATTGACTAGAATTACAACATAGGCTTGAGTAACTATCTAGTTAAGTAATTTATTTAGAATAAAACAAGACTTATAATTAAGAATCTGTTACAAAAGCCTAAACACAAGGAAACACAATGTAAGTTAGAATAATACGCTGCATCAACTAAATACGACTGAGTCACTCACTTTGTGTATAGTCAACACTATGAAAATACTTCTTGTCTGCTGGAATTTTATCAACCGATACAACAAAATTTTAGGCATGCAATGCCTTGTCCATTTTTAATTAATGTGCATAACCTTTTTTTTTTTTTTTTTTTTTGAGAAAGTAATGTGCATTTCTTAGTATGTTACAAAAGAATAAAATAGATTCACTCCAAAAAGAATAAAATACATCAACCCAATATGAAAAATTGTGTATAAAGCTATAGGTTTAATTCGGTTATCAATCTCAGTAAAAACACCCAACATTGAATTTAAAATGCCTTCCAAAAAAAAAAAAAAGCATTGAATTTTAAATAATAAAAAATGAATGCTTTCAACTTTATTACAGAAATTTGAATAATCATACATATCAATGTGTAACTGAAGATAACTCCACATCAGCTTTGCCTAAATTCAGAAGAGGTTTGCTTGAGCCAGCTAACATAGATGAATTAGTTGAACAACTACTACCTGAAAATTGTGTTTGATCTTCTGACACAGTAGGAATAGGTGACGTATTGGAGAATTCACACAGGTGCATTGAAGACCCAAAATACATTGGTATTGGAAACTTTGATGGAAGGTTGGGCAAAGGAGCTTCAAAATTAAGTACATGTATTACTTGCCTTATAGAGGGTCTAATAGTGGGATCGGGATGGCAACACCACAATCCAACTACCATCAAACTCTCAATTTGCTCTTTATCAAATTCCATACCTAATCCCTTATCAACAGCTTCAAGAAGTTGGTCTTTTCCATAAAGGTCCCACACCCACTCCACTAGCCTGACCTTGCTAGGTTCTGCTCGTGGCTCAATTGGCTTTCTACCACAAGCAATTTCAAGAGAAACTACCCCAAAACTATAAACATCAGATTCTTTTGAAGCCCTACCAGTGGTGACACACTCTGGGGCTAGGTAGCCCATAGTGCCTGCCAAAACAGTAGTTTGTGAGCCCAATTCAGGGTCTACAAGTCTTGCAAGACCAAAATCACCAAGTTTGGCATTGAAATTTGAATCCAACATGATATTGCTAGACTTTATATCTCTATGTACCACACACTGCTCCCACCCTTCATGAAGGTATAGTAGTGCAGAAGCCAATCCTTGGGCTATTTTGTATCTTATTGGCCATGTTAGCGTAATCTCTGCTCCGAATAGATGAGAATCAAGGCTTTTATTAGGCATGTATTCGTATACAAGAAGTAACTCACGTTGTTCATGGCACCAACCAATGAGTTGAACTAAATTCTTGTGTCTCAAACAGCTAATGATCTTCACTTCTGACATGTACTCCTTCTTTCCCTGCTTTGATCCTCTTGAGACCCTCTTAACCGCAACTTCTATATTGGATTCACTTAACAAACCTTTGTAAACGCCTCCAAATCCTCCTTCTCCAAGCTTCCCTTGTTCAGCAAAGTTGTTTGTTGCATTCAGAAGTTCACGGTATGTGAACCTTCTTGGCCCTGTTCCTTTTTCAAATTCAATATCCATATTGTCATCATCACCCAAATCTTCTGTGTTCCTACTGGCCCTTCTTCTCCAAAAAATAAACCAAAGTACACCTAAAGCGCAACACACAGCAGCTGAACTTACTGCTAAACCAATCCCCAATCCCAAATTATTTTTCTGGCTCCCATTTTCCGTGCTGTTTTTTTGAGTGAATCCATCTTCCGTCTTATTTGGCTGAGTTAACACATCTTCCACCTCTAAAGTTGAATTGAATGACCAAGAAAGTATTGTATGGAACTCAGTCCCGTCGCCTGTTGCAGCAGAGAAACCAACGCTAACCCATTCCGGCAAAACATTTTTCAAGTTAACATAATCAAAAAGACCAGTAGTCTTGTTTGAGTCTGGAGAAATAGCATAAGTAAGGAACACGCTAAGATTTTGGGTTGTTGAGTTATAACTTACCCACGCATTTAATGTTTCACCGTTCGAAATACTTCCTCTGGGCCATGAGAAACTTTTCTTCGACTTAACGGAATTGACATCGATTCCTACATGATTAGCACTTGGATCAAACTTATTTTGGAAGGTGTCAAACTCAACAGCAACAATTTCATTTTGAGTGCTGTTATCCAATGCAGGATCTAATAGTCCGAGAGCCCCACCTGTTGAATTATTAGGGATGTTAGAACCATTTGGGGCGATGAAGAAGGCAAGCCCATCAGCAGACCAATTCGCATTAGTAGCTTTAATTATAAAGGAGAAGTGAGTAGTGAAGTCTGTGAGCCTCCCTGTCCTATTTTCCCAAAGCCTCACCGGTTCCTTATATGTGGCACGACCAACACTCTGTGTGATATTCTCCTTACGTGTATCCCTTGTGACTTCGATTTGACGATATGAGTTTATGAGTGCATCACCTGTGCAATTAATATAAGTGTCGTTGAAACTAGTTAAGTTAAAGGAAATTGACAATACAGGGGGAAGTAGCAACAAAAAGAAGAAGAGAAGAGATTGGAGTTTTTGAGGTTGAAAAAGGCAAGAAGGTAGTGTGTTGGAGAGAGCCATGGTTGAGCTTGAATACAGACCAGAGCTCTGTGCTATTTCTATTTTTTAGTAATTTTTTTCCCTTCTTTAAATGTTTGTAGTTTCACCAGTTTGAATGCGCTTACTTTAAGTTGGCCTCGTCAATATTTACCAGGTCTACCAAATTACAAAGTCAAGCACCCCAAATTTGAATTTTTTTCCCCCAAATTTTCAATTAATTGGATTGATTAGGTTGACTTAAATTACCATGTGAACAAATCAAACCAAACTCCTTAGAAATTAGAATCTTCGAATGGGATCATGACTAGTCCTATTTTTGACTTGGTGTATAAACAAATACTATTACTAACGCTTGGATCCTATGTCACCTACATGATTGTTTCCTTTTTCTACTTTGCTATACATCATCTATGTATGTTTTGTTTTACACAGGACGGACCTAGGATTTTAAATGAGTGGAGGTCGGAATATAAATAAAAGACTCCCACATTCATATAGTATTAAAAAAATTATAAATGTATAAAATCGTTGTTTCTAAATACATTGTTGTTTCTAAATACATTAAGATGCAATTATTTACCAACAAGAAAAAAACAAAAACAAAATAATATTTTTTATTTATACCAGGCTGGCTACATATATACACAAGCACAATAAAAGCTTTCAATTTTTTTTATTGGCTCTCTCTTATGCTGCTGTGTAAGCTTTTGAAAGTCAATATATTTTCATATCATCATTATAAAATACGGGTTTAGATTAAAATTTTCACCCTCTAACTTTACTTAAAATTGAATTAAATTCTTTAATTTCAATTTTATTCAGTTCAATTCTCTAGCTTTCAATTTTCTTCAATTGAACATTCTCACAAAAAAAAAAAAAAAAAAAACTTCAATTGAATCCTCCCATTAGTCTCTCAAAATTGCACTATGTAGTTTTGTATTTTTTGCTATTTTCTTTACATTAAATAACCAAAAATCATTTTCAATTATTATTTGAAGAAGAAAAAAGTTAAAAAAAAAAAAAAGTAATTAAACATACATAAATGCAGACAGTATTGTTTTTCAAATTGGGAAAAATGCCTAAATGCCACCAAAACTTTGATCTAGTGACCATTATACCCCTTGAACTTTTATTTGAACCAATTTATTCCTTAAACCTCACACATGTGCCAAATTGAGCCGTACGTTAGTTTTCAGTTTAAACTAATTAGCATCAGTCACAGTCGTGAAAATTAAAATTTCCCAGTTGCAACTGAGATAGAGAAATTGATAGGAGAGAGGATCTGCACTTTGGGCGTTCGTGGTCCTGCTGTTTGACAGCCAACATTGGTTGAACATGTCACTATTCTAGGATTTTGGGTTTTATTTTTTCTCACCCTTTTTCTGTCATTTCCTCAACAAAAAAACAGCCTTTGACTTCAGTGTGGTTTGGATTCAAGTCTGCGTTTCACGTTTTGTGCAAATGCGCGTTTTAGGTGTGGGATTCAAGTCTGCGTTTCACTTTTTGTGCAAATGTGCATTTTACTCTCTCTTCTTCTTTTTTTTTTTTTTTGGCACGCATGCTCAGCAAAACTGAAGGTGCGACTACTGTTCAAATACTGTTTATGAATAGTAGCAGCATTATTTGACTTTTTAACTCATTTTCAGTCACATCAATGGGTCCATGCACTGTTTAGAAGACCTACAAACTCCACTTTTCATCAACTTTTTCATTAAAAATGAGTCTCACAGTACTATTTACACATTTAAAAATTATTTTGTTACAGTATTTTCAGTTTTTAGCAAAATAAGTTCTATCCAAACAGACCTTACTTTTTTTTTTGCAAGCTTTTAGCTCAACAAAACTAAAGGTGCAGCTACTGTTTATGCACTGTTCATAAACATTTAAAAATTATTTTACTACCGTATTTTTAATTTTTAATTTTCAACCAAATAAGTTTTATCCAAATAAATCCTCATATTTCTTTTGTTTTCTTGGAAAACAAATAGGCCTTTGTTCAGGGCAAATAATCAGTGTACTTTGTCTTTGATTTACACCCCAAGTTTTGCAGAGCATGCTTTATGATTCAGTGCATCATATGACACGTACGAAGTGTAGTGATAAAATGAAGCTTAAAGAAAAAATTTGATTAACTCCAGGTAGTGCAAAAGCACCGAAAGAGTATCAATTTATTAAACAAACAAAAGAACAAAAAGAAAGTCCAAAGGGTTTCTTTATATCAAAATTGGCAAAGGTTTTGGAGAAACCCTTTCATGAAATTGAACCCAAAAAAAAAAAAAAAAAAAAAAAAAAAAAAAAAAAAAAAAAAAACTATATTTAAGGTAGAGCAAAAGCCCAAAACTCCAGTATGTTTTCTCTTTTCCTACCGGTTATTCTCGGCAACCAAACACAAAGAAGGGGATAGAGAAGGAGTGGAACATATGAAGACCACGAACGGCGAGATTGGCGACTCCAATGTTTAGATCGGCGACGGCAGTTCTCACTTTGGTGATGCCATGGTTCTTTCTCCTCTGAGTTTCCCTCTCTATCAAATCGAATATGAACCTTAGTTTCTCTCCTTCTCTCAATCGGTTGCCACTGGGGAATTTAATCATTTATCACATGATTGACGTTAGTCAGTTTAAATGGCAGATTAACAGATGTCTCAATTTGGCACATAGGAAAAGTTAAAGCAGTAAATTGGCTAGAATAAAAAGGGATATAATGACCCCTACTCCAAAAGGGTGTCCTGACATTTTTCCCTTTCAAATTTAATAACTGAGTGCCCACCTCAAAATGATGTCGTCCCCAACGGTCTTAAGAGTTCAGACTCATAATAGTGAATTGACCTTCAAACGACACCGTCTCCAATTTTCGGAACAGTGAAGATACCCTCCCAATGACGTTGTCTCCAACAGTCACAACAGCCAACTATTATATTTCGTAAAAAAAATCATAGAGAGAGAGATCCAAGAATTCCAATGATTATTAAGGGAGCATGTGTGAAATTATTATTAGGTGATTAAATTCAGTATATTTCAACCACTTAAGTTTTTTGAGTATGATTATTTAGAATTACTCATAATTACGTAATAATAAATTATTAATTGACAACCACTAGTTTACCAACTTGAAAAACAATGTTTCTCTGTCGCTAAGTAAGTGAGCTCTCTCTCCTTCACTTAGGCAGTAGAATTTGCTGTCCCTTCCATTTGACGGAGAGTTTTGTTTCTCTTGGGATAACAAGGTTATCTCGAGAGCTAGTTGGGTTTTTTTGTGGGGTGTAGGGAAACACTTTTCTATCAATTCTCACTTGCTTTAGTGAGATATGAAAGATTTGGCAGAACAATGGAGCAACTTCTCCCTCTCTGAAAGGGAGAAAACAGGCTTTGTCTTGAATAAGGATCAACAAACAGGTGAATTCATCATAGCAGTACAATTCCTAACCCCACGTTTCCTCAATATGGAAGTGATGGCAAGAACCTTCAAACAACTGTGGAGATCCATAAATGGCTTCAAAATTCGCAACCACCAAGATCATAGGGTGCTTTTTGTTTTCGATAATTTAACCGACGTTGACCGGATTTTGCAAAGCCAGCCTTGGAGTTTCAATAAACACTTAGTGATGGTTCAGAGATACAATACGGCTGTGCCAGTTCGGGATTTGTCTTTCACGAAAGCTCTCTTTTAGGTGCAAGTACATGAAATCTCGGTCAGGCATATGACAAAAAAGATTGCTGTAAACCTTCGCGAAACTGTTGGGGAAGTCCAAAAATCAATTGATGCGGTTGATGATGAAGGTGGCCATTTTATCAGATTCCATGTAAGTGTAGATGTCACCTTACCTTTGTGTAGGGGTCGACTAATTACAATGAAGAATGGAACAAAACACTGGATCCATTTTAAGTATGAACGATTGTCAAATTTGTGTTTCTGGTGTGGACGGCTAACTCATAATGACAAGAATTGTGATTTGTGGATTGAAAGCAAAGGCACCCTCTCCCCTGATCAGCAACAATTTAGTTTTAGTCTGAAGGCAGCACCATACTCGGCTAAAGGTAAAAATGTTATTTTCGTTCCAGGTTTTTATGAAGGCAAAAAATCCAGTTTTCGAGTATCAAAGGAAGTCAACCCATGTCTAGCTCCGGTGGGGGAAAATTCAGGGACGGAGTCATCGAAAAATCTCCAGTCCGATATGGAGATTTCGGTGGAAGAAAGAAGTAATAAATGTTGGGACCTATTGAATGCTGAAACCGTAGGTTTAGAGAATACGTTACAAACAGAGACTGCACTTATTTCAAACGAGAAGTCAATCTCAAATGAATCTTGCCCATATTCGAACCAGCTTATTAGAGAGAATAATATTAACTCAGAGATTTTATTCCCCAAATCAGTTTCATCCGCTAAGCTATTTGAAATCTAAATAAAGGAAATTGATGAGGCCCTATTCAAGTTTGGAAAACATATAGAGGGGGAAATAAATATACAAGAGTCAATCAATGCTGGCATTATTCCTCAGAGTCAATGTGAGGATGCAAGGGACAGAAGTGGGACACATGAGGTAGGGCCAACACATGCACGTGAGCAACAGAAACATAACACAACCACTTCCAAAAAAATTGGTACCAGAGGGGGAAGGAAATTACAAGCACGTGCAAGGGTGGAGAAGAATAACAAGGCAGAAAAAATAGTCTGTGGGAAGAGGGGTGGGGAGGATCATCTAGAGTTACGAGGCAAGCGCAGGTTAGTTTCAAAGGATGATGGAAGTTCTTCTTTTTCAATGGTGGAGGCTGTATGTCAGCCCCGCTAATCACAATGAGCTGCTTAATTTGGAACTATCGTGGGCTTGGGAACCCATGTACAGGGAATGAGCTTGCTGATATTGTGCGGGCAAAAGATCCCCCTGTCGTGTTTAAAGCCGAAACATAAGCAGATGAGGCAAGGCTAAAAGATGTAAAACAAAAGATACAATTCGAGAACATGTTTGTGGTACCAAGAGAAGCTAGGGGTGGAGGTTTAGTTCTATTTTGGAGAGATACTATGGCGGTCATAATTGAAGGTTCTGACAAGTATCACATTGATGCAATTATCAATAAAAATACTGACTCGGAGTGGAGATTTACTAGTTTTTATGGGAAACACAAAGAAGACCTGAATCATGGAATTTACTTCGACGGCTCAACCAGAAATTTCAAATCCCATGGTTGTGTGTAGGCGATTTTAATGAGCTGCTCAAAAGCGATGAAAAAATGGGGGGCAATAGAAGAAGTCACAATCAGATGTAGTTATTTCGAGAGGTTGTGGATGCTTGTAGTTTTTTGGATCTTGGATATTTGGGGTCCAAGTTCACTTGGAGCAAACATTATGCAAGTGGGCAATCTATTTAGGAGAGGCTTGATAGGGCTTTTTGTACTAATGATTGGCTTCAAATGTTTGCAGGAACAAGGGTCTTTCATCTCCATAGTACCACTTCGGATCATGTACCAATTTGGATTGCTCCCTATGGTCTTGACCCACCCCCTATTTCAAAGCCATTTCGATTCGAAGAAATGTGGCTCTCAGATAAAGGGTGTGGGAGAATGGTGGAGGCAGTCTAGAGAGATCCATTTCCTTGTGATCTTGAGGTTCAAGTGATGAAGAAAATAGCTAAATGTGGGACTGAATTAACTCAGTGGAGTCGCATGAATTTTGGGAGTGTACGCAGGGAGCTAGTTGAGAAGAAAAAACTCTTGGTAAAGGTAGAACAGGCGGCTTTGCAATCCGGTAGCAACTTTTGGGTTAGGGAACTTAAAAAATACATCAATGGATTGTTGATAAAAGAAAACCAAATGTGAAGGCAAAGAGCAAAAATTTTCTAGTTGGTTGGTGGTGATAAAAACTCCAAGTTCTTCCATAGCCGAGCAACTCAGAGAACTAGGCGCAACAGAATTCATGGAATCACCAACTCTTCAGGCCGTTGGGTCCAAAATCAAGATGAGGTTGAATCAAATCCGGTGGTGGGTGTGGAGGATTTGGACCCACTGCCTTGTATTGTTAGTGATGAAATGAACTCCAAGCTCTCATAAGAATTCATGGAATGGAAAGTGCAAGTTACTTTGAAGCAAATGGCTCCATTGAAAGCTCCTGGCCCCAATGGTATGCCCCCACTCTTTTACCAAAATTATTGGGAACTTGTTGGTGATGATGTCACAAAAACTATTTTATCTTACCTTAATTCAGCCTCTTTGCCCCACCCTTTGAATCATAGTTTCTTGACTTTTTTTCCAAAAATCAAAAATCCAATTACTGTTTCTGATTATCGCCCCATTAGCCTATGTAATGTGCTTTATAAGATTTTTTCTAAGGTATTAGCAAACCGCCTCAAAAAAATCTTACCAAAAATAATTTCCAAGCAACAAAGTGCATTTACAAAAAACCGTTTGATATCTGATAATATACTTGTAGCTTTTGAGACATTGCATAGCATAAATGTTCATAAATCTACAAAATCAGGTTAAAAGCGTTAAAATTGGATATGAGCAAGGCATATGATAGGGTGGAGTGGATTTTTTTGGAGCAGGTGATGAGGAAATTGGGGTTTAATGAGAGGTGGATAAACCTCATGACGGTTTGTGTGAAAACTGTATCATATTCGATGTTGGTTAATGGTGAACCAAAGGGTTTGATTTGACCTACTAGGGGGATTCGCCAAGGTGATCCACTTTCACCATTCCTCTTCCTACTTTGCACAGAAGGCCTCCATAGCCTAATTTCTAAGGCGGAAAGGGAGGGAGCCATTCACGGTTTTGGCTTAAGCAAAAGAAGCCCCTAACTAACCCATCTGCTTTTTGTGGATGATAGTTTGTTATTTTGCAGGTCCAATAGAAGTGAATGCCAAAAGGTGTTGGAGATCCTTGCACAATATGAAAGCTTATCGGGGCAACAAATAAATAAGGGGAAAACAACCATCTTTTTCTCTAAATCCACCAATGAAGTTATGAAGTTGGAGATTCAAGAAGCACTAGGAATGCAAGAGGTTAAGCAATTTGACAAATACTTGGGGTTGCTATCATTAGTGGGGAGACATAAAAAAGCTAGCTTTGACTACATTAAAGAAAGAATTTGGAGAAAATTGCAAGGATGGGAAGAAAAATTGTTGTCTCAACCAGGAAGAGAAATATTGATTAAGGCCATGGTGCAAGCAATCCCAACCTATTCAATGTGTTGCTTTAAACTTCCTTTAGGTCTTTGTCAAGAAATTGAGGGGCTGATTCGAAAGTTTTGGTGGGGTCAAAGAGGTGAGTGGAGAAAGATACATTGGGTGAAATGGGAAGAGATGTGTGAGCCAAAAGCAGAAGGTGGTATGGGCTTTAAGGAATTATCCTTGTTCAATGATGCCCTCTTAGCAAAAAAACCTTGGAGACTCTTACATAATAAAGACTCTTTGTTCTATAGGGTTTTTAAATCAAAATTCTTTCCAAATTGTTCTATCATGGAAGCTAAGGAGGGTCATGGGGGTTTGTATGCATGGAGGAGTATATTAGTGGGGAGGGAAGTTATCCGGAGAGGAGCAAAGTGGAGGGTTGGAAATGGGGAGTCCATTAAACTATAGGGAGACGAATGGTTACATTCTCTTACTCACACATCATTGCAAGGACCACTAGTAGCTGAGTTACAAGAAGCAAATGTTAGCTGCCTTATGAATCCAGCCACTCGCTCGTGGAACTCATCCATCCTGTGTAGACTGTTTAGCCATGATGAAGCATCGGAAATTCAAAAAATCTAGCTTAGCCAACAGTCAAGTGAAGATGCCTTGTTCTAGCCGTATGTGCAGTCCGGTGCTTACTCAGCCAAATCGGGGTACTATTTCCTCAAAACAGAAGCTCGTATGTCAGCCCCTCCAAGGAATCAAGCGTCGGTGCAAACAAAATCACTGTGGAGAAGGATTTGGCAGCTGGCAGTTTCGTGTAAGGTAAGGAATTTTGTTTGGAGAGCTTGTAGAAATGCTATTCCAACAAACTCCAACCTGGTTCGGCGCTGTGTTCTTGATGACTCAACGTGCTCCCTCTGTTCACAAAGTGCAGAAGATGTGTTACACTCATTGTGGTCATGCCCGGGTCTAACTCGGGTTTAGGAGGATGACCCACAATGGGCATTTCGGAACTTAACTAGGTTCCAAACCTTTCCTTAAGTCCTCCTCCATGTGCTGGATTTGGGTTGCAGTGGTGACATGTTCGCAATGCTCATCTGGAATATCTGGTTTCAATGGAATCAAGTTAGGACCTCTCCACCAGGTTGGCCTTTGGACCAAATAGTTCAGCAAGCATACCAGTCCTTTCAAGAGTTTCGGTCAGCACAGTCAAGGAAGCCCATTGCAGCAACACCAACTCAGGTACGGTGGCAGCCTCCACCAGTAGATTTGATTAAAATTAATTTTGATAGAGCGGTGTTCAAGGATGAAAACAGAGTAGGCATTGGCGTGGTTGTTAGAGATAGCCTAGGCTTGGTTATGGCTTCTTTATCCCAAAACATCCCACTCCCACACTCAGTTGTAAACCTGGAAACTCTAGCAGCATGTAAAGCACTTGAATTCTCCCTTGAGCTAGGCTTCGACAAAGCAATTCTTGAGGGAGATTCGATGATCGTCATGACTACTTTGAGGGATCCTTCTCCTTCCCTAGCTTCATATGGTCTGTCAGTTCGGGATGCCCAATTGATGGCACGTTTATTTACATGTATTTCCTTTCAACATGTTGGTAGAGTAGGGAATAATGTTGCTCACAACCTAGCTAGACATGCACGTCATGTCACTGATTTTTCAGTTTGGATGGAAGATGTTCCTATCCAAGTTTTTACAGCTTATTAGGCAAATTTTGCCTATTACTGAATAAAAAAACTTCAAGTTCTTCCTTCTCAAAAAAAAAAAAAATAATAATAATAACTTTGAGTAATCAATAATTAACACGTGATTTGTGTTTAGGAAAAAATGCTCATACACCCCTAAACTTTGGACTAGTAGCCAAGACACCCCTTGAACTTTTTTATTGGCCAATTTACTCCACAAACTATACACACCTGTCAAATTAATACTTCCATTAGCTCCACGTTAAAGAACTAACGGAATAGCACGTGAGAATCACGTGAAGTTTAAAAATTAACTAATTTACACAAAAGAAAGAAAAGAGAGAGAGGAGAGACCTAGGTCTAATCGGCAAAGAGGAGAGAGAAAGAGGCAGTAGAACCAGAGCCATCATAAAGCGGTGCCGAGTTCTTCAAGCCCTGGTATGTGCGAGTTTCTGTCGAGGTTGGGGTTTATTTACTCTAAGATATAAATAATCACAAATCCTTTCAAGCAATGAATAGGGTGAGTCCACTTTTTTCTTTATTTTTATCTTTGAAGATGAAATTTTAAGATGTTTTGGACCATGGAATTTTTGGCTACGTAAAATTCTTTCCACTTTTTTTTTTTTTTTTACTCATGGATTTTTGTAATGATTATGGTTAGATATTGATCAAATGATGTAGATGTAATGAATTTTGTGTTGGATCTTTAGGATTTCATGGCCAATTGAGTTCTCAACTTAGGTTCATTATTTGTGCATTCCAATTGTTTGATAAATTGTCCTAATGATTATGTGATATATGCTTTCTATTCAATCTGGTGGGGTTGTTGCTGGTAGATGCTGGAGTCTATGCTAATCCTTGTCTCTGATCCAGTTTGGCTTTAAACGACTTTGTTTTGTATTATTTGTCTTGTTGTTATGTAAGCTAGCAATCTTTGTTAGGTTGTCCTTGAAGGACTGAGTTTCAAACTCTGCTAGATGTAATATGTTTGTTCATCAGTAAAATATCTGAATAACCAAAACAATTCTTGTAAACATACTCTTTTGTGCCATTTGGATGAATTATACACAAAAATTTCTAGATAGAAAGTGGTAATAGGCAGTAGAAGAAACTTGTCAAGTCAAATCAATTGAGATTTGATTAAACAATCTTATTTGGTTATGTAAAACTTTTCAGGTTTGGCAGAAATACGCTAGAGGTTTTAGCAATAATTTAAATGCACAATAGGATAATTTAGTACATCTAATACTAAGCTTGCTATATGATTTATTGATGTTTTACATTTTTTTTTCTTGATTATTTCTTTCAAAAATATTAGAAATGATTCATTGATTATTTCTTTCAAATATTACATTTGTTTTTTTTACATTTGTGTTATGTGTAATTGCTTTCTTGTATATGTCCTGTACAAGTAATGCATTAGGTCAGGAAGGATCATTTGCAAGTGTTGCATTATCATCTCCTCAAGAGAGGAGATCAAGTATTGCAAGCTCCGGCCACAAAAATTGATGGTGCAAGAGATCCTCAACTCAAAGAAGTGTTACAAGTGGAGAGAATGGGTGGTCCACAACATCAAGCAATTTTTTTAGTTTAGAATCATGTTTTTTAAACTTTGGCTAAGTGCTCTAATGATTGTTCATATGCCAATTAGTTTGGCAATGATGTACTAGTGATTTGTGTGAGATGTATTCATGAACAGATTATGATCCTCATTTTGTTATTAATTAAAAAAAAAAAAAAATTCTGCACCTATGTGCAACTTATACAAATTATAATTCTCGTTTTATCATTAAAGAAACATGTGCGCCTATGTGTAATTTATTTTTGTAAATTTGTGTTTTGTTAACATCAATGAAAAAAAAAAAAAAAACAAAACAAAAGTTGTACACAGTAAATAGCTTCTCAAAAAAAGAAAAAAGAAATAGTTTGTGGACAAATGATCACAAACAAGGTCCTCATTGCATATCCTTCAATTCATATGCAAATTTGAGTTAGTTTTTTTTTTTATATATAAACATAATTATATTACAAACAAGTAGTCATTACATATATGAAAACTATTACATATCCTTGCACCTCTCATAATACATTTAACACTTAATTATCATCACATAATTGTTACATCATTGACATTGAACACTTAACTAAGCAAGATACAATTTTGAGTACACTTTGTGCATTTGAACATATAAACCATAAGCACAATTGTTGTCTTTGCCCTAATTGGCATTTCTTCCAGTTTGATGTTTACCCTAGTACAATTCAAACATTTGAACATATAACCATCATATTAAGTACATTGGTTGGCATTTCTCCTCAAGTCCCAGGTCTTTTCCATCTTTCTTTGCAACTCCAATTATTTTAGAGTATATTGAAGTCTTCATTTCCAATCGGATGTCAAGGTTGCAGCTTACAACTTGTAACACATTTTTGATCCCTTACATCTGTTTGAGAAAATTAAAAAAGAAATTAGATAAAACTAGATGTGAAGGCCATAAAGTCTTTAGAAATACAATGAGAGAAGTCATTAGCAAGCATTTAGATTTCATTCAATTTTTCATCAGGTCTAACATTTTGATCCAAAAAAAAAAAAAGGAGAGCCCAATAATTAAACTGGTTTTATTTTCCTATTCTTGTTCATAATAACAAATCTGAATCTGTGTATAAAATGTTCAATCTATAAACTACCCCACTAGATTGAACAGAAAGCACATATCACATAATCATTGGGACAATTTACCAAACAATTGGAATGCACAAATAATGAACCTAAGTTGAGAACTCAATCAACCATGGAATCCTAAAGACCCAACACAAAATTCATTAAATCTATATCATTTGATCAATATCTAACCATAATTATCACAAAAATCCATGAGTATCAAAGGAACTAGAAAAAAACCAAAAAAAAGTGGAAAGAATTTTACATAGCCAAAAATTCCATGGGCCAAAACATCTTAAAATTTCATCTTCAAAGATAAAAATAAAGAAAAACCTAGACTCGCACTATTCATTGCTTGAAAGGATTTGTGATTATTTGGATCTTGGAGTAAATAAACCTTAACCCCGATAGAAACTTGCACGTACCAGGGCCTGAAGATACAGCCTATTGGGGGCGAGGCAACTGCCGGATGAAGAACTCGGCACCGTGGAGTTCTAGTTCTACCGCCTCTTTCTCTCTCTTCTTTGCCGGTCAGACCTAGGTCTTTCCTCTCTCTTCTTTCCATCATGTGAACTAATTAGTTTTTAAACTTCACATGCTATTTCGTTAGTGTTTTAACGTGGAACTAACTGAGGAATTGAATTGGCAGGTGTGTATAATTTAAGGAGTAAATTGGCAAATAAAAAAGTTTAGGGGGGTGTTTTAGCCACTAGTCCAAAGTCTAGGGGGTGTATGGGCATTTGAAAATTTTACTATTAATGCAATGCATGTGTTGAGAAATTACTAGGTCCATTGAGAGGATTGCTGAAGTGATTCTCTCAACCAATAAAATGATGTCACGTATATAAGTGTATGAGTCAGCTTTCTAATCAGTGAAAAAAAAAAAAACAAAATAATAAATCATTTGGTGATAACAACATTTTATTGGTTAGGAGGACTAAAAAAGACCATTTCAACAATCCTTCCGATTAGCTTAATAATTTCTCGTATTTTAAGCATAGGATAAATGCTGCATCAAATGTTGTGTTTTTGTAGTTTTTGTGGTTACAAAACATATTGTGTCTCAAAATAATGGTTTGACTGATGACACTGATCCTTCTAGATGGGGGGGCTTTGCATTTGAAGTCGATACTTTAATATTACTCTATATAATATCTAATAATGGAAGCTTAAAAATTAATTTTGTTAATCTGTCACTATGCCAAAATTTTTCCTTCTTAAATGGTTTGGAAAATGAAATATGTTTACGAAATAGTTTGATATATAAATGAACGTTTTAACCCAAAAGCCTGCTGAGGAATTCTGGTTGTGGAGGCGATGAAATAATGCTGTTGTGTGTTAATCATGGGTACTTAGATGTCGCCATTAAAATGAATAGCTCTTGGGTGTACATTAGAGTTCGAATAAAATCTGATTACAATTAAAATAGTTTTGCCTTGTTTTAACAAAGACAAAAGTGCATGCTAATTGACTAGAATTACAACATAGGCTTGAGTAACTATCTAGTTAAGTAAGTAATTTATTTAGAATAAAAACAAGACTTATAATTAAGTATCTGTTACAAAAGCCTGAACACAAGGAAACGCAATGCAAATTAAAATAATACACTGCATCAATTAATTACGACTCAGTCACTCACTCGTGTGTGTATAGTCAACATTAAGATTTTTTTTTTTTTTAATTTATTTATTTTAACAACGGACTTGTTCAAACATTGACTATACTTAATAGATAATGATATGCTCAATGTAACACTCGAACCTTTTCTTATCAAACTCAGGTGAAAAATCTAACACAAAATGCCATTTGATTGGGCTCCTCCCCGGCCGGCTGGCCAGCCAAATGGGGGGGATAAAATAAATAAAAAATACAATTAAGTACAGAGAGCAGCCTCTGTATACAAAGTTTATATATTGTCAATAACCCCAATACGTTTTTATTATGAAATTCACATATACCATCGAGGATACTAATAAATTCATATAAAAATAATAATAATAAATTTGTATAATAAATGGTAATTATATTTATAAATTATTCGTTAAAAAAAAGTGTTGTTTCAATACAGTGTAATTTGTGTATAAGTTAGTTCAAATTGGTGATATGCCTTTTAATTTGGTAGACCTGGCAAGCTTAGTTGAGGACAAATTAACATGATGACATACGAATTGAGTAATAATGATAATAATAATAATAATAATAATTATTATTAAATAATTAAATAACAAACAAATCCAAAACCCAAACTCCTGTACAATGTCATCATAGCTTATAACATGGTATAGAATCCTTCCAGTGAAGTCTTGATGGGACAAGTATCTAAAGAAACAAACTCAAACCCCCCAAGTGGAAGGCTAAGATACAACCTGGGAGGCTATATAAGGCGGAAAGACCTCTGTAGCATGGGGACAGTGACATTAGAGAAAAAAAGGCAATATAAGAGTGTGATTATAATCTAAGAACAAGAGTAACTAGTATCTCGAACCAAACCCGAGGAACATAATATAAGCCTACTGAGGCTTTTTTTGACCAACACTCATCCTATACACTTATGCTTAATGTTGATCGTTTCATTTGTAGTTATCTAATACATGCATTTCAATAAGGGTATTAAAGGTTGATTAGCATCCCATCTTTAAAAATTAATTATGTGAGGAAAAAAGCAAGTCTGACTTATTTTTGCCTGCTATAATTGGTGCTATCCAGCTGACAAGAAGAGAAAACGAGATAAGAAGGTAGGGAAGGGCATCACCAAGGAGGGCAAGATCCAAGAAGAGACCTCTCCCGAGTAAACTAGGGGTCCCATGGCCACCCGGTCACAACAAAGGAGGGGTGGAGAAGTCGTTGAGACTGATCCAAAATGACGCCATCGGGTTCCAAATTGGAACCCTCCCTTGGTCTTGGATGGAGCTCCCCTCACCTTGGATTCCTCCATCCAAGATTTTGACAATGGGAGGGCAGGCTACGTTGCCAACTCCATGGAGCAAGCGCTCCTGCTGCCTCAGGACATGGCTGAGCTTTGTAATTTGAAGAAGTATGAAATGTACCTATCACTAAAGAGGGACTTAGCCCTAGTATGTGCACATCTTTTCTTACTCTAATTTGTGCAAGTGCATCCCTTTGTGTTTTGCTTAGAGGCCTTATTAGTATCACTAACCCCTTCTTCTTCTTTTTTGAAAACAGGCAACGCAAGTGGCCCATGTTGCCGAGGAGTGGGTGGACCAGACTCTTTATGAGAAGAAAGGGGAGGAGCAGGGGTAGGAGGCCTTGGCACTATAGGTACCTCAAGAGTGGCATCACTAGCATGAGACTCCAGTAAGAATAATAAGTCAGGTAGCCTTTTCTTGATCACCATCCCTTCAGGAACTTTAGTGGCCCCCTAGTCAATACTAACTGCAACAGCAACTGGAGTGGATGTTATTGCTGCGTCCTCGGTCACGTCGAGACGGTAGAAAACTTCAAAAACTTCTTCATGGACCAAGCTTCCAAAAATCTCTTCTTCAACCTTTTCAGATTAAACCTCAGCCTCATCCTTAGATTGGATAATCTTTTCACATTTGGTTATGAGTTGAGCCACTTGGTGTGCGGGGAGCTCTACGAATTGGGTTCCGGCAAGAGTAGCTTTCTGGATGAATCCTTCAATGGCCACATCCACCCTAACAAGACGAGGGTCTTTAGCCTTGATTATGTGCTTCGAGATCTGGAAAAGAGTGGAGATAGGCTTGAAGCTGAGGATGACGTGCGTAGCTTGGAGTTGGTCATCGTGATGGAGAAATATCTCAGATTTCAAGATTCGGTTGACCTTATCGAAATTCACCAAGCTTCATCTCTTGGTTGTGGCCTTTTTATCTAAAGAACAAATAATAGAGACAAGGGTAAGGAATTGAATAAAGAAAAAGAGGGGAAAAAAAATCATCTCCTAGCAACTGAAAGTTTAAAACCTTTAGGGAATTTCTAAGCCACTCCACCTAGTTTACCATCCTTGGTCAGGCAGTGCAGTCCATCATGCCACTCCCCTAAAATGATAAGAAAGTCCTCGTCCATGCCTTTATTGGTCTTGGGGAGGCAGAAAATTAGCCTCATGGTAGGAACCCTAGTTTTCAGGTAATATCAAACCTCCTTATTATTCTGGCAACTATATACCCAATTTACATCATGATGAATGAGGATTACACCAATTTTCTCGTTTATCACATCTACACTACCTAATATCTTAAACATGTTGGGGGGCACACTAAGTGGGACAGAGTCTAAAAAGACACCAAAAATCCCTAGTTACCCTACCCATGGGAATTCTCATTCCCCTTTCTATAAACGCTATCATTGGAATTACTATAGCCTCAGAAGGCCTTTTCTCATGCCACTCTCCTAAGTGGAAATGTTCTATGGTGACATCACTAGGAATCTTATACCGTTTCTTAAACTCTTCCTTGTGCTCGAGGGTGTCAACTAAGCTAAAGAACCTACCTATTGTTAAGCAAAATAAGAAAGAAAAGAGATCTTAACTTGAATAAAAAGAAGAATCATGAGACACTTACAAAGAAATAGAAGAGAAAGGGCTCCTCGTACGAGTTATCTAGAAGGGGATAGATGTTTTCTTTGCTAAAGGTAAAAATGGGGAAAAGTCACCCCATCCCCTCCTTTTATAAGGGCTAAGAAAGGAGCGGCAATTTTCTTGTTCCTTTGAAGTGAATTATGGGGACTGTAGGATCACAATCTCACCGTAAAACGTGGGTAACAGGGAGCCGTCTGCTGTATTTACTTCTGCATAGTGGATTTTGAAGCGTCAGGAGTGTGTCTCAAGTCAGTTGAAAAGACACCCATACGTGGGAACACATCTGGAACGTGCCAAATGCCTCTCCACATTTACCAAAACCACCATTCCCTAAAAAGAATAGGAAGTGAGGTTTTAGGTGAGGGGGGTATTGTGGGAGGATAAGAATCCAAGGACAAGGTCAAAAGAGAGAAGCCCAATGTTAGAAGAACAGATCTCGAAAGGCACTAACAGCAAGCCCTCGGGAAAAATATAAACAACTTATCATAAGCCTAGGGAGACTATAATGCCCGAGGACCTTAAGGATACTCTTTTGTCCTCAAAAGGACCAAAGACCAGTTCTGAAGACCATCGGGCACAAATCGAGGAAGAGGAGGGAGATTTGTCAGCAAGTAAAGAAGAGAAGACTATAGATAACGTATCCATAACCTCCGCATTTAATGCTTTGAACACACTTGACTGGCCGTATTAATGAGGAAATGACTCCTGAACAGTGTCATCACAGCTTATAGCATAGCATAGAAGTCTTCTAGTGAAGTCTTGATGGGATAAGTATCAAGGAAAACAAACTCAAACCCTCAAAGTGGAAGGCTAAGATACAACTTGAGATTCTATATAAGGCAGAAAGACCTCTGTAGCAAGGGGATAGTGACATTAAAGAAAAGAAAAAAGCAATCTAAGAGTGTGATTATAATCCAAGAACAAGTGTAACCAATATCTTGGACAAAACCCGAGGAACATAATATAAGCCTCCTGAGGCTCTTTTTGACCAACTCTCATCCTATACACTTATGCTTAATGTTGATCCTTTCATTTGTAGTTAATCCAATACATTTTAGTAAGGGTATTAAATGTTGATTAGCATCCCATTTCTAAAAATTAATTATGTGAGGAAAAAAGCAAGTTTGACTTATTTTTGCCCGCAATAGTAACATATAGAAAGCATTTTTATTAAGAAAATATTAGATGTAGATTTTATATAAGTAAAACAAGTGTTTTAAATGAAGAAATAGTAGATTTGTTTTTATTTAAATAAAAATAAATGTTTTTTTTTTCTTTGAGAGGGTTTTAACCTATGGTATCCGCTCTTGATGATAAGTTTTTATCATCAAACCAGGACAACAAACATTTTTTGATATAGGTAGGGATTGAACCCCAGATCTCTTATTCAATCATCAGAGACTTTACTAGTTGAACGAACTGAAACCCAAAAAAACAAAAACAAAAACAAAAACAAAAACAAGTGTTTAATATGAAGAAATAAAAGATTTGGTTTTTGTATATATAAAAAAATGATTTTCATAAAGAAAAACGTTGCAAATCTAAGTATATATTATATAGGAAAACATTTTTGGTATGAAAATAATAATAGATCAAGGTTATTATTATTATTATGATAGATCTAAGTGTATATAGTATATAGGAAAATAGATCTAAGATCACATCTTACATATATTAATTCTAAGGCATGTAAGGAAATAGATCTAATAATTCATCATGTGAAATATTTAAATCAAGTAATTAAAACATGTGAAAATTTTAGATCCAGCAATTAAAGCATGTTATATACCTGCATGCAGTGATGAAAGCAAAGGGGATCTCTTAGGAATGTGAGAGATCTTTAAAATAAAATCTCTCAAATTTCTAAGAGGGATGTACTAATAAATGAAAATTTTTTTTGAAGGGAGTCTACAAAAATCTATTCTATTGAAGATCAGGATTCTTGCAGAGCTTTAGGAATCTTTCAAAAATTAGAGGAATAACGGGTGGCTTTACTGATGAGTGAGTCCCTCTATTTATAAAGGTGTAAGTGACTTGTTAAATAAGCTGAAATAGCTTAAAGCGTCAGCCAATACATACCGGGTGCGGTTTATCTTTTTTTATTTTTTTTAAATGAGATTTGAAAAAAAAAAAAAATCACAGGAAAAAAATCAAACAAAACTACTGATTGTTTCAATCGGCACATGGGAAGTGCCGATCGACACACTTGAAGTGCCATTTTGGCATTTCAGCTTTTTGTCCAAGTTTGGACTTTTTTTTGGTACGTTGTTGAGCATTTTTTGAGCCTTAAATTGTATTTGAATGTATTTTTAATGTATTATTTTGATAGAGTATATTCCAAATTGACAATTTTTAAGACTTTTAATACAAATTTCTTGAAGATAATTATTGTGTGGGGGATTTCCCGCACAAGCTATTTGTCTGTTTTGGGGAGTCAAGCCTGCACGGTTTTGTTCTTGAGCGACATGAGTTTCCTCCTCAGGTTCGACCCATTTTTGGGAAGCCTTTGGATTCTGTTCCACATTGGCAAGAAATGCGCCCCACGCATGCCTTATAAGCTCTTGGGCAAAGGTCTTTTATTGTGAAGACCATTTTTGCCTTTTTGCCTCAGACCATGTGTGGCACTTGTAATCGATTTTGACTCAAAACTCAGAGTCCCACATCGAAGGAAAACCCCCCTACTTGCTGCCTTATAAGCTGTGAAGCCAAGAGAGTAGTGTACCACCATCAAATCCTAATCAATTCAACCGTCTGATTAAGGAACATAATGTATTGTTGTGATTGTTGAAATCTCAAGATCATTTTTATGCAATGTGATCAATTAGTTATGGACTAAATTAAAACCATGCTTTTGAATATGTAAAATGATAATTTTGTTATCTTTCAAGGTTAAATTATGAGTGTGAAATAAGGTGTCACAATGATAATAAAATTAAATATTAAATAGAAATCTGTACTTTAAATGAGTGGCTGTGTAATAATTAAAAAAGAATCAGGTCATGAAGTAAAGTTATACATAACTTAAAATTTTTATTAATTAAATAAAGAGGAAGGAGAAGAATTCAAAAAGTCAGGGGGTTACTCATGGATGGCCCTTGGCTTCCACACCTGGATGTACCCATGCGATATTTTTTTATTGACAAATTATTCACACGCTTACAAATTCTTGAATAAAGGACCTCACCATCCATCCTGTAATCGAGAAGATGCACCCATATAAAAAAGATGTGCAGACTCAATCACATATGGACACATTTTTTCTTACCATGAGGATATTATGTAAAACTCCACATTACCTTTGCTCGAATTTAGAAGAGGTTTGCTAGGGCTAACTAACGTGGATGAATTAGTAGAACAACTACTACACGAACATAGTGTTTGACCTTTCATTGACCCCGTGATGCTAGTTGATGTATAGGATAATCTACAAATGTCTATTGGAGGCTCAACATACATTGGCACCGGTAACTTTGATGGAAGAATGGGTAAAGGAGTTTCAAAACTAAGTACATTTATCACTTGCCTTATAGAGGGTCGGATTGTGGGATCAGGATGACAATACCATAAGCCAACCACCATCAAGCGCTCCATTTTTTCTTCATCATATTCCATACTTAATCTCTTATCGACAGCTTCAATGAGCTGGTCTTTTCCATAGAGATTCCACACCCACTCTACAAGACTTACCTTGTTTGGTTCTGCTTGTGGTTGGACTGGCTTTCTTCCACATGCAATTTCGAGAGAAACCACCCCAAAACTATAGACATCAGATTCCTTAGAAACCTTGCTAGTGATAACACACTCTGGGACTAAATAGCCCATGGTGCCTGCCAAGACAGTAGTTTGTGAGCCTAACTCCTGGTCTACAAGCCTTGCAAGACCAAAATTGCCAAGCTTGGCATTGAAATTTGAATCCAACATGATGTTTCTAGACTTTATATCTCTATGGATCACACATTGTTGCCATTCTTCATGAAGGTACAACAATGCAGATGCCAATCCAAGAGCTATCTTATACCTCACAGGCCATATTAGCGTAATCTCTACTCCAAATAGATGAGTATCAAGGCTTCCATTAGGCATGTACTCATACACAAGAAGTAACTCCCCTTGTTCATGGCACCAACCAATGAGTTGAACCAAATTTTTGTGTCTCAAATGGCTAATGATCGTCACTTCTGACATGTACTCCTTTTTTCCTTGCTTTGATCCTTTTGAGACTCTTTTGACCGCAACTTCTGCATTGGATTCACTTAACAAACCCTTGTAAACACCTCCAAATCCTCCCTCTCCAAGCTTCCCTCCTTCAGCAAAGTTGTTCGTTGCATGGATAATTTCACGGTAAGTGAAACTTTTTGGTCCAGTTCCTTTTTCAAATTCAATATCCATACATACATCATCTCCAAAATTTTGTGTGTTCCCATTAGCCCTTTTTCTCCAGCAAATGAACCAAAGTAGACCTAATGCACAACTCACTACACCAAAACTCAATGCTAAACCAATGATCAACGCTAATTTGTTTTTCCTATTTCCATCATTAGGATCTGATGTTGAATTGAATGACCAAGAAAGTATAGTATGCGTCTCAATTGACACACCTGTTGCAGCGGAGAAACCAACACTAACCCATTCCGGCAAAACAGTCATCAAGTCAACAATATATGAAAGACTAGAATTCCCATTGAAAACTGGATTATCAGCAAAAGTAAGGAACACGCTCAAGGTTTTGGTTGTAGAGTTATAACTTACCCATGCGTTTGCTGTGTTGCTAAAGCTACCATTCCATGTGACATTTACATCAGAGACAATGGAATTGACATCGATTCCAACATGATTAGCTCTTGGATCCCCCCCATTTTGGTAAGTGTCAAACTCAACTGCAACGATTTGATTCTCAGTGGCATTGAGAGCTGATTCATTACTAAACAGTCCAAGATACCCGCCAGCTGAATTGGTAGGCATGTCAGAACCAAATGGTGCGATGAAGAACTAGCCCATCAGCAGACACATGACCATCAACACCTGCAATGATGAAGGAGAAGTGAGTGGTGAAGTCTGTAAGCCACCCAGTGCTTTTATCCCAAAGGTGCACTCGTTCATAATATGAGGCACGACCAACACTATTATTGAGGGTGCTGTTGACTGAATCCTTTGTGAGTTGGAGACCTACTGGGTCTGGGTATGCAGCACCCTGTAAAATTAGGTTGCGGAAGTCGAAGTCGAAGTCGAAGTCATGGTTGGAGACTGGAGAAGTCGAAGTAAATTGATTTTGCTTGCGGAAGTGGAAATAAAAAGAAGATGAAGAGCTGATTGAGAAGAAGAGAACTGATTTTTTGAGTTTGAAGAATGCTAGAACGTGTGCTGGAGATGGTTGAATGCGATGAGAAGAAAATGAAGGTGTCCAATTACAGGCTTTTATAGGAGTACTTCAACAGTGTATATCTTTGTTTTATCTCAATTTTCAAGGCTTCGTTCTCCTTTTTGTTTAGTATTTTAGTTAGTATTTTTAAATTGGTCAACTCGGTTAGTCCTGAACTGTCCGAGTAAGTATTTACCTTGAACCAAATTATGAACTAATTAATAATTATTGACCTGGTAAGAGTCGCACTTGTGAGACAATCCTAAGCATTTGACCAATTGCTAGAATATATCGAACCATGATTACAAATTTTAAACATATATCCTTTGTTTTTTTTTTTTTTTTTTGCTAAAAATTTCAACCATATATCCTAGAGTATTGAATGAACATCATTTTGATGATGAGGATTAGAGAGAAGTCAAGGGTCATATACAACGTATATTCACAGTCCCAATGTGAGTGGTTAATTAGCTTTTAGATTTGAGATGATGTCCCAAACATATTATATTATGACCATTATTCTAAAATTGCGTGATAATAATAATAATAATAATAAACTAGGGAAAGGAAGCATTCAAGGTTTAAAGTAGATATTTAACTGGAAATCAAATTGTGATAAAGTAATGAATGATGTAATATGTAATTGAAACCGGTATCTTTGATGGTATCCTGAAATACTTCCACACAAGATTAAAAAAAATGAAAATCATTATGGACATGACAAAAGTCTCATAAACATACAATATTAATAAAGAGAGCTAAAAGGAAAATTAAATAGACTCAACTACAAACAAGAGAAGAGCTCTCTCGTAAAACCTAAATAAACCCAAAGAGTTCTTTTTCATAATGAAATACAAAAATTAGTACTTCCAGTTGTCACAAGTGCTAACTAAATATTTATTTAACACTTCTGTTGAGTGAAGTACTGCACAAGCAATAGAATTCAAATACAAATACAAAACTAAAAAAGAAGAAAAAAAAAAAGAGGTCAGCAAAGACTCTTCAAAGAGGCGTGGGAATGGCATTCCTACACATAAAAATTTAGTTGAGTTCATGTCCTTAATGTCACTTGATTTTTATCAGAGTTACTAACCAAAAAATAAACCACGCATTACTTCAAATCCCCATTTTGATTTGAATTTAGTCAAATATCACAAATGAAGCTTCTTATTCAGCTCCACCGACCCATCTAAAACTGTAAATATTAATCAATTCCAAGAAATATTTGAATTTGTGCAAATGGATTGACTCATGTCTATTGGATTATCAACAATGCCAATATTTTGAAGAAGAATTTTTCTCTCATCAATAATTTCAAGAAGAAAGTGGAAGAGAATATAATGTACTTATGATCCTTAGTCATTGTCTCCCTTATAATATATACTTGTGATCCTTTGTCAAACACAAATAGATGGTACCACTCCGTCAAAAAAAAAAAAAAAAGATGGTACCGCAAGCCTATCGGCCTATCTACTGATTTTCTGTTAATTGTTTTTTGACATCTCTATATGTTTCTCTTCCAAAGTAATATCAATTTTTTGTTGGATTAGAGCATCCATAACTTCACATTGTCACATGCCAAAATATTTGTTTATTCCATCAAATTGTCTCTACCACATATTTGGAATTTGAGTCCATAGTCCTAATTGCCAAAGGCTTTGTAGAAGACCAACCTGACATCTTTCTCTCCACTACTTAGATCCATGATACACTGAACATAATCTCCACAGACAACAAATCCTAGGCAGTGAATATTAGCTCTAATACCACTTTGTTGTAATTGTAGTGTAAAAACCAGATCGAATTATCTGGTGAGTCTAGGTTAACTAAGAACCAACCACCAACACACAATTGGAAATTTCCATTTTTGTTGGGAACTACTCGAATCGTGGCCAAACTGCTTGGTTTAGTGGGTTTGTCAATTTCTTCCCCACAATATTTTGCTACAAATGGCTGAAAATCGACCTAGATCGTTGTGAAAGCAAAATGTTGTTCGTTGGAAGCTGAAAGTGGTCATTCTCATTCGTCTTTCCTGAAAGCCCATGCCATCTCTTGTTTGCTGAATCTTTTTTTTTTTTTTTTTTGCAAAAGAGAGACTGGGGGATGGGGAGAAAAAGAGTGAGATGGAGATGTAGAGAATGTAGAATAGATTAATTGAAAGGAGTCTTTTTCGATTTGTTTTAGGAGATGGGGAAAAGATACTAAGGGGAGGGGTGGAGACGTAAGAGTGCATGTAAGAGACTAAAAAGGGGGATTTTGATATGATTGTCAAGAGTTTTTTTTTTTTTTGATAATTCAATATTCAAGGGAGATGGCATTTGATCTTGGGTGTCTTCATTAGGGAAGTTGCATTTGTGAATAGATATTAGTGCTTGTGTGATTTGAATTCAGACATGGCTACCGAACAAAAAAGAAACAAACACACAAGTCAAATATGTTGATAGGTTGTTACCACAGTTTTTTTTTTTTTTAATTGTTTTAGTAATATATAAATACTAAAAAAAATACCCTATTGGGAGGTACCATATGGACTAAGGGTGAGGCTTAGGTCCACTAGATCCGTTAAGATGATAACACGTGCCATTATTTTAACGAGTCCAGTGCAACTAGGCACTGGACCCAAACCTAACCCATGGACTAATGGGTCTAGTAGTATCCTAGTAGTATTTGTACCTTATAATTTCAAAAAGCCTACTATCAATATCAGTTTGGGCAAATTACAACTTACTCACCTGTAATTTGGTTGAAATTTAAGCTGCCTACCTATGATTTAAAATTTAACACTTTATCCATCTAAGGTTTGACCAAAATTTAAGTTGCTCCTTATGTTTTGAAATCTTATGATGCAAGTTTTCTGTTGGATTCTTTTTTATCTTATTTAATCTTGTAATTTTATGTTTTTTATGTTTTTGGAGGAGAGAAACATAAAAGTGAAGCAAAATCACATATTTAGCCATGTTTTTAACATAGATGGATTAAGAAAATCTAACTAAACTAATCTCAAGTAGGTAAAGTGTCAAACTTCAAATCACAGGTTAACACTTTATCCATCTAAGGTTTGACCAAAATTTAAGTTGCTCCTTATGTTTTGAAATCTTATGATGCAAGTTTTCTGTTGGATTCTTTTTTATCTTATTTAATCTTGTAATTTTATGTTTTTTGTGTTTTTGGAGGAGAGAAACATAAAAGTGAAGCAAAATCACATATTTAGCCATGTTTTTAACATAGATGGATTAAGAAAATCTAACTAAACTAATCTCAAGTAGGTAAAGTGTCAAACTTCAAATCACAGGTAGGCAATTTAAATTTCGACCAAACCACAGGTAAATAAGTTGTAATTTGCCTTATCAACTTTCATCCAAATGCGATTGTACAATCAAACCTGCTGTCTCCTTCTATACCTATTACATATGGCACGTCCCTTTCATTAAATTTGAGTATATCTAGAGTTTGTGTCAAATCGTTTAAAATTCTATGTGGTTAAATTTAATTATTGCTAAACTAAACCAAAGTTTTAAGTTTTTAAGTAAGTTGACAGAAGTTAGACTTTAGATTTACTCCACCTTAATTTATGACCCCTTAAATATATGGACCTCATCATTTCACATGGAAATGAAAATAGGGAGGATATAAATTCCCCAAAACCATTGCCCTCCACTTCTTACCAACCCAATCTCAAATTTACCCTCGTTGTCATGAATGCAAATATTTCTATTCCATTTTTTGTTTCCACTTTATATTCTATCAATTCTAACTTGTCATATATTTGTTTCACTTTCTTTATAAAATAACCAAAGTTTAAAAAAGAAAAAAAAAAAATCAAACAGATGACATATCTTGAATGGTGGAGCATAAAATAGAACATAAAAAGTGAGATAGAAGTTTTGGGATTGATATCCAGTGGGCTATTGCAACTTTCAATAACCCTAGCTATTGTACCTTGCAATAGCAAATCAATGGTTTAGATCAAAAGATATAAAATTCACTTTTAATCTCAGCTGTTGAATTAGAAAAAAAAAAAAAAAAAACCTTTAATTTTTTTTTTTTTTTTTTTTTGCCCTTCTTTTTTTAACTTCTCTCCCACAAAGGGTAATTACATGGTGCAATAGCATATGCACCGAATCTCAATCCAAATTTTTGTATTCCGTTGTCATTATTAGAAACTCTGGTACATGTCCTCAGAGGTTGCTACTTACACCTTTGGCATCCTTCCCCCCTCCTAGCCACTCTTTCGAACTTCTATAATATGGACATAAAAAAGTTGGTGCACATCAAATCTGCTCAACAAGACCCCTATGGCCCTATATAAGTATATAACACTACAAGCCAACTACCATCAAACACTCTATTTGATCCTCATCAAATTCCATACTTAATCTCTTATTAATTGCCTCAAGGAGTTGGCCTCTTCTATAGAGGTCCCACACCCATTCTACATTAATGTTTTTTTTTTATTGGTTCTATTTGTGGTTCAATTGGATTTCTTCCATAGGCAATTTCTAGGGAAACTACCCCAAAATTATAGACATAAGATTCCTCAGAAGTCCTACCCTTGGTGGCACATTTTAGGGCAAGATAGCCTATGGTGCCTACCAAAACAATTGTTTGTTAGCCCAACTTATGGTCTACAAGTCTTGTAAGATGACCAAAATCACCAAGATTATCATTGAAATTTGAATCCAACATGGTATTGCTAGGCTTTATATCTCTATGCACCACATATTGTTCTCACTCTTTATGTGAGTATAGTATTGCAGAAGTCAATCCCTGGACTATATTGTTAGGGTTTTAGACTCCAGTTGTCTCAAATTTAATCAACTTTTACCCAAATAATTAATTAGCTTAATTATGATCCTGATTAAAATGATTAACACATCAAACAAGTACATATCACATGAATACCAAGAATGATGACTCAGGAAACTTTTAAAACTGTGGTTTTAAAGTAAAAATCCTAAGGATGATTTGACCTAAACAATCCACAAGGCTACATATCTATTAAAATATAATCGAAGTTTATACAATAGAGTTAACCCTAAATCTACTGTTACCTCATGTAGTATTTAATGGTGTGACCACACATAGCTTCAAATCCAGAAATTCTTCTATTGTGAAACTGTTGTACATAAACTTTCCTGTTTGACTTTGAGATCTCCACTCAAAGCTTTTAAATCAACAACTGTGGTTGATTATATGCGGCAACTTTGTTTTATAATTGAATCTGTTGTTTGCACAAGATTTCCAATTGTAACTCCAAAAAGGTATGAAAAATCTCCAAATTTGTGTGCATAACATTGCCCTCTTGAATGTGTAAAAATGTGCTCTAGAAATCTCATAGTTTGGATAGACTGTGACTTAGATCTATTCTCTAAAGAGCTTAAGGTTTTTGCCTCTATAATCTCTTAATAAGTCTTTTTTAATGGGCCTTTATATAGACTCTCCACTAAGGTTATAAAAAACCACCTATACTACAAACTTAAAAAATCACGTTAGATTTCAAATTTTGAATCTATGATTCTTGATTGGTCAAACTAGCAATTGAACTAGAGTTGAACTAATATCGATCGGTCGAGCCAAGTGTTGAGCCAACAGTTGAACTGACAAAAACTCAGGTTTCTTTGGCAAATCTTGAGCTTTCGTCTTGGACTTATTAATTTACATTAAGAACTCAAATAGACTCAATATTTTTGACATCAATTGCCAATGCCTAGTCCTTTGGTCTTAACATATATTATACCTTACTGGCCATATTAGTGTACTCTTTGCTCCAAGTAGATGAGAATCAAGGCTTCTATTAGACATGTACTCATACACAAGAAGTAACTCCCCCTGTTCATGGTGCCAACCAATGAATTGAACCAAATTCCTATGTTTCAAACAGCTAATGATCTTCACTTCTGATATGTACTCATTTTTCCCTTACTTCGATCCTCTTGAGACTCTTTTTACTGCAATTTCTACATTGGATTCACTTAGCAAACCCTTGTAAGCGCCTCTAAATCCTCCCTCTCCAAGCTTCCCGCCCTTAGCAAAGTTGTTTGCTGCACAATTAACGGTAAGAGTAAAGCCTTGGCCTAGTTCCTTTTCCAAATTCGTCATCTATATATACAGACATCATCACCCAAATCTTCTTTATTCCCACCAGCCCTTTTACTCTAACAAATGAACCAAATTACAACTCCACAAATCACTATACCCATACCTGCAGCAAAACCAATCCCCAAGCCCAATTCCTTTTTCTTGTTACCACTTACCATCTGCCATCTTGTTTGGAGTAGTACCATCAACGTTCATCTTTTGAACAGTATTAGAATTTTCCTTTGCTGTGGTTGAGTAGTACCACCATTGTTTTCCTTGTTTGGCTGAGTAAGCCCGTGTTTACGCTCCAAGCTTGAACTGAATGACCAAGAAAGTATTGTATGTGACTCGACCAATTCACCTGTTGCAGCGGACAAAGCAACTCTAGCCCATTCGGCCAAGATAGTCTTCAAGTCAACAATATATGAAAGGCTACTAGAGTTCCCGCTGAAGACTGGATTATCTGCAAAAGTAAGGAACACACTAAGATTTTTGGTTGTTGACTTATAACTTACCCATGAATTTGCTGTTAACCCACAGTTAAAACTTCTATTTCATGAGACGTGCCTTCGAGACAATTGAATTAATTGACAACGATTCCAACATGATTATCACTTTGATCAAGAAAATCAAGGTTTTTGTAAGTGTCGAACTTGACTGCAACAATTTGATTTTGAGTATTGTTGAGAGCGAATTTATTACTAAACAATACAAGGTATCCCCCAGCTCAATTGATAGGGATGTTGGACTCAAATGGTGCAATGAAGGAGAGTCTGTCACCGGTCAACATATATGTTTGGTTTGTAATTGTCCCTGTACCATTAATTACTTGAATGATAAAGGAGAAGTGAGTGATGAAGTCTGTCAGCCTTCCTGTACTGTTATTCCAAAGGCACACTTGTACATGGAATGAAGCACGACCAACACTAGAATTGACTAAGTGGGTGCATGTATTCTTATTGCTTGCTTGGGAACAATTTATTTAGTTGAAACTGAAAATTTTTTATTGAAAGTACTTAGATAAAATTGAAAAGTAGTTGAAATAGTACAGTGAGATCTAAAAATAATATAAAAAAGTACAATGGGCTCATGAATAGTAGCAAAAATAAGCTAAATAGTGAAAAAACTGATTTTTTAAGCCAATACTAAACACACACTTAGTGGTTTGGAGACCTTCTAAGTCCGTGTATGCATCACCTTCAAAGGTTAAGTTTCTCTTTTTTACCTTTTAAGTGTTTACCATTTAAGATGTTAGTAATTTGGTGAGGAGATCCAACCTATTGTAAGCCATTGCCCATGACTAATGAGCGTCCACATGGGTTATGATAAGTGAGATTTTAATTTTTAAAATTAAGTTGATATGAGTTGTTAAGATAAGTGGTTAAGTAAATGTAGGGCCACTCATCTTTATAGAATTACTCATCCTATCTATTTTTAAATATCCATGCAATAGTAATATAAAATTTTATCTAATAGAAAATTGAGAGACAAAAAATATGCAGATTTTGTGTGTGTGCTTCTCTCTAGACTTCCCATCAATAACCCCCTAAAACTTGAAGTGCGGAAATCCCTGTAAAGAATTAGGTAGCCTTTATAGAAACAAGAAGGTGTTCCAATAACAATAGAGATTGTGTGAAGAGTTTGTAAAGAAAACTAAGAAAGATCTGGATGTGAGTACTAAGTATTCATTTTCCTACGAGGTAAGTAAATATATAGCCTATCATATATATTCAACATTGGTATTAGGGCTTTATTTGCTTGTTTTCACTCCTAAATTGTACTATGATCTCTTTTGTTTGGAATAATTTTATATGCGTGCGTGATCAAACTAAAATTAAAAATTTCGATTTAAAAAATTTTATTTAGAGGATATGTTATAATATGTATATGGATATCTGAAGCACATGAATATGCTTCTAATAATGTCAGTACCACATGGTCCTAAAATTTGATAGAATTCTGTGGCATATAAAGAGTCATGGAAAGGCCAAGGTGTTAGAGAGCGTAAAACATTCATAGTCCTAATTACTTCTAGCATAATATTGGAAGGAAAAGATAGTTCATCTGTATCATACAATTCTCTTAATGGTCACAACTCACTAGTCACAACCTCCAATTTTACAACCTGACGTGTTAGAAAGTAATAAGCAGATAGGATACAGTAGAAGGTGCACAAAGACTAATGGGATTTTTCACAAAGTAAATGCGTTGGTATTACGTTAAGGTTAGAATATTATCAAGAATTTGTCAGGAAGTAAATATGCACGGGTGCCTAACGTTGTCAAATAATCATCAAGGTGAAAAACTAATGTGAAATGGAGAAATGAGAACGTTAATTCTAATTAAAAAGGCAATGATCTGTAGCAAAGAAGTCTGGTGCATCATGGCGTGCTTGTTTGCTTTCTGGTTCATAATGTTGATATATAGTTTTCCTTTTTGCAGGCTCTACTGCCTCAGTTCCATGTCCAAGTACTTTGCTCGTTGTCATCAAGATGCAGCTTCCACGGCACCATTAATCATAAAGAAATCCCTTCATTTTTTTATATTTTATTTAAAGAACTCTCAATAATTTTTTTTTTAATTGAATACAAATTTTAACAAAACTACCGTTGAATTACATTATTTTCATATAATCTCCATATTTGCGAAATTTCAAGGTAATCAAAAATCAATAGCAATATCATCAGTTAATTGTTTATATTCAAGTTTTTATAGTTTAAAATAATGCGTAAATGATGAGTTTATTAATCAAATAATAAATAATATCTGATTGATATGAAAATTGGCATGTATGTTAAGAACATATAAAATATGTAATCTAATGATGAAAATTTCAAAATATGAAACCAATAATAAGTTATTGGATAGTGTAACATTATTTAGGATTACACTAGGTGTAACTCTCTCTCTCTCTCTCTCTCTCTCTCTCTCTCTCTCTATATATATATATATATAGATTTTAAGCCATTATGTAATTTATAAAAAAACTTAAAAGGGAAGAACACTAAATTTCAAATCAACCACAATGCCATCAATCGAATAGTAAGAATCCAGGTCAAGTCAGATAGAGAGAGCTTAAAACCACAAAAATCTAGAATTGACAACTCAAATTTGATCAGAGAGAGTGAGAATCCAATATGACCCAAATCAAATAGTAGAGAGAGTTCAACATGACCAAGCTAGTAAAAAGAGATAGAAGCAAAGAGAGAGTGTGGGGTGCCTCTAGTAGTGAATTGATCTAGGAATTATGCACCACCATTACCATCTCTATGTAGTGAACTTTATATATGCACTATGATCTATGAATGTGTAGGGAATAATCTGTATCTACAACTTTTGTACCACAACTCTAATGTGTGACAAAATTCTAACAAAGGTTGTGATCCAAAACTAATGGTCCTAGAACAGCAGAAGTACTAGTGGGGGAAAGGGGATACATTGTTTTGAAGGTGGTGCCGGTTTGATAATTTGTATTGCAGTTCCAAAATATGAATGGGTTGTTTAGGTTAGAAATTTAGAAACCATTTATTGGGAAATATTCTCTCACATTTATTTTATGGAAAATTATTAGGTACTTCCGAACTACCATAAATGTGTGCTCTCCCTTCTCACATTAATGGTAGATCTCACTACAAATTTAATTAGTAGAACTCACCATTCATGTAAGAGGAGAAAATATGCATTTATGATACTCTAGGAATACACAATAATTTCCTTTATTTTATATACCCTTTAATATAATATCCATAATTTTATATGTTAATGTACACATTTTTTAAAAAGAAAAACAATTAATATTCACATGAAACCGGTGTGAAATAACTTGTGTAAAGAGAATCATTGAAATGTTGTTCAGTTTGGTTCGCTTTCACAATGTTGTTCAGTTTGGTCCGCTTTCATGTGAAAGCGGACCGAACTTTTTTGTGTTCTATTCTTTGTATTCTTAAAAAGTCTAATCAAATTAATTTTTTATATATGGTAGTACTTTTGTTTTTTTTTTTTTTCTCTTTAAATATTTGAATTTTAAAACTTAAAACAATTTTAATTTTTAGTATTTTTTATTTTTTTTAAAATCAAAATTATGTCATATTTGGGAGCTTGACTAACGACCCAATTATGACTGATATTAATGGGAAAATGAATTAAATAATGTTAAAATTTAGAGGACCAAATTGAACGACATTCAAATTATAGGAATATATTGAATTTTAGGTAAAATTAAATAGTGCTATTTTTAATTTACCCAAAGAAAAAAAAAATAATGTGAACTTTGTGCAACCACATAAAACTTCAAACAGTCACAATGTAATTAATTTTCCAAATTTTTTAAATTGGATTATCTTATTAAATTTAGGCTAAAATGCAAAATTCACTTTCTATGTTTTACCAAAATTCATTTTAGTTATCTAATTTTGTTTTCATTCATTTCTGTATTTTACTTTTGAGATTATTCAATTAAGTTATCTCCATTAACTTTTATTAATGAGCTTCAAGAACTTGGATTTCAATACGTGAACTCTCTGAAATTAATTCCTAATAAGAAATGGTTTAATTATTTTGCCTGGGAGAACCACATGACCATTCTCTATTTGTACTGAATAATTTCTTGTGGATTCCATCCTCATGGTTTTTCCATAGACTATAAATCAAAGACGGTATATGTTAATTTGAGTCATAGTTTTAAACACAAAAAAAGTTACCAACACGGCATTGAATCACATACTAATTATTTGTAATGAATGAATGAACATTTTTTAAACTTGAAAATGGAAGAAATGGACCACAGGAGCACTGAGACTTAAATTGGAGTCTAAGTTGACTCGGGTGACTTTGTAAGAGTGGAAGTTTCAAAGCAAGAGGGTTAAAATGAGGTCTACAAGGAACCACCATTTTCTTTACTTTAATAATTTGCACAGGGTTTGGATTGTTATATGTTTACAGTAAATATTGGCCAAGTGGGATGCATGTCATGCACATGCATCCGCTCTTGTTTTGAAGTTCATTTCAATAATTAATGTTTATACCGCCTATCCTTGAACCGAGTTACCCTAACAAGAATGATTAGATACATGAATGTACGTTATCACAAAATAAAATCTTATAAAGAACTATTGCTTAATTCATAACAAATTGAGACTTATACTACAGATTATAGATTCTAATATGATTATGCAGCAATGGAACTGCTTGTTTGATTGCAGAGCCACATGACAAATAGTGATTGGTATTTGCTGGCGGAGATAGATATATAAACAGCACCATGAAAAGGGATGTGGGATAGGTCATTATCAAACACACCCTTGTGCTAGAAAATTGGCCTTCTATACATTAAACCTTCGTCATTTTTTTTGCACGAAGAATGATCACTTGAACATATAGAGGGGCGGCTTTACCTTAAGGCCAGGGGTTCAAATGAACCCCCTGGCCTGGCCGTATATATATATATATATATTACACCACCCATGTAACTGTTTTGGCTCATGTGATGCCCATGTGGTCATTTTCTATCCAGTAAGAATAACAAAGGTCTTATAATTGACGGGTTCAAATTGCATTATTTTGTAGCAGATGCGGTGTGTTTAATAATGATCCATACCACACGACCCATTTTCATATAAACAACTATTTGTCAAAGTACTATCTCACTTTTCAAACTAATTAGGAAATTAAAACCCTTTTCAAAAGTTTACATTTATGATGCATGCATGCATGCCATTTTTTTATTTTTTGCCAAAATGTTTAAATAGTCATACATATCAATTCACAATTGAAGCTAATTCCACATCCACTTTGCCTGAACATGGAAGAGGTTTGCTTGGGCCATATGATGTAGACAAATTAGTAGAGCTACTACCACATGAACATTGGGTTTGATCTTTTGACCCCATGAGAGAAGGTGGTATATTGGAGAACTTATATTTGTGCATTGGAGACCCAAACTTTGACACTGGCAACTTTGATGGAAGGTTGGGCAAAGGAGCTGCAAAATTAAGAACATTTAACACTTTCCTTGCAGAGGGTCGACTAGCGGGATCAGGATGGCAACACCATAAGCCAACTACCATCAAGCATCGGATTTGCTTCTCGACAAATTCCATATTTAACTTATAATCAACTGCTTCAAGGAGTTGGCCTTTTCCATGGAGCTCCCACACCCATTCTACAAGATTTACCTTGTTTGGTTCTGTTTGTGGTTCAATTGGCTTTCTCATACAATCTCAAGGGAAATCATCCCAAAACTATAGACATCAGATTCTTTAGAAGCTTTGCCAGTTGTGGCACACTCTAGGACAAGGTAGCCCATGGTGCCTGCCAAAACAGTAGTTTTTGAGCCCAAATCATGATCTACAAGTCTTGCGAGACCAAAATCACCAAGCTTGGCATTAAAATTTGTATCCAGCATGATATTGCTGGGCTTTATATCTCTATGGACAATACATTGTTCCCATTCTTCATGAAGGTATAATAGTGCACAAGCCAATCCCTAGACTACATTATACCTTCCTGGCCATGTTAGAGTAGTCTTTGCACCATATAGATGAGAATCAAGGCTTCCATTAGGCATATACTCATATACAAGAAGTAATTCATCATGCTCATGGCACCGACCCTTGTAAACCCCTCCAAATCCTCCCTCTCCAAGCTTTCCTCCTTTGGTAAAGTTGTTTGTAGCACGTATAAGTTCGCGATATGTGAAACTTCTTGGCCCAGTTCCTTTTTCAAATTCATCATCCATACATACATCATTGCACAAATGGTCTTTTGTGTTTTGACTAGTCCTTTTTCACCAATATATGAACCAAAGTAGACCTAATGCACAACTCACTACACCCAAACCCGCTGCCCCAGACCAATCCACAAACCTGGTTTCTTTTTATGGTTACCATCTACTGTCTTGTTTGGATGAGTAGTACCACCATTTTTCGTCTTGTTTGGCTGAGTAAACCTATGTTTAGGCTCCAAGTTTGAACTGAATGACCAGGAAAGTATTGTATGTGACTCGACCAAATCACCTGTTACAACGGAGAAACCAACTCTAACCCATTCCGGCAAGATAGTCTTCAAGTCAACAATATATGAAAGGCTACTAGAGTACCTACTGAAGACTGGATTATCTGCAAAAGTAAGGAACACGCTTAGATTTTTGGTTGTTGAGTTATAACTTATCCATGCATCCACTGTTGAGCCACGTTTAAAGCTTCTACTGGATGAGACATATGTCTGAGACAATTGAATTGACATCGATTCCTACATGATTATCACTTTGATCAGGAAAATCAAGGTTTTGGTAAGTGTCAAACTCGACTGCAACAATTTGATTTTGAGTGTCGTAGAGAACGGACTACTAAACAGTCCAAGGTATCACCAGCTGAATTGTTAGGGATGTTGGACTCAAATGGTGCAATGAAGAAGGAGAGTCCGTCACCAGGCAGCATATTTGTTTGGTTTGCGATTGTTCCTGTACCATTAATTACTTGTGTTAATGTATATTATGTTATGTTATGAGTTTTAGGCCCAACTACTTTACTTGTATAGCACACTTGTACTTGTACTATACTTTACTTGTACCGCATACTTATGCCTCCTATATAAGACACTGATGTATATTCTTTCATTGAGAAATACAATACAAAACTTCTAGTATTTCTAACATGGTATCAGAGCCACTGCTCTGACCTTTTCCTAGCAGTCTTGTCTTTATTAGTGTGATTCCTTTTTCAACATCGCTTCCGCTATCACAACAACCGCCGCAGCTTTTCGTTGTTGAACCTCCGACGTCACCCAACCGTCGTCCTTAGGTTCCGGACCTGCAGCCACCGTCGTTAAGGAGTTTCACACTGCACAGACCACTGCCGTTTGCATCACCGCTACAGACATTGCTCCGATTACGGTTTTAAAGGTACCACAGAAATGGTCGTGCGCCAATCTACAAAATCGTGAAAGCCACAACGCAATCGGAGACCGCACGCGCCCCCACGTGCCACCCAAAGTTTCTGTACGGTTGATCACGCGCCCCACGCGTCGGCTCTTCAGATCACGCGCTCCCACACGCTGTCACGCGCCATCCACACGCTCCACGCGCTTGCTGACGTCATCCACGTCAGCCCTTGCTGCGCCATTGCTAACGTCACCTGCTTGCGTCAGCCGTTGACGTCATCCTTTGACTCTGGGTATTTGACCGTTGACTTTGACCGAGCGTTGACATTAACCATTAACTTTTCTCCAGGATTGACTTTTTCTGTCCAGGTGCTCCTTACCTAGTTTTTCGCATAGATTTCATTTTTGCAGTTTATTTTTTGCATATTTTGCTTCTAAATGAAGAATAAGGATAGGTCTTCTTCTTGTTGCAATAATTGTCGTCGACAATCTAACAAACATTTTTGCAATTTTTGCAAACGTTTTGGCCACACTATTGAGACTTGCTATCGTTGCAATAAATCAGATGTTTCAATTTCTGCTACTACTGTTGCTAACACTAAGAGTGTCCAACCAATGGCTCTCATCTTTACACATTCTAAGTCTTCAGAACGCACTTTCATCATGTCCATAGATGACCTTAAAAATATCATCGCCAATATCATTCGTATGGTTGGTAATGCATCTTACTCCTCTTCTCTCTCAGCTTTATCTGCTATGTCTCCCTCCTCTTGGCTTATAGATTCTGCTTGTTGCAATCACATAACACCTCACTCGTCCTTATTTTCTAAACTCAAACCTGCACCACACCCTCTTAATATTCGCACAGCAAATGGTTCCACAATGTCTGGTCATAATATTGGTTCTGTTTTGACTTCCAACCTTTTGGTTCCTGGGGTCTTTAATGTTCCTGACCTTTCTTACAATTTATTTTCTATGGGACAATTAACTAAGTTGGGTTATCACATTATATTTGATTATTCTGGGTGTATTATGCAGGATCCGAGGACGGGACAGGAACTTGGGACCGGTCCCAGAGTTGGGCGTATGTTTCCCGTGGACAACCTTCGTCTTCCACTTGTTGCTCCTGTTTCTGTTGCTGCAGCTGCTGCAGTTTCTTCAATTCCTTCCCTTGTACTCTGGCATGCTCAACTTGGTCATGCATCTTCCTCTCGAGTACAACAATTGGCTTCTAGAGGTTTGTTAGGTTCAGTGTCTACAGAAAATTTTGATTATGTCTCATGTTAGTTAGGGAAACAACCAGTTTTGCCTTTCAATTCTAATGAATCAATATCCACTGATATCTTTGACCTTATTCATTCTGATGTTTGAGGGCCTTCTCCTGTCTCTAGTATTGGTGGATCTCGATATTTTGTTGTCTTTGTTGATGATTATTTCCGCTATAGCTGGATTTTTCATATGAAACATCATTCTGAATTATTGCAAGTATATTCTAATTTTGTAAAAATGGTTGAAACTCAATTTTCCAAACGTATCAAAATTTTTTGATCTGATAATGCTCTTAAGTACACTCAATATGCTTTCCAAGCTGTTTTGCATTCCTATAGCACTGTTCATCATCTAACTTGTCCAGGTACCTCTCAGCAAAATGGTAGAGCCGAACGAAAACTTCGTCATATTCTTGACACTATTCGTTCTCTCTTTCTCTCTGCCAAAGTTCTTGCTCCTTTTTGGGGCGAAGCTGCTCTTAATGTTGTTCATGCTATTAATCGCATTCCAAGTCTTGTTATCCACAATCAAACTCCATATAAGTGCCTTTTTGGGTCACCTCCAGATTATCACCACCTTCGCTCCTTTGGTTCTGTTTGTTTCATTCTTCTTCAGCCACATGAGCATAACAAACTTGAGCCTCGGTCAAGGCTTTGTTGTTTTCTTGGCTATGGCGAAACTCAAAAGGGGTATCAGTGTTATGATCCTGTCTCTCATCGTCTTCGTGTCTCTCGCAATATTGTCTTTTGGGAACATCGCTCCTTTGTCGAGCTTTCTCACTTCCGTGCCTCTCTATCTTCCTCCTCTGTCTTAGATCTTTTTCCAGATGAGGCACATATTCCTTTTGTAATTGCTCCTGATCCTCCTATAGTTGCTCCTGATCCTCTTGTAGTTACTCCTGATTATACTGTAGACTTCTCTATCCAACCACCAGATATCCTTGATCCCTTTCCTAGTTCACCATTTAATGAACAGGTGGAAGATGAACAGGTTGAAGACGAGCTACTCAACCCTGAGCTTGGGTCCCCTGCTCCTGCTTCGCCTGACGATCATGCACAAGACATTCCACCTCGTCACTCAACTCGAGTAAGATCTGTTCCTACACGTTTACTTGACTATCATTGTTACACTGCCCTTGCTACACTGCACGAGCCTCACACCTATCGTGAGGCTTCCACTGACCATTTTATGGCAAATTGCAATGAAACAGGAGCTTGATGCATTATCTAAAAACCATACTTGGGACTTGGTGACTCTTTCCCCTGGGAAATCTGTGGTTGGTTGTAAGTGGATCTACAAGATTAAGACTCACTCTGATGGGTCCATTGAGCACTACAAAGCTCGTCTTGTTGCAAAAGGTTTCACACAGGAGTATGGGATTGATTATGAAGAGACATTTACTCCGGTTGCTCGTATCTCATCTGTTCATGCCCTCTTAGCTGTTGCTGCTGCCAGTAAATGGGACCTTTTTCAAATGGATGTCAAAAATGCATTCCTTAATGGAAATTTAAGTGAAGAAGTTTACATGCAACCTCCTCCTGGTCTCTCTGTTGAATCAAACAAGGTTTGTCACCTTCGACGTGCACTTTATGGCCTTAAACAAGCTCTACGAGCTTGATTTGCCAAATTCAGCTTTACCATATCTCGCTTGGGTTACATGACCAGTCATTATGATTCTGCCTTATTTCTTCGACGCACTGACAAAGGCACTATTTTACTTCTCCTGTATGTGGATGATATGATCATAACTGGTGATAACCTCAATGGCATTCAAGAACTCAAGAATTTTCTCAGTCAGCAGTTTGAGATGAAAGATCTTGGACATCTCAGTTACTTCTTGGGTCTTGAAATCACTCATTCTACAGATGGACTTTATATTACTCAAGCCAAGTATGCTTCTAAACTATTGTCTCGAGCTAGACTCACTGGTAGCAAGACTGTTGACACTCCAGTTGAGCTTAATGCGCATCTGACTCCCACAGGAAGGAAACTATTGTCTAATCCTTCTCTTTACAGACAATTGGTTGGCAGTCTAGTTTATCTCATAGTCACTCGTCCAGACATCTCCTATGCTGTTCATTAGGTGAGCCAGTATCTGTCTGCTCCACGATCTACTCACTATACTGCTGTTCTACGCATTCTTCGATACCTGATGGGCACTCTCTTCCATGGCCTTTTCTACTCAGCTCAGTCTCCTCTTGTACTTCGTGCATTCTCTGATGCTGATTAGGCAGGAGATCCCACTAATCGCAGGTCCACTACAGGTTATTGCTTTCTCCTTGGTTCTTCTTTAATTTCTTGGCGAAGTAAGAAACAAACCTTTGTGGCCCGCTCCAGTACTGAAGTAGAATATCGTGCCCTTGCTAATACCACATCTGAGCTCATTTGGCTACGATGGCTTCTTAAGGATTTAGGTGTGTCCACATCCTCTGCCACTCCCCTTTATTGTGATAACCAGAGTGTCATTCATATTGCTCACAATGATGTCTTCCATGAACAGACTAAACACATCGAGATTGATTGTCATTTTATCCGGTATCATCTTGTCTATGGTGCTCTCAAACTTTTGTCCGTCTCCTCCAAAGATCAACTTGCAGATATCTTCACCAAGTCACTTCCTAAGGGTCGCACTCGTGATTTGGTTGACAACTTCAAGCTGGTCTCACATCCACCTTGAGTTTGAGGGGAGCTGTTAATGTATATTATGTTATGTTATGAACTTTAGGCCCAACTGCTTTACTTGTATAGCACACTTGTACTTGTACTACATTTTACTTATACCGCACACTTATGCCTCCTATATAAGGCACTGATGTATATTTTTTCATTGAGAAATACAATACAAAACTTCTAGTATTTCTAACAACTTAAATGATAAAGGAGAAGTGAGTGACGAAGTCTATAAGCCTCCCTGTGCTGTTATCCCAAAGGCACACTTGTTTGTGGAATGAAGCACAACCAACACTATTATTGACTAAGCGGGTGCGTGTATTCTTTGTGATTTGGAGACCTTCTGTGTCAGCGTATGCATCGCCTTGAAAGGTTAAGTTGCATTCATTTGGTTGGAAACTAGGGAAGTTGAAGTAAATTGATTTTGCATGGGGAACTGACAATGAAAAGAAGATGAAGAGCTGATTTAGAAGGAGAGAATGGATTTTTTGAGCTTGATGAAGGCTAGAACGTGTGCGGAAGAGAGCCATGGTTGAATGAAGGTCAGTTGGATGGAAAGACCTAAGAATGAATGAAATATTTATAGATGTCGTACGTATTTCGAAGCCATAAAAAAAAAAAAAAAAAAAAAAAAAAAAAAAAAAAAAAAAAAAATCTCTTCAATTGACTATATTTTTCCATTGGCATCAGGACTCATAAGTGGCTTCCACACCTTCCACGGTTCAAAGATGGGGCTGACCAAGATTTGAAAGTATGTGACTTGATCAATGAGGTGAGCCACCAGTGGGACTGAAGTATCCTCGCTGCCACCTTCACTCGAGCCACAGTGGAAGACATTCTGAGGATTAGGGTGGGCACGTCAAATACAAGAGATAAGTTGACATGGAAGGAAAATAAGTCCCGGGAGTTTACGGTGAAGACGGCATACCAAGTGGCCCTCCGGCTCAGCCAATCGTGCTCTGGGGAACACTCCTCCGCCTCTCAAGATCAGCATTTGTGGAAGAAGTTGTGGTCCCTAAACGTGCCTCCGAAGGTTAGGACCTTTATGTGGAGAGTGTGCTGTAACGTTCTCCCCACAAAATCCAACCTTGCCCAGCAGAAAGTGCAGATTGACCCAAAGTGCTCCTTTTGTGGACAGCAGGATGAAACAACACACCACATTCTATAGGAGTGCCCGTTTGCCCATAATGTATGGGCTTTGGTTCCGGGTAAACTGCAAAAGAGCAGCTTCGTGACAGAGGAGTTCTTCATGCTCGCCCGACATATGGTACATAGGCTTGGCGCGCGGAAAGGACCTTGAGCTGTGGGCCATAACTTCATGGTCACTGTGGAATGCCCGGAACCGCTTCCAGTTCAAGCTCACCCACGCAATATTTTCCTACAGGCAGATTCATTACTTGGAGAATACCAGAGACTAGCCAAGTCTCTCCCCAAAAGATTATTTTTTACGTTTACGTTGTTTTTCATGCATGGTGTTGTATGGTTTTTGTTTTACTAAAAAAAAGGGGGGTGGGGGGGCTTGTAGGTTTCTGGAGCTATAGGTCCATTGTCTTTCTCTGGGCCGTCCTATGTTTTGTAAAGCTCCTGGGCCGGGCTTCTTATTGTCTTTCTTTTGTTTTATTTTTTCTTTTGTACAGAGACCGTTTGGATAGTAATAAATCTCACGTCTGCGTTTTACGTTGCGTTGTTTTTTTTTTTTTTTTAATCAGTTGCAGCAGAGGACAGTAGTTACTGTTCATAAACAGTAGCCACACTTTTCCTACTATTTTGTCTCTTTTATCACATTAGTAGATCCCACAGTACTGTTCATGATCCCACAAATATCACTTTTCAGTAACTTTCTCATTAAAATTAGGTCCCACTCCCACAGCACTATTTACACATTTAAAAATTATTTTGCTACAGTATTTTCAGTTTTAATTTTCAGTTTCAACAACAATAAGTTCAATCCAAATGAACCCATAAGACGCTTACACGCACAGTTCTTTTGCAAATGTCACTTAAAGTCTCCTGCATCACATAGGAGATGGGAGGATTACAGGCTAGTAAAATTAAAAAAGAAACCCAGCAAAAAGAAACAGAAAATACCGTTAATAACACGGCTTATATGATAGACAAGTTAAAAGAAGTTAGAAGAAAAGTAGCTCTGCACTGCACCGAGTTCAATTACCCAGGAAAAGGGTTAGATTGACTTTGAACTTTGGGTCTTATTGTCAATATTCCTAATTCAATTTCCAAACTACCCCACATGGACCCTTACACACGCAGTCCCTTTGCAAATGTCACTGCTTGACTTGCTGCCATGGCCTCGTGAGTTCAATTGAATGTGGATTTTTTTGCTCAAAGCTGCTATAATGTATTTACACGTTTTTTTTTTTTTTTTTTTTTGGCCAGATTGGACTTGCTAGTCTTTAAAGATTAGAAGATCTCAAGGAATTTTTTTTTTTTTTTTATCTGAATAACCTCAAAATCTATTGCAAGGCTGATTGAAATTTTAAGTGATAGTGGCTAAGGAATAAAATTGGTAAAATCAATTTGATGCTAGGGAGTTTTATTTATTTTTATTTTTTTTAAGAATAAACATTTGCTATTATTTAGGGCCTGTTTCGATTAAGAGAAGAGGCGAGAGGAAGTGCATGGAAGTAGAGTAAAATTGGCTGAAAGTAGAAAAATTTTGAACTAATTTTACCCTACTTCTCTCTCTCCTCTTCAATCCAAACGGACCAATAGGATTTCAGAGGGTCTACCGTCTACCATAGTCCTTAGATCAGTTAGGCTGTGAAGTGCACATCAAGACTCGCGTATATTTAACGGGTCTTCTCTTTACGCATGCTATGCCTATAAAAAGTCCAGCGTTTTTATGAAGCTCATACCAAATCATTACTCTTAAAACCCATAAATACGTACTCTTCTGGAAAATGAGAAGACCCATGCTATGCCTATAAAAAATCCAAAGTTTTTATGAAGCTCATACCAAATCATTACTCTTAAAACCCATAAATACGTACTCTTCTGGAAAATAGTGAGGCTATAGGTTGGTGTGATATCATTATCAGTAAAAATGACAAATGAAGCAGAAACATTTCCATTATCCCTCTGGCATAAATTGAAGGTTGTTACCTGAAAGATACTGCTAGAGATTTTTCTAACCGATGACTGGAAATGTCGTTGTTACAATATTTCAATCCAAGGCGATATTGACATCATAATGTTAACGGGATTGACTGTTACGAGTCAGTTGGGTAAGCCTCTGGAAAGCAAGAAACCAAAACTCTTGGTTCCCAGTTTCACGCGGTTTCTGTCACTCAAAACATGCTCGTGTCGTGGGTGTTGGTTGTGAGTCTGTGACACTTTATGTTGAAAAGTAAAACCTTGCACCCATTATATCTAAAAAACGCTCCTCAAGATGATTATTATCAAGTACCAACGTAATACCTGTTTTGTTTACTAATTAAGCAATGGTACTTTCTTGAATTGATTGCTGATTAAAGATATTTGATTTATATCTCCAACAATATTATATATATATATATATATATATATATATATATATATATATTTCATTTGAATATCAGAGTTAAAAAAAAAAAAAAAAAAAAAGGCAACAATCATGTATGTGATTTATGATCCAAGTGTTAATCTTTATTTGTACAGCTGGATGGAGGTACTACACGTCAGAAAATTGAGCAAGTTGTACGTTCACATGGTCATCATTGATTAATCTAGTCCAAAGTAATATATATAGTAGACCAAGTCAATCCAATTACTTCAAGTTTGGGATCTTTTGGGTTAATATTGTCATTTCTAAACTTAATTTGCTTTATAGGTACTGTTTGAAGTTAATTGGGGAATTGAGGAAAGAGAAAGAATTTCGGCAACAGTGTTGCCGAAATTCAACAAAAATTAGGAGTGAGAAAGACAGAGAGAAAGAAGAGGAATTTCGGCAACACTGTTATCGAAATTCCTCTGCCCAAATTCCTGCCCGTGCTAAAAAAAAAACAAATGCGGCAATGCCATTGCCGAAATAGGAAAAAAAAAAATTTGGTAATTGTGGCAATGGAATTGCCAAAAATGAAAAAAAAAAAAAAAAAAAATTGAATGGAATTATGGCAATGTCATTGCCGAAAATGGGAGGAAAAAAAAAATTTGTTGCCAAAATCTGGGAAGAAATTTTTAAAAAAGTGTTACGTTCACAATATTTTTATAATACTTTTACAAAAAATCACAGGTGATTAGTTATTATTAGTTCAAATTTGATTTTAACACTGAGATTACTTTTTTAATCTAATAATAATAACTTGCCACTTAAAATTTACTGTAAAAATATTGTAAAAATTGTGTGTACCTATCATTTCTTAAAAAAATAATAATAATAATAGAATTGTGGCAATGTGATTGCCGAAATAGGTGGAGTAGAGTTTCACCTATTTAGGCAATACCATTGCCGAAAATGTGAAGAAAAAAAAATGGAGAAAGCAATTGTGGCAATGGGATTGCCGAAATAGGTGGAGAAAAATCTCCACCTATTTCGGCAATCCCATTGCCACAATTCTATTCTTTTTTTTTTTTCCTTACGATAGGTACACATAATTTGTGAAAGAGAAAAAAAAAAAGATTGTCACGTACACAATATTTTTACAACATTTTAACAATAAATTACACGTGATTAATTATTATTAGTTAAAAAAATTTGTGACAACTAATTGTGGCAATGGCATTGCCGAAATTGGGAGAAAAAAAAAATTGTTTTGACAATTGTGGCAATGGCATTGCTGAAAATGTAAAAAAAAAAAAAAAAAAAAAAAATTTGTTTTGGCAATTGTGGCGAAGCCACATGTATCCTTGGCCCCCCCAAAATTTTTAATTTTTTTTTCAATTTAAGTATATTTTATAAATATTTAAAGGTTATATGAAAAAAAAAAAAAAAAAAAAGGAGTTAGCCCCCCAAAAGAAAGCATTGATCAAATAATTTAGTAATTTTTCCTAAAAAAAGAGAGTTTAGAGTTTCCTAAAAAAAGAGAGTTTAGAGTACTCTAAACTCTCTTTTTTAAGGAAAAATTGCAATATAATGAAATAGTTAAGTAGTGAGTTTTGTGAGTAAATAGTGGAAATGTGGAACCCCTAATTTTTAGCTCAATTTCAATTCCAATTAATATGTTCAGATCATTCAACATTGATAATATATACAATTTGGTTGAAACTTCCTATTCTCAAGATTTTATCAAGAAATAAAAATAAAAAAATAAACTCATATGATACTTCAATTATAACATTATGATATTGATTTGTCAAACATGGATGAAATTTTGCAAACAATTTATATATTTTATATTTACACACACACATATTATGTGGATTTTTTAGGAGAGTGTCTATTTTTTATTTGAGTTTATCTTGACAGAATATATAGTTTAGCCCCCCCAACATAAGATTCCTGGTTCCGCCATTGTCTTCAGTTCAAACCCTCAACAATAACGGCACAATGTTAATTGCTGGTTCAAAGAAACTAGTGAATGAATGTAGTAAATTATATGGAATGAGCAGCCTTTGAATCTCTTTTTTTTTAAAGAAATATTGAGCGGGCTAACTCTAATGAGCATGTCTATTTGGTCCTCCCGATTTAATCCCTAACGAGAAATTTTGACTTTGCTTGAAGAAGTTGCGACTCTTACTAAAATGGAGAGCCTCTTGATGAAAGAGTGACTAGTGATGACTGTTGAAAAAAAAAAATTAAATAGAAGGGAGACTCTTGATGAAGGATTACAACCTTTGAAAAATGTTACAAAAATTTTGCATTTATGTTATTTTATTTTGAGGTACCAATTAAGGTAGACCTCATAGGCAAACTCTTTAATCAAAGATGTGGTGGTTTTATAGATAAATGTATTTTAAATTAATTATGATTGGTTGTTGGTTTCTTCACTTCCATATGATGGCAGTAGTATGCATTGCCAACCTTCATGTAAATCCATTGTAGACACCGAGTTTTATATCTTCTCCCGACTATCGGGTTGAACGATATTATTTCTCAACAGAAATATACATTCATTATTTATTTTCATTCTTACTCTAGTCACTAGTAAGCACAAATACAAATATGCCCTAGAATGTCTATAAAATATACTAAAATGTCCAAATAGCATTAAAATTATAAAATGATGAGGAAGATTTTGGACCAACCCTAGAAAGGGACGGTTGAACTCGAGATTGAAGATTGTCCCCCAACAGGGACGATTTGGCCCTACAAGGGACAATCAGTCCCTAAAAGGGACGATCGATCCCTGAAAAGGACGATCGATCCCTGAGAAGGACAGCCAATCCCCGAGAGGGATGATCCTCCAGGGGCCGACGAGCCAGACAATTCTTGGTTCGAGCGACCTATTTACATAACATTACATGGAAATTACTTGCACATCACGACCAAAGGCCTTGCCGCACAACCAGACCTCTTATATATGGAAAGGCAATCCCAAATATCTTGGAACCCTTCTCTCTACAAGGAAACTCCCCCGTATCAAGGGATTCAAGTCAGCTCTCTACCACTATATAAACCGCCAGCCTAACCTTTCTTAAGATACGTGAATTCTCCCTAGCTCTTGCGCTCTCGAGTTCTTGGAAATTCTTCAATCACTAACTTAACCTTCGGAGGATCTTTGGCCAATACCCCACCGGTGCCTTTTGATTGGTTCTTCTCTTTTGTTCTTCAGGTACACCCATTGGCACATATGTACACGATCAACTCACTGACAATTTTCGTGCATCATCATAAAATTAAGATATATGTTAGTAATACACACCCGGAAAAAAAAAGGGGGTAGTAATAATAATATTAAGTTAAAAAATTTGATTCTCCACATAAAAAAATAAATAAATTAGATTACCATGGGGAATAAAAATAAATAAATTGTTTTGATGAACATAAAAACTATAAAATAAAAATATATGTTAATAATGAGCTTTGACTCAAATAGTATTTTCTACTCTTACAAGAATGATTAGAAAGTGACATCACATGAGTTCAAAGTCTATGTTCAAACTACAAATGATTATGTGCTTCAAGAAAAATTAACATTTTTACCCACAAGAGATTTAGAAAAGTGGCAGTTACCACCGGTGATTTAGGAAAATGACACCATTTTCATATAAGTAAATTGAATTATTATATTTCAAAAGAAAACTACCTCATGAATAATACATAGTACAAGATAGTCTAAAAAAGTGTATCTAAGAATTAAAATTAAAGGATATTAAATTAGTAATTAAACCTAAGTTTTTTTTATAAAGAAGTAATGACGTGTATTGTATGTGAACTAGATAAGTATGATGGTGACCAAAATAAGGAGGGAGCAATTTTGTGCTGTCACCTTTTTGGGACTGGAACCTCCTTTTCATCCCCTTTCTTAAGGATGGCTCCTTTGGAACCTAAAGGTGCACTCCCTTACTAAGGAGCTATCAAATGTGCACTGTCCCGTTTTCTAGGACCGTCCCTTGCTAAAGACTAGCTACAGTATGATTGTCCCTTACTAAGGATTAATACAACACTGAGCTTTTAATCACGACCTGCCATAGGTTTTCAAAACATATACAAGATGCTCACATAAATAATCCATTCAAGATTCTCACAAAAATAATCTATTCATAATTCTCGAAAATATAAGGATATATTCACACACACAAATTTAAATAAATTTAGGTTGTCCCACGAGTTTTTCATAAAATGAATAATTAATGTGCACATTAAGAAGTTATAAAATATCCATTTATATGTATAGAATAACAATATATTTCTTTGATATATAATAGTTTAATAATCAACACTGTTTGGGAAAACCACCAAAATTATTGAACATCACTTTCCTCTTAGTTGGAAAATAAAATAAAATAAAATAAATCAACCTCCCTTGAATCACAACAATTCAGTAGAATTAGAACCTAGCAACATCAAAAATAGGTTCATCAATACACAATTTCCCACTTAAAAATCTATTTTCACACTTAAATGGTTTTATCCTAGACAATATTGATATATCCAAAATTCTCCATTTATTCACCTAACTATCCAATTTACTTTCAACTTTGATCAGATTTAGGGACTTAAAAATATTGCTGCCTAATCAGATTTTTCCATTAACATAATCATAGATATTCATGAAACTTCAATATAGCTAAACGATAGATAGTGCAATAATATAGTTCTGTCAAATCAATCTTAGAGCCAATAGAGGTCCATATGACTATACATACTATTCATACATAATCAATTTCAAAGCCTGGACCATACGGCTATATAAACAATTCCTATTATAATATTGTAATTATCCACCCAAAGATGCAAAATCTAGTACACGCCTGAACTAGTGTGAATGCATATTAACCGATCAACAATTAAGGCTTTGTGTGAATGCATATTAACCACCAGCATTATTTTTTTTTTCCCCTCTAGCATGGTGACAAAGTCCAAGTCTATACTCTATTTGGTTCAATTTCAAAGTCTTCCTGACATACAGCCATATTTACCATTCTTAATCAAATATAATAACAATTCTAGGAGCCATTTTTCCATTAGTATAATCATAGAAACCGTAACTGTAATCTCTACTCACAGCCACAATGAAGAGAAGCAAAGTTCAGTAGTGTGATGCAGTTGAAGCAAAAGGAAGCCTCATAAGTATATGCACATGTAGCTTAAGAGGTAAAAGACTAGGGTTTTCAAGGCCCATATATTTACTTATGTCACCTCACTTGGGCTTCATATCCCATAGTATTTTTTAATTTTTTTAATATCTTAGGCCTAAATCAATTTAATCCATTTAATTGTAGGCCTCCTTTATAATTTACGTATAATAATTTAATTGGTATCAAAATTATGAGGTGTTACATCCTTCCCCCCTTAAAAAAATTTCGTCCTCGAAATTGTCCATACCTTCGTTAATGAACAACTCTGAATACTTTGATTTCATCTCATCTTCTCGCTCCCAAGATACCTCCTCCACTGTGTGATTCTTCCAAAGAACCTTAACCAATGGTATGGTCTTGGTGCGTAGCACATGATCCTTGTGGTCAAGTATTTGGATTGGAACTTCCTCATAAGTCAAGTTGTCTTTGATCTTGAGTTGCTCATAGTTCAAGACATGTGAAGGATCCGGGATGTACTTCCTCAGCATGGAAACATGAAACACATTTTGCACTCTTGCAAGTGTAGAAGGTAAGGCCAACTTGTAGGCAACTTTTCCAATACGTTTTAGGATCTCAAATAGACCAACAAATTTGGGACTCAACTTCCCCTTCTTCCCAAATCTCATCACACCCTTTATTGGGGCGACTTTCAAAAATACCATATCTCTAATTTCAAATTCTATTTTCCTTCTTGAGTTGTCATAATAACTCTTCTGTCGACTTTGTGCTGTTTGCAATCTTTTACGAATCAGATCAATCTTCTCAGGTGACTTAGGATCCAAGCGTTAGTAATAGTATTTGTTTATACACCAAGTCAAAAATAGGACTAGTCATGATCCCATTCGAAGATTCTAATTTCTAAAGAGTTTAGTTTGATTTGTTCACATGGTAATTTAAGTCAACCTAATCAATCCAATTAATTGAAAATTTGGGGGAAAAAAATTCAAATTTGGGGTGCTTGACTTTGTAATTTGGTAGACCTGGTAAATATTGACAAGGACAACTTAGAGTAAGCGCATTCAAAATGGTGAAACTACAAACATTTAAAGAAGGGAAAAAAATTACTAAAAAATAGAAATAGCACAGAGCTCTTGTCTGTATTCAAGTTCAACCATGGCTCTCTCCAACACACTACCTTCTTGCCTTTTTCAACATCAAAAACTCCAATCTCTTCTCTTCTTCTTTTTGTTGCTACTTCCCCCTGTATTGTCAATTTCCTTTAACTTAACTAGTTTCAACCAGACTTACATTAACGTCACACGTGATGCATTCTTAGACTCAGATGGTCATATCCAAGTCACAAAGGATACATACCAGAAGAATATCACAGAAAGTGTTGGTCGTGCCACATATATGGAACCAGTGAGGCTTTGGGAAAATAGGACAGGGAGGCTCACAGACTTCACTACTCACTTCTCCTTTATAATTAAAGCTAGTAATAATGCGGATCAGTCTGGTGATGGGCTTGCCTTCTTCATCGCACCAAATGGTTCTGACGTCCCTAACAGCATTACAGCAGGCGGCGGGGCTCTCGGACTATTAGATTATAAATTGGATGGCAGCACTCAAAATGAAATTGTTGCTGTTGAGTTTGACCCTTTCGTAAACCCATTGTGGGATCCAAGTGATAATCATGTAGGAATCGATGTCAATTCCCTTAAATCGAAGGCAAATGTCACATGGCCCAGAAGCATTATTTCGAACGGTGAAACAGTAAATGCATGGGTAAGTTATAACTCAACAACCCATAATCTTAGCGTGTTCCTTACTTATGCTATTAATTCAACAGTCTCAAACGGGACTACTAGTATTTTTTATATTGTTAACTTGAAAGATGTTTTGCCGGAATGGGTTAGCGTTGGTTTCTCTGCTGCAACAGGCTTGGCGACTGAGTTCCATGCAATACTTTCTTGGTCATTCAATTCAACTTTAGAGGTAGAAGATGTGTTAACTCAGCCAAATAAGACGGAAGATGGGAGCTGGAAAAATAATTTGGGATTGGGGGTTGGTTTAGCAGTAAGTTCAGCTGTAGTGTGTTGCGCTTTAGGTGTACTTTGGTTTATTTTTCGGAGAAGAAGGGCCAGTAGGAACACAGAAGATTTGGGTGATGATGACAATATGGATATTGAATTTGAAAACGGAACAGGGCCAAGAAGGTTCAGATACCGTGAACTTCTGAATGCAACAAACAACTTTACTGAACAAGGGAAGCTTGGAGAAGGAGGATTTGGAGGCGTTTACAAAGGTTTGTTAAGTGAATCCAATATAGAAGTTGCGGTTAAGAGGGTCTCAAGAGGATCAAAGCAGGGAAAAAAGGAGTACATGTCAGAAGTGAAGATCATTAGCCGTTTGAGACACAAGAATTTAGTTCAACTCATCGGTTGGTGCCATGAACAACGTGAGTTACTTCTTGTATATGAATACATGCCTAATAAAAGCCTTGATTCTCATCTATTTGGAGCAGAGATTACGCTAATATGGCCAATAAGATACAAAATAGCCCAAGGATTGGCTTCTGCACTACTATACCTGCATGAAGGGTGGGAGCAGTGTGTGGTACATAGAGATATAAAGTCTAGCAATATCATGTTGGATTCAAATTTCAATGCCAAACTTGGTGATTTTGGTCTTGCAAGACTTGTAGACCCTGAATTGGGCTCACAAACTACTGTTTTGGCAGGCACTATGGGCTACCTAGCCCCAGAGTGTGTCACCACTGGTAGGGCTTCAAAAGAATCTGATGTTTATAGTTTTGGGGTAGTTTCTCTTGAAATTGCTTGTGGTAGAAAGCCAGTTGAGCCACGAGCAGAACCTAACAAGGTCACGCTAGTGGAGTGGGTGTGGGACCTTTATGGAAAAGACCAACTTCTTGAAGCTGTTGATAAGGGATTAGGTATGAAATTTGATAAAGAGCAAATTGAGAGTTTGATGGTAGTTGGATTGTGGTGTTGCCATCCTGATCCCACTATTAGACCCTCTATAAGGAAAGTAATACATGTACTTAATTTTGAAGCCCCTTTGCCCAACCTTCCATCAAGGTTTCCAATACCAATGTATTTTGGGTCTTCAATGCACCTGTGTGAATTCTCCAATACGTCACCTATTCCTACTGTGTCAGAAGATCAAACACAATTTTAAGGTAGTAGTTGTTCCACTAATTCGTCTATGTTAGCTGGCTCAAGCAAACCTCTTCTGAATTTAGGCAAAGCTGATGTGGAGTTAACTTCAATTACACATTGATATGTATGATGATTCAAATTTCTGTAATAAAGTTGAAAGCATTCATTTTTTATTATTTTCAATTCAATGGTTTTTTTTTTTTTTTTTGAAGGCATTTTAAATTCAATGTTGGGTGTTTTTACTGAGATTGATAACCGAATTAAACCTATAGCTTTATACACAATATTTCATATTGGGTTGATGACTTGATGTATTTTATTCTTTTTGGAGTGAATCTATTTTATTCTTTTGTAACATACTAAGAAATGCACATTACTTTCTCCAAAAAAAAAAAAAAAAAGTTATGCACATTAATTAAAAATGGACAAGGCATGGCATGCCTAAAATTTTGTTGTATCGGTTGATAAAACTCCAGCAGAAAATAAGTATTTTCATAATGTTGACTATACACAAAGTGAGTGACGACTCAGTCGTATTTAATTGATGCAGCGTATTATTCTAACTTGCATTGTGTTTCCTTGTGTTTAGGCTTTTGTAGCAGATTCTTAATTACAAGTCTTGTTTTTATTCTAAATAAATTAGTTACTTAACTAGATAGTTACTCAAGCCTATGTTGTAATCCTAGTCAATTAGCATGCAATTTTGTCTTTATAAAAAAAAAATGGCAAAACTGTTTTAATTGTAATCAGTTTTTTATTCGAATTCTAATGTACACCCAAGAGCTATTCATTTTAATGGCCACATCTAAGTAACCCATGATTGACGCACAACAGCATTATTTCATCTCCTCCACAACCAGATTCCTCAGCAGGCTTTTGGGTAAAAACGTTCATTTATATATCAAACTATTTTGAAATCATATTTAATTTCATTTTCCAAACCATTTAAGAATGAAAAATTTTGGCACAGCTTAACAAAATTAATTGCTAAGCTTCCATTATTATATATTATATAGATTAAAAAGTGATGAATCCAAATGTAAAACCCTCAATCTAGAAGGAACAGTATCATTAGTAAAACCACTATTTTGAGAGGTAATATGTTTTGTTCATTTCTCATACTTAGTGCAGTAATGGAAATTAGGATTAACAAAAGAATTCATTTTCCCTAAGTTTGTAATGTGTTAGAACATGTGATGGTGTAATGGGATTTTGTACTGTGTAATGCAGTGTTTCTAATCTGAAATGCTGCAATTTTGTACTGGTGGATTTTATAATCTAATGCAATTACATATGAACTTAGCAACTATTTGCCCCATATAGATTTTGTACGGTGTTGTTGTACCTTTTTTTCTTATTGTTTCTTTTTTAAAATACGATTTATAAAGAATTATTATTAAAAATAAAAAAGTAAATATGGCACAATACATTAGTCCCATGGAAACAAATGAGAAATATGCTAGAACTGCTCTGAGGTTCTAACTGTTTTTTATTTTTATTTTTTTAGAACAAAATTAGAAGATTCTACCTGGTTTAGAATAGCAATTTTAGATTAATAAAATCTAATCAGCAGCCAATCTAAATTCGTGAGTTCAATTGAATGTGGATTTTTTTGCTCAAAGCTGCTATAATGTATTTACACGTTCTTTTTTTTTTTTTTTTTTGGCCAGATTGGACTTGCTAGTCTTTAAAGATTAGAAGATCTCAAGGAATTTTTTTTTTTTTTATCTGAATAACCTCAAAATCTATTGCAAGGGTGATTGAAATTTTAAGTGATAGTGGCTAAGGAATAAAATTGGTAAAATCAATTTGATGCTAGGGAGTTTTATTTATTTTTATTTTTTTTAAGAATAAACATTTGCTATTATTTAGGGCCTGTTTGGATTAAGGGGAGAGGCGAGAGGAAGTGCATGGAAGTAGAGTAAAATTGGCTGAAAGTAGAAAAATTTTGAACTAATTTTACCCTACTTCTCTCTCTCCTCTTCAATCCAAACGGACCAATAGGATTTCAGAGGGTCTACCGTCTACCATAGTCCTTAGATCAGTTAGGCTGTGAAGTGCACATCAAGACTCGCGTATATTTAACGGGTCTTCTCTTTACGCATGCTATGCCTATAAAAAGTCCAGCGTTTTTATGAAGCTCATACCAAATCATTACTCTTAAAACCCATAAATACGTACTCTTCTGGAAAATGAGAAGACCCATGCTATGCCTATAAAAAGTCCAGCGTTTTTATGAAGCTCATACCAAATCATTACTCTTAAAACCCATAAATACGTACTCTTCTGGAAAATAGTGAGGCTATAGGTTGGTGTGATATCATCTATGAAGCACGGGTGCGTTTCGAGACTCGGGTGCGGGTGCGGGTGCGGGTGCGGGACTCGGCAATTTTTGAAAAAAGTGGGTGTGGGTGCGGCAGGACTCGGCAATTAAAAAATTATTAAAAATATTTTTACAATATATGTTTAATATATTGCTAAGCATACTTTTAGTTTTTCACATTATATAAACAAATACCAAATTTAAGAGCAATAGTAGATAATAACTAAAACATGATGTTCATAAATTAAATATAATCCACAAGATTGAAACTAAAACATTCCATGATGTTTGGAAATTAGAATACAACTCATAAGTTTGAAACTAAAACAAAATAAAAGATAATCAACAAGACAATCAAACACAAATATCATCATCCTCAAGATCAATAGCTTCACTTCGAACTTCACTTTCACTAGTAGTAGCACTAGTGTTAACATTCCCAATAACTATGGCCTCCAACTCTGGCTCATCAAGTGTAAGAGCTGCATTCTCAAGAATTCCAGCTCCTCCATGCATGTCGCTCTCATTCCAAGAGTCTCCTGCAATATCCCACATCTTTGTTGCAGTATGTATGTACTCTTCATTGCGCCTTGACAAGAGTCGAAGATTAGAATGCACATATACCAAATCCTCAGCGAGTGCAGGAGCCATTTTGTTTCTTTTTAAGGAATGAATGAATTTGTACGTGCTCCAATTTCTCTCAGCACATGAGGATGAGCAAGGTTGTCCAAGAAGTTTAAGGGCAAGGGTTTGAAGAGTTGGAAATGCGGAGCCATGGTATTGCCACCAAACCAAAGGTAGTAAGGTCCATCTATCCGTCAAGGCACTTGGTGAAGGAAACCTCCCTCCTGAAAATTTAGCAAACTCATACTTCACCACTGTTAACTCATTCTCATCTTCAAAGTATCGCTCCAAACACTTGCTTCTTTCCATAGAAATTTCATGATCCCGATGTGGAGGGATGCGTTTTGGATTCTCCGAAAGCCATTCAATGGAGTAATACCTAGTTAAAGATTAAAAAACAAATATAGATCAAACGTGTGTTTTACTAAAAGGGTGAACTAAGGAAAATAGATAATAAATGTACTTACTTAGGATTTAAGGAATGAGCCAAGCAATGTAGTGGTGTAGAATTTTTAGTCCACCGATCAATGAGTATATCATTCACCACACCCCAAAATGAGCTATATTGATCATCTTCCAAGCCTTCATGCCGATATATCACTGCTTTCACCTTCTCTATCATGGAATCCCACATCTCATACACAAGATGAAGACAAGGCTTATCTGTGTCGGCTATTCGTAGCATCTCATAAATAGGTGTTGTGAATTCAAGGATATAATCAATATTATCCCACCAAAGATCACTTAGAATCATATCTTTCACCTTTTGAGCTTTTCCAACGTCATCCTCCCTATAAGAAGCCCATTGGTCACTAATAGCCATGGCTTGAAGGCATCTTTTTATCAACTTCAACCTTTTCAACGTTACAACCACCGAAGCAAACCTAGTATCAGCAACTTGGAGCAATTTTAATGCACAAAATTCATTAAACATTGCCAACCTCATAGAATGGTTCATGATAAAAACACGTATGAAGGATGCATCATCAGCAACACGTGTAATCCAACTACATTCCTCATATGTAACTTCATTCTTTTCAGTGTTTTTTGCTGCACAAATATTCTTCAAAGCTAGATTGAGAGTGTAGACAACACAAGGTGTCCAAAATATTTTAGGATACTCACCCTCAATAAGAGCTCCAGCAGCCTTCATCACATTAGCATTATCAATGATGACTTGGACAATTTTTTCATGTCCAATCTCTTTTATAGCATCCTTCAACACCCCAGCAATGTAATGCTTGTCTTTGAACTCACCCGACCCATCAATTGCCTTTATAAACACTGGACCCCCATCTGATACAGCCATAATATTAATAAGAGGCCTCCTTTGTGGATCTGACCATCCATCAGAAACTATACTTACACCATTTTCAAGCCAAGAGTCCTTAATTGGTTTCAAAAGTCTTTCAACATGAGCTCTTTCCTTTTGCAAAAGTGTTGTTCTCAAAGCATTGTATCCAGGAGGAAGATAACCCGGAATGCTATGAGTAGCAGCAAATGCATAGGAACTACGATAATGTGGGTTCCTTGCAAAGTTAAACGGAAGCCCACCGGTGTAAAACATCCTAGCAATTCTACTATCTAAATCATGTCTAGCATTATTCTGAAATGCTTTCTCCAAAGTAGTATTCATAGTCACCTTCCTCCTCTTAGCATCAACCGGATTTGTACTATGACTACTATCACTCCCTTCTTGTCTCCGAAATGGGGAAATAGGTATCCCACGGCCTGGAGGAGGTGGAGGTAAGGGAATTTGACTTCTCTGCTCTTGCTCTAACTTATTAGTCTCAACTTGATCATGCATTTTCTGCATTTCCAACCTATGGCTCTTTGACACATTACGGCATGCTCTAATACCTTTGCCAGAAATTTGTAATAAATGAGCCTTAACCCTAGAATAGGATCCCATAAAAACTATATCACAATAGTTGCACTTAAAATAAGTGTTTCCACCAGATTTAACAGATGTACCAGCTGGTTTTTCTACTTTAGTCACATACTGCCAAAGAGGAGATTCAGCATTTGACACTTCTTGTGAACTTTCTGTGCTATTAACTTCGTCCATTGTAAATTCAATAGATTGAATTTAACCTACAAATAATAACTATTAACTACATAAATTAATCACAGCAACCAGGTTCACAGCAAAAAAAAATCATAGCAACCAGGTTCACAGCAAAAAAAAAAAAAACACAGAACCCTTTAATTCCCACAATCCACAAATCACAAAACCCTTTAACTCCCACAACAATTGAAAAAACAAGAAAAAAAACACAGCACTCAGCCACTCACACAGAGAGCCCGAAACACAGAGAGAAATATTTTCAGATTTTCACACAAAGAGCCCGAAACACAAAGAGCCCGAAACAAGAAAAATCACAAGCAGCCAGTAGTCAAGCACATAAATTTTCAGATTCACAAATATTTTTCTAAGCAATTTGAAAGAGAGAAATTGTAAAAAACAAAGAAAAAAAATTCAAGAAAAGAGTAGAGAGAGCACACTTGAAGGCTGAACGAAGAGAGGATAGATGAAGATGACTAAGATGAGGGACGGTACGGACGGAGCACGGGACGATACGGACGGAGCACAGCTGGGATGCTTTGCTTTTTCAGTTTTTCATAGGAGCACAGAGTGATACAGAGAGATGAGGGGCGGACTGAGAGGCTGGACGAAGAAGTGAGGGTCTGGGGTTTTTAGGTTAGTAAAACGGTGCGTTTGCACCGTTTTTTTTTTTTTTTTTTTTTTTTTTTAACTTTAATTTCGGCCTGACTCGGCCGTTTCGGCCGATACAGGCCGATACGGCCGATACGGACCGAGTTGGCCCGATTTTGGCCGCGTCGGCGCCGACTTCAGCCGCGTCGGCCCGATTCGGGCCTTGCCACGTGGCACGACGCGGTCCGATGCGGCAGGGACGCACGGTCTGCGGCGTCCCTGCCGCGTCCCCGCGTCCCGCCGCGTCGGACGCGGGTGCGCCGGCCCCAAGGCCGCGTCCGTGCATCCCAGGATATCATTATCAGTAAAAATGACAAATGAAGCAGAAACATTTCCATTATCCCTCTGGCATAAATTGAAGGTTGTTACCTGAAAGATACTGCTAGAGATTTTTCTAACCGATGACTGGAAATGTCGTTGTTACAATATTTCAATCCAAGGCGATATTGACATCATAATGTTAACGGGATTGACTGTTACGAGTCAGTCGGGTAAGCCTCTGGAAAGCAAGAAACCAAAACTCTTGGTTCCCAGTTTCACGCGGTTTCTGTCACTCAAAACATGCTCGTGTCGTGGGTGTTGGTTGTGAGTCTGTGACTCTTTATGTTGAAAAGTAAAACCTTGCACCCATTATATCTAAAAAACGCTCCTCAAGATGATTATTATCAAGTACCAACGTAATACCTGTTTTGTTTACTAATTAAGCAATGGTACTTTCTTGAATTGATTGCTGATTAAAGATATTTGATTTATATCTCCAACAATATTATATATATATATATATATATATATTTCATTTGAATATCAGAGTTAAAAAAAAAAAAAAAAAGGCAACAATCATGTATGTGATTTATGATCCAAGTGTTAATCTTTATTTGTACAGGAATTTGGCTCAACTCATTGGTTGGTGCCATGAACAGCGTGAGTTACTTCTTGTGTATGAGTATATGCCTAATGGAAGCCTTGATTCTCATCTATTTGGAGCAAAGATTATGCTAATATGGCCAGTAAGGTATAAAATAGTCCAGGGATTGGCTTCTGCATTACTCTACCTTCATGAAGAATGGGAACAATGTGTAGTGCACAGAGATATAAAGTCTAGCAATATCATGTTGGATTCAAACTTCAATGCCAAACTTGGCGATTTTGGCCTTGCAAGACTCGTAGACCATGAGTTCGGCTTACAAACAACTGTTTTAGCTGGGACCATGGGCTACCTTGCCCCGGAGTGTTTCACCATTGGTACAGCTTCTAAGGAATCTGATGTTTATAGTTTTGGGATGGTTTGTCTTGAAATTGCATGTGGAAGAAAGCCAGTGGATTCACAGGCGGAACCAAGCAAGGTTAGGCTGGTAGAGTGGGTGTGGGATCTCTATGGAAATGGTCAACTCCTTGAAGCCGTTGATAAAAGATTAGGTATGGAATTTGATGAAGGGGAAATGAAGAGCTTGATGGTGGTTGGATTATGGTGTTGTCATCCTGATCCCACTAGCAGGCCCTCTATAAGGCAAGTAATACACGTTTTTAAGTTTGAAGCTTCTTTGCCCAACCTTCCATCAAAGTTGCCGGTGCCAATGTATGTTGGGGCCCCAATGGACCTATATAAATTATCCAATACTTCATCGGGTTTCACCAAATCTAAAGATCAAACGCAATCTTCATCTAGTAGTTATTCTACTAATTCATCTATGTCAACTGGCCCAAGCAAACCTCTTCTATATTCAAGCAAAGCTGAACTTTTATTTGAAAGTGTCTTTCCTGAATGGTTTGAAAAATGAAGTATGTTTAAAAGTCCTATTAAGTTAGGTAATCACAAAGTCCATCTTTTTGGTGCTGAGTCCTTTCTTGCATACTTCACAAAGTCCACCAAAATTATTGAACATCACTTTCCTCTTAGTTGGAAAATAAAATAAAATAAAATAAATCAACCTCCCTTGAATCACAACAATTCAGTAGAATTAGAACCTAGCAACATCAAAAATAGGTTCATCAATACACAATTTCCCACTTAAAAATCTATTTTCACACTTAAATGGTTTTATCCTAGACAATATTGATATATCCAAAATTCTCCATTTATTCACCTAACTATCCAATTTACTTTCAACTTTGATCAGATTTAGGGACTTAAAAATATTGCTGCCTAATCAGATTTTTCCATTAACATAATCATAGATATTCATGAAACTTCAATATAGCTAAACGATAGATAGTGCAATAATATAGTTCTGTCAAATCAATCTTAGAGCCAATAGAGGTCCATATGACTATACATACTATTCATACATAATCAATTTCAAAGCCTGGACCATACGGCTATATAAACAATTCCTATTATAATATTGTAATTATCCACCCAAAGATGCAAAATCTAGTACACGCCTGAACTAGTGTGAATGCATATTAACCGATCAACAATTAAGGCTTTGTGTGAATGCATATTAACCACCAGCATTATTTTTTTTTTCCCCTCTAGCATGGTGACAAAGTCCAAGTCTATACTCTATTTGGTTCAATTTCAAAGTCTTCCTGACATACAGCCATATTTACCATTCTTAATCAAATATAATAACAATTCTAGGAGCCATTTTTCCATTAGTATAATCATAGAAACCGTAACTGTAATCTCTACTCACAGCCACAATGAAGAGAAGCAAAGTTCAGTAGTGTGATGCAGTTGAAGCAAAAGGAAGCCTCATAAGTATATGCACATGTAGCTTAAGAGGTAAAAGACTAGGGTTTTCAAGGCCCATATATTTACTTATGTCACCTCACTTGGGCTTCATATCCCATAGTATTTTTTAATTTTTTTAATATCTTAGGCCTAAATCAATTTAATCCATTTAATTGTAGGCCTCCTTTATAATTTACGTATAATAATTTAATTGGTATCAAAATTATGAGGTGTTACATCCTTCCCCCCTTAAAAAAATTTCGTCCTCGAAATTGTCCATACCTTCGTTAATGAACAACTCTGAATACTTTGATTTCATCTCATCTTCTCGCTCCCAAGATACCTCCTCCACTGTGTGATTCTTCCAAAGAACCTTAACCAATGGTATGGTCTTGGTGCGTAGCACATGATCCTTGTGGTCAAGTATTTGGATTGGAACTTCCTCATAAGTCAAGTTGTCTTTGATCTTGAGTTGCTCATAGTTCAAGACATGTGAAGGATCCGGGATGTACTTCCTCAGCATGGAAACATGAAACACATTTTGCACTCTTGCAAGTGTAGAAGGTAAGGCCAACTTGTAGGCAACTTTTCCAATACGTTTTAGGATCTCAAATAGACCAACAAATTTGGGACTCAACTTCCCCTTCTTCCCAAATCTCATCACACCCTTTATTGGGGCGACTTTCAAAAATACCATATCTCTAATTTCAAATTCTATTTTCCTTCTTGAGTTGTCATAATAACTCTTCTGTCGACTTTGTGCTGTTTGCAATCTTTTACGAATCAGATCAATCTTCTCAGGTGACTTAGGATCCAAGCGTTAGTAATAGTATTTGTTTATACACCAAGTCAAAAATAGGACTAGTCATGATCCCATTCGAAGATTCTAATTTCTAAAGAGTTTAGTTTGATTTGTTCACATGGTAATTTAAGTCAACCTAATCAATCCAATTAATTGAAAATTTGGGGGAAAAAAATTCAAATTTGGGGTGCTTGACTTTGTAATTTGGTAGACCTGGTAAATATTGACAAGGACAACTTAGAGTAAGCGCATTCAAAATGGTGAAACTACAAACATTTAAAGAAGGGAAAAAAATTACTAAAAAATAGAAATAGCACAGAGCTCTTGTCTGTATTCAAGTTCAACCATGGCTCTCTCCAACACACTACCTTCTTGCCTTTTTCAACATCAAAAACTCCAATCTCTTCTCTTCTTCTTTTTGTTGCTACTTCCCCCTGTATTGTCAATTTCCTTTAACTTAACTAGTTTCAACCAGACTTACATTAACGTCACACGTGATGCATTCTTAGACTCAGATGGTCATATCCAAGTCACAAAGGATACATACCAGAAGAATATCACAGAAAGTGTTGGTCGTGCCACATATATGGAACCAGTGAGGCTTTGGGAAAATAGGACAGGGAGGCTCACAGACTTCACTACTCACTTCTCCTTTATAATTAAAGCTAGTAATAATGCGGATCAGTCTGGTGATGGGCTTGCCTTCTTCATCGCACCAAATGGTTCTGACGTCCCTAACAGCATTACAGCAGGCGGCGGGGCTCTCGGACTATTAGATTATAAATTGGATGGCAGCACTCAAAATGAAATTGTTGCTGTTGAGTTTGACCCTTTCGTAAACCCATTGTGGGATCCAAGTGATAATCATGTAGGAATCGATGTCAATTCCCTTAAATCGAAGGCAAATGTCACATGGCCCAGAAGCATTATTTCGAACGGTGAAACAGTAAATGCATGGGTAAGTTATAACTCAACAACCCATAATCTTAGCGTGTTCCTTACTTATGCTATTAATTCAACAGTCTCAAACGGGACTACTAGTATTTTTTATATTGTTAACTTGAAAGATGTTTTGCCGGAATGGGTTAGCGTTGGTTTCTCTGCTGCAACAGGCTTGGCGACTGAGTTCCATGCAATACTTTCTTGGTCATTCAATTCAACTTTAGAGGTAGAAGATGTGTTAACTCAGCCAAATAAGACGGAAGATGGGAGCTGGAAAAATAATTTGGGATTGGGGGTTGGTTTAGCAGTAAGTTCAGCTGTAGTGTGTTGCGCTTTAGGTGTACTTTGGTTTATTTTTCGGAGAAGAAGGGCCAGTAGGAACACAGAAGATTTGGGTGATGATGACAATATGGATATTGAATTTGAAAACGGAACAGGGCCAAGAAGGTTCAGATACCGTGAACTTCTGAATGCAACAAACAACTTTACTGAACAAGGGAAGCTTGGAGAAGGAGGATTTGGAGGCGTTTACAAAGGTTTGTTAAGTGAATCCAATATAGAAGTTGCGGTTAAGAGGGTCTCAAGAGGATCAAAGCAGGGAAAAAAGGAGTACATGTCAGAAGTGAAGATCATTAGCCGTTTGAGACACAAGAATTTAGTTCAACTCATCGGTTGGTGCCATGAACAACGTGAGTTACTTCTTGTATATGAATACATGCCTAATAAAAGCCTTGATTCTCATCTATTTGGAGCAGAGATTACGCTAATATGGCCAATAAGATACAAAATAGCCCAAGGATTGGCTTCTGCACTACTATACCTGCATGAAGGGTGGGAGCAGTGTGTGGTACATAGAGATATAAAGTCTAGCAATATCATGTTGGATTCAAATTTCAATGCCAAACTTGGTGATTTTGGTCTTGCAAGACTTGTAGACCCTGAATTGGGCTCACAAACTACTGTTTTGGCAGGCACTATGGGCTACCTAGCCCCAGAGTGTGTCACCACTGGTAGGGCTTCAAAAGAATCTGATGTTTATAGTTTTGGGGTAGTTTCTCTTGAAATTGCTTGTGGTAGAAAGCCAGTTGAGCCACGAGCAGAACCTAACAAGGTCACGCTAGTGGAGTGGGTGTGGGACCTTTATGGAAAAGACCAACTTCTTGAAGCTGTTGATAAGGGATTAGGTATGAAATTTGATAAAGAGCAAATTGAGAGTTTGATGGTAGTTGGATTGTGGTGTTGCCATCCTGATCCCACTATTAGACCCTCTATAAGGAAAGTAATACATGTACTTAATTTTGAAGCCCCTTTGCCCAACCTTCCATCAAGGTTTCCAATACCAATGTATTTTGGGTCTTCAATGCACCTGTGTGAATTCTCCAATACGTCACCTATTCCTACTGTGTCAGAAGATCAAACACAATTTTAAGGTAGTAGTTGTTCCACTAATTCGTCTATGTTAGCTGGCTCAAGCAAACCTCTTCTGAATTTAGGCAAAGCTGATGTGGAGTTAACTTCAATTACACATTGATATGTATGATGATTCAAATTTCTGTAATAAAGTTGAAAGCATTCATTTTTTATTATTTTCAATTCAATGGTTTTTTTTTTTTTTTTTGAAGGCATTTTAAATTCAATGTTGGGTGTTTTTACTGAGATTGATAACCGAATTAAACCTATAGCTTTATACACAATATTTCATATTGGGTTGATGACTTGATGTATTTTATTCTTTTTGGAGTGAATCTATTTTATTCTTTTGTAACATACTAAGAAATGCACATTACTTTCTCCAAAAAAAAAAAAAAAAAGTTATGCACATTAATTAAAAATGGACAAGGCATGGCATGCCTAAAATTTTGTTGTATCGGTTGATAAAACTCCAGCAGAAAATAAGTATTTTCATAATGTTGACTATACACAAAGTGAGTGACGACTCAGTCGTATTTAATTGATGCAGCGTATTATTCTAACTTGCATTGTGTTTCCTTGTGTTTAGGCTTTTGTAGCAGATTCTTAATTACAAGTCTTGTTTTTATTCTAAATAAATTAGTTACTTAACTAGATAGTTACTCAAGCCTATGTTGTAATCCTAGTCAATTAGCATGCAATTTTGTCTTTATAAAAAAAAAATGGCAAAACTGTTTTAATTGTAATCAGTTTTTTATTCGAATTCTAATGTACACCCAAGAGCTATTCATTTTAATGGCCACATCTAAGTAACCCATGATTGACGCACAACAGCATTATTTCATCTCCTCCACAACCAGATTCCTCAGCAGGCTTTTGGGTAAAAACGTTCATTTATATATCAAACTATTTTGTAATCATATTTAATTTCATTTTCCAAACCATTTAAGAATGAAAAATTTTGGCACAGCTTAACAAAATTAATTGCTAAGCTTCCATTATTATATATTATATAGATTAAAAAGTGATGAATCCAAATGTAAAACCCTCAATCTAGAAGGAACAGTATCATTAGTAAAACCACTATTTTGAGAGGTAATATGTTTTGTTCATTTCTCATACTTAGTGCAGTAATGGAAATTAGGATTAACAAAAGAATTCATTTTCCCTAAGTTTGTAATGTGTTAGAACATGTGATGGTGTAATGGGATTTTGTACTGTGTAATGCAGTGTTTCTAATCTGAAATGCTGCAATTTTGTACTGGTGGATTTTATAATCTAATGCAATTACATATGAACTTAGCAACTATTTGCCCCATATAGATTTTGTACGGTGTTGTTGTACCTTTTTTTCTTATTGTTTCTTTTTTAAAATACGATTTATAAAGAATTATTATTAAAAATAAAAAAGTAAATATGGCACAATACATTAGTCCCATGGAAACAAATGAGAAATATGCTAGAACTGCTCTGAGGTTCTAACTGTTTTTTATTTTTATTTTTTTAGAACAAAATTAGAAGATTCTACCTGGTTTAGAATAGCAATTTTAGATTAATAAAATCTAATCAGCAGCCAATCTAAATTCGTGAGTTCAATTGAATGTGGATTTTTTTTGCTCAAAGCTGCTATAATGTATTTACACGTTTTTTTTTTTTTTTTTTTTTTGGCCAGATTGGACTTGCTAGTCTTTAAAGATTAGAAGATCTCAAGGAATTTTTTTTTTTTTTATCTGAATAACCTCAAAATCTATTGCAAGGGTGATTGAAATTTTAAGTGATAGTGGCTAAGGAATAAAATTGGTAAAATCAATTTGATGCTAGGGAGTTTTATTTATTTTTATTTTTTTTAAGAATAAACATTTGCTATTATTTAGGGCCTGTTTGGATTAAGGGGAGAGGCGAGAGGAAGTGCATGGAAGTAGAGTAAAATTGGCTGAAAGTAGAAAAATTTTGAACTAATTTTACCCTACTTCTCTCTCTCCTCTTCAATCCAAACGGACCAATAGGATTTCAGAGGGTCTACCGTCTACCATAGTCCTTAGATCAGTTAGGCTGTGAAGTGCACATCAAGACTCGCGTATATTTAACGGGTCTTCTCTTTACGCATGCTATGCCTATAAAAAGTCCAGCGTTTTTATGAAGCTCATACCAAATCATTACTCTTAAAACCCATAAATACGTACTCTTCTGGAAAATGAGAAGACCCATGCTATGCCTATAAAAAGTCCAGCGTTTTTATGAAGCTCATACCAAATCATTACTCTTAAAACCCATAAATACGTACTCTTCTGGAAAATAGTGAGGCTATAGGTTGGTGTGATATCATCTATGAAGCACGGGTGCGTTTCGAGACTCGGGTGCGGGTGCGGGTGCGGGTGCGGGACTCGGCAATTTTTGAAAAAAGTGGGTGTGGGTGCGGCAGGACTCGGCAATTAAAAAATTATTAAAAATATTTTTACAATATATGTTTAATATATTGCTAAGCATACTTTTAGTTTTTCACATTATATAAACAAATACCAAATTTAAGAGCAATAGTAGATAATAACTAAAACATGATGTTCATAAATTAAATATAATCCACAAGATTGAAACTAAAACATTCCATGATGTTTGGAAATTAGAATACAACTCATAAGTTTGAAACTAAAACAAAATAAAAGATAATCAACAAGACAATCAAACACAAATATCATCATCCTCAAGATCAATAGCTTCACTTCGAACTTCACTTTCACTAGTAGTAGCACTAGTGTTAACATTCCCAATAACTATGGCCTCCAACTCTGGCTCATCAAGTGTAAGAGCTGCATTCTCAAGAATTCCAGCTCCTCCATGCATGTCGCTCTCATTCCAAGAGTCTCCTGCAATATCCCACATCTTTGTTGCAGTATGTATGTACTCTTCATTGCGCCTTGACAAGAGTCGAAGATTAGAATGCACATATACCAAATCCTCAGCGAGTGCAGGAGCCATTTTGTTTCTTTTTAAGGAATGAATGAATTTGTACGTGCTCCAATTTCTCTCAGCACATGAGGATGAGCAAGGTTGTCCAAGAAGTTTAAGGGCAAGGGTTTGAAGAGTTGGAAATGCGGAGCCATGGTATTGCCACCAAACCAAAGGTAGTAAGGTCCATCTATCCGTCAAGGCACTTGGTGAAGGAAACCTCCCTCCTGAAAATTTAGCAAACTCATACTTCACCACTGTTAACTCATTCTCATCTTCAAAGTATCGCTCCAAACACTTGCTTCTTTCCATAGAAATTTCATGATCCCGATGTGGAGGGATGCGTTTTGGATTCTCCGAAAGCCATTCAATGGAGTAATACCTAGTTAAAGATTAAAAAACAAATATAGATCAAACGTGTGTTTTACTAAAAGGGTGAACTAAGGAAAATAGATAATAAATGTACTTACTTAGGATTTAAGGAATGAGCCAAGCAATGTAGTGGTGTAGAATTTTTAGTCCACCGATCAATGAGTATATCATTCACCACACCCCAAAATGAGCTATATTGATCATCTTCCAAGCCTTCATGCCGATATATCACTGCTTTCACCTTCTCTATCATGGAATCCCACATCTCATACACAAGATGAAGACAAGGCTTATCTGTGTCGGCTATTCGTAGCATCTCATAAATAGGTGTTGTGAATTCAAGGATATAATCAATATTATCCCACCAAAGATCACTTAGAATCATATCTTTCACCTTTTGAGCTTTTCCAACGTCATCCTCCCTATAAGAAGCCCATTGGTCACTAATAGCCATGGCTTGAAGGCATCTTTTTATCAACTTCAACCTTTTCAACGTTACAACCACCGAAGCAAACCTAGTATCAGCAACTTGGAGCAATTTTAATGCACAAAATTCATTAAACATTGCCAACCTCATAGAATGGTTCATGATAAAAACACGTATGAAGGATGCATCATCAGCAACACGTGTAATCCAACTACATTCCTCATATGTAACTTCATTCTTTTCAGTGTTTTTTGCTGCACAAATATTCTTCAAAGCTAGATTGAGAGTGTAGACAACACAAGGTGTCCAAAATATTTTAGGATACTCACCCTCAATAAGAGCTCCAGCAGCCTTCATCACATTAGCATTATCAATGATGACTTGGACAATTTTTTCATGTCCAATCTCTTTTATAGCATCCTTCAACACCCCAGCAATGTAATGCTTGTCTTTGAACTCACCCGACCCATCAATTGCCTTTATAAACACTGGACCCCCATCTGATACAGCCATAATATTAATAAGAGGCCTCCTTTGTGGATCTGACCATCCATCAGAAACTATACTTACACCATTTTCAAGCCAAGAGTCCTTAATTGGTTTCAAAAGTCTTTCAACATGAGCTCTTTCCTTTTGCAAAAGTGTTGTTCTCAAAGCATTGTATCCAGGAGGAAGATAACCCGGAATGCTATGAGTAGCAGCAAATGCATAGGAACTACGATAATGTGGGTTCCTTGCAAAGTTAAACGGAAGCCCACCGGTGTAAAACATCCTAGCAATTCTACTATCTAAATCATGTCTAGCATTATTCTGAAATGCTTTCTCCAAAGTAGTATTCATAGTCACCTTCCTCCTCTTAGCATCAACCGGATTTGTACTATGACTACTATCACTCCCTTCTTGTCTCCGAAATGGGGAAATAGGTATCCCACGGCCTGGAGGAGGTGGAGGTAAGGGAATTTGACTTCTCTGCTCTTGCTCTAACTTATTAGTCTCAACTTGATCATGCATTTTCTGCATTTCCAACCTATGGCTCTTTGACACATTACGGCATGCTCTAATACCTTTGCCAGAAATTTGTAATAAATGAGCCTTAACCCTAGAATAGGATCCCATAAAAACTATATCACAATAGTTGCACTTAAAATAAGTGTTTCCACCAGATTTAACAGATGTACCAGCTGGTTTTTCTACTTTAGTCACATACTGCCAAAGAGGAGATTCAGCATTTGACACTTCTTGTGAACTTTCTGTGCTATTAACTTCGTCCATTGTAAATTCAATAGATTGAATTTAACCTACAAATAATAACTATTAACTACATAAATTAATCACAGCAACCAGGTTCACAGCAAAAAAAAATCATAGCAACCAGGTTCACAGCAAAAAAAAAAAAAACACAGAACCCTTTAATTCCCACAATCCACAAATCACAAAACCCTTTAACTCCCACAACAATTGAAAAAACAAGAAAAAAAACACAGCACTCAGCCACTCACACAGAGAGCCCGAAACACAGAGAGAAATATTTTCAGATTTTCACACAAAGAGCCCGAAACACAAAGAGCCCGAAACAAGAAAAATCACAAGCAGCCAGTAGTCAAGCACATAAATTTTCAGATTCACAAATATTTTTCTAAGCAATTTGAAAGAGAGAAATTGTAAAAAACAAAGAAAAAAAATTCAAGAAAAGAGTAGAGAGAGCACACTTGAAGGCTGAACGAAGAGAGGATAGATGAAGATGACTAAGATGAGGGACGGTACGGACGGAGCACGGGACGATACGGACGGAGCACAGCTGGGATGCTTTGCTTTTTCAGTTTTTCATAGGAGCACAGAGTGATACAGAGAGATGAGGGGCGGACTGAGAGGCTGGACGAAGAAGTGAGGGTCTGGGGTTTTTAGGTTAGTAAAACGGTGCGTTTGCACCGTTTTTTTTTTTTTTTTTTTTTTTTTTAACTTTAATTTCGGCCTGACTCGGCCGTTTCGGCCGATACAGGCCGATACGGCCGATACGGACCGAGTTGGCCCGATTTTGGCCGCGTCGGCGCCGATTTCCGCCGAATCGGCGCCGACTTCAGCCGCGTCGGCCCGATTCGGGCCTTGCCACGTGGCACGACGCGGTCCGATGCGGCAGGGACGCACGGTCTGCGGCGTCCCTGCCGCGTCCCCGCGTCCCGCCGCGTCGGACGCGGGTGCGCCGGCCCCAAGGCCGCGTCCGTGCATCCCAGGATATCATTATCAGTAAAAATGACAAATGAAGCAGAAACATTTCCATTATCCCTCTGGCATAAATTGAAGGTTGTTACCTGAAAGATACTGCTAGAGATTTTTCTAACCGATGACTGGAAATGTCGTTGTTACAATATTTCAATCCAAGGCGATATTGACATCATAATGTTAACGGGATTGACTGTTACGAGTCAGTCGGGTAAGCCTCTGGAAAGCAAGAAACCAAAACTCTTGGTTCCCAGTTTCACGCGGTTTCTGTCACTCAAAACATGCTCGTGTCGTGGGTGTTGGTTGTGAGTCTGTGACTCTTTATGTTGAAAAGTAAAACCTTGCACCCATTATATCTAAAAAACGCTCCTCAAGATGATTATTATCAAGTACCAACGTAATACCTGTTTTGTTTACTAATTAAGCAATGGTACTTTCTTGAATTGATTGCTGATTAAAGATATTTGATTTATATCTCCAACAATATTATATATATATATATATATATATATATATATATATTTCATTTGAATATCAGAGTTAAAAAAAAAAAAAAAGGCAACAATCATGTATGTGATTTATGATCCAAGTGTTAATCTTTATTTGTACAGGAATTTGGCTCAACTCATTGGTTGGTGCCATGAACAGCGTGAGTTACTTCTTGTGTATGAGTATATGCCTAATGGAAGCCTTGATTCTCATCTATTTGGAGCAAAGATTATGCTAATATGGCCAGTAAGGTATAAAATAGTCCAGGGATTGGCTTCTGCATTACTCTACCTTCATGAAGAATGGGAACAATGTGTAGTGCACAGAGATATAAAGTCTAGCAATATCATGTTGGATTCAAACTTCAATGCCAAACTTGGCGATTTTGGCCTTGCAAGACTCGTAGACCATGAGTTCGGCTTACAAACAACTGTTTTAGCTGGGACCATGGGCTACCTTGCCCCGGAGTGTTTCACCATTGGTACAGCTTCTAAGGAATCTGATGTTTATAGTTTTGGGATGGTTTGTCTTGAAATTGCATGTGGAAGAAAGCCAGTGGATTCACAGGCGGAACCAAGCAAGGTTAGGCTGGTAGAGTGGGTGTGGGATCTCTATGGAAATGGTCAACTCCTTGAAGCCGTTGATAAAAGATTAGGTATGGAATTTGATGAAGGGGAAATGAAGAGCTTGATGGTGGTTGGATTATGGTGTTGTCATCCTGATCCCACTAGCAGGCCCTCTATAAGGCAAGTAATACACGTTTTTAAGTTTGAAGCTTCTTTGCCCAACCTTCCATCAAAGTTGCCGGTGCCAATGTATGTTGGGGCCCCAATGGACCTATATAAATTATCCAATACTTCATCGGGTTTCACCAAATCTAAAGATCAAACGCAATCTTCATCTAGTAGTTATTCTACTAATTCATCTATGTCAACTGGCCCAAGCAAACCTCTTCTATATTCAAGCAAAGCTGAACTTTTATTTGAAAGTGTCTTTCCTGAATGGTTTGAAAAATGAAGTATGTTTAAAAGTCCTATTAAGTTAGGTAATCACAAAGTCCATCTTTTTGGTGCTGAGTCCTTTCTTGCATATGGTCACTTAGTACGAACAAGCTTATAAAATTATTTTATGCTCCAAACGGATCTCAATATCAAAATGGTTTTCATTCAATTTTAGAAGAAATAATCCCTATACTCTTTTCTAAAATGATATCCTTTTTTTTAATTATTTATAAGTGGGTTTGGTTTTTTTAAAGGATTATAAGTGGATTGTTACTTGTTGGACTTAAAAGTAGAGTGTGGCTATTTTTGTAATTGGAATTAAAAGTAGACAATAAAAATAGAGTGTGGCTATTTTGGTAATTGGACTTAAAGTAACCTAAACCTTTATTTATTATTAGACATAGTTTAGTTACAAAATTAGTTATAATTTAAGGTTACAACTTTACTTAATAAATTAAATATTATTACATATTTTGAAAATCTAATCGTTGAATTTCATATTTTTTACGCTCTTAATATATATATTAAATTTTGTATCAATCATATATTATTTATTATATGATCTATAAGTTTATATTTTATATATAATTTTAAACTACAAAAATTTGTAATTTAAACAATTTATTGATGAAATAGCTATTGATATTTAATTTTCTAGAACTTTTGTGAGAATGAAATGTATAAGAAGAAAATATAATTCAATTATGAATTTGTCAAAATACACCTTTACTAAAAAGACATTAAATAAGGTTATAGTCTAAGACCTCAACCAATCTTATATTTAAATTTTGTCCTTTATTATTTTCTTTTCTCCCTCGCAAGTCTCCCTTTTCTCCCCGGCCCAACCCGCATCTGATCTGACTTTAGTCAACACTAACTTAAAACCTTTAGGTCTTTCTTTTACCCATCTTGTTAGCTAGTCATGGTCTTCTACCGTTCAGTCAATGTGAGCTAATTTGGTGGGGTTGAGGGTTGTTGGGCACTTCACGCGGTTATACTAGTAGGCTAGGATCACTATATTAATTAAATTAGTAATTTAAGAAGAAGAAAAAAAAAAAAAAAAAAGACCGAACGAGTTTATATCTGCGCTTTGCACGAAATTTTTTATTTGTAAATACATAAATATTAATATTCAAATGACAAAATTTAACTATAAATTATATTGAGCATAGTTCAAGACTACAATTTGACTCTCTTTTTTTTTTTAAATGAATTTTGACAAATTTATTAATAGATTACATTTTCTTCTTATATCATTCACACTTGCAAAATTTTTAAAAAATTAAATATTAATAGTTATATTATCAATAAATTTTTTAAATTATATTTTTTTGTAATTTAAAATTATGCATAAAACATAATCTTATAGATTATATAGTAAATAATATTCAATTGACACAAATTTTTACATATAAATTAGTGTAAAGAATATACAACTAAACGGTTAAATTTTTAAAATAGATAGATTCGTAAATGCAACCCAACCCAAGTAAGTTTCTTGGTCTCCAAAGAAGGATCTCAAAAAGGGGTGAGAATATATGCTTGAGAGTGAAGAATCTTTGACACAACCAAGGCAAAGGAAAGAAGTGAGCCTGAGTAAGAGAGAGAGAGATAAAGGAAAACACAAGATGGGGTTCGTACAATTTTTTAACAAAAGGTTCCCTTCAATGCCAAGAGAGCCAAATAAGAGGCTGTTTCCTTGGTCGACGGAAAAGCCCACGCGGAGCCCGAGCGCAACCAGTTAGCCATGGAGACATAACCAACAGGCTATTAACACTAAAATATTTCTCATATCAGTGACACCCACAAGCACAAATCCAACTCCACCTCACTCTTTCTCTATATATTTCTGTTTTTTGCCTTCACTTGCTGATCACTTTGTTACATTTGTTTTCCATTTTTTTAAGGATTCATACCACTAGACCCTATTGTGACCTTTAAAGCTTCAAGTTCCAAACACAACAATATAAAAAATCAACTTTTTGTATGAATTATCCGTTGAAGCTTCAAAGCAAGGGTACCAGAATGAGGTCCACTCATTCTACCTAAACTTCATAATTTTTCATCAATGTAAATAAAAGGCCTTTAAAGTTTATTATTTTTTAAAAAAAAAAAGGTAAAGGATGTCACTGGTAGTTTTTTTTTTTTTTTTTTTTTTGCGCGGGGGGGGGGAGGGCTAAAGGTTAATCACATTGACAACACATACCCAACACAGAACCCAATATCAATATACACAAACTAGGACCAAGTGACCAACAAACAACAGGAAACAAAACAAGCTAGCAAACTAGAACAAAATCAGGACACTAGTGGAGGACATTCTATCTTCTAAGAAACCAATAGTAAACATAATGAGGGATTTAGATTAGGGCTGTCCACGGGTGGGGTCGAGTTAGTTTTGGACCCAATCTGGACTCAATTCGCTGGCATCGAGTGGAGGGGCGGAGGAACCCGAAACCGACCACCGGAAAAATCGGTCGAGTCAATTTCAGGTGAGAGTGAGCGTTGGTCAGGCCGGGTCGATTGCCGGAATAAAAAACAACATCAAAATCTATAAAAAAAAAAAAAAAAAGCGTCACCAAAATTTAGAAAAAGCCAGCCGGAAACTAGAAAAAACCCACCAGAAATTGGAAAATTTCACCGGAATCTACATTTTTTCACTAAAAATTGCTTGAATTTTTCTAGATCTAACTAAATCCTACCAGATCTAGTCGAGATCTGGCTTGTTTTTGTAGGATTTGGCCTAATTTTTTTACAAATCCGGTCGGGTTTGGGTTGCCCGGGTTTTGGAAATGCAAACCCACCACTCAACCCATCAGCGTCGGTTTTTGAGAACGGAAACCCGCCGCCGACTGACTGGACCTTCGATTCGGGCCGGAATCAGGTCGGCATCAGGCGGTTTGGCCAGGTTGTCGAGCTCCGGTTAGGTCTAGACAGCCCTAATTTAGATAGACACCCACAAAGTGGGGAATTTGAATTATTTGAATTTATAAGCACTCCCTTAATGAGGAAGTCTTTGAACATAATTTTTGTGTCATAATCCTGAGCGCATCTCTAACAGCTTAGTCAAATTTTCACACTATTAAGAGAGCAAACAGTTTTATCTCGAATTTTTCAAACACATTTTTCGTTAGACTCTCTATCCATTTTTTTTATCACACTTAATTATTACTTTTTCATTATTTATTTAATCTTTTTTATTCTTTATTCTTAATGTGCACAAATAAAGGGAGAGAGTGGTTGAATATTTTAATGAGTAAATATTTTAGTCATAAAAATTTATTTGGAGAGCAACAGTAACTTTCGATGTGTGGAGAGTATTGTAGCTAATCTATTTTATTTTTTTAGATTTTGAAGAGGTTGTTGGAGCTGATTTTTGTGAATTTTCTTCCTAAATTTGGCTTTAGAGAGTGTATTGGATTTGGCGCTTTGCTCTAATGCAGTTGACAATGATAGGTAGAGAAAAAGTGATAAATCAGTAAAAAAATAAAATAAAATAAATGATTTGTTACACTCACAGTCAACTGTGTCAAAATTGCGGCACAAAATTGTGGTTATAGAAAAACTGTGGAAATGAATTTAATCATAGTTTAACATCAATCCCACTAATATTTCGATGATAAAATGTTACTTTCATATCGTTTAGTTATAGATCTTCAGTCAGTGGCGAAGCCACATGTATCCTTGGCCCCCCCAAAATTTTTAATTTTTTTTACAATTTAAGTATATTTTATAAATATTTAAAGGTTATATGAAAAAAAAAAAAAAAAAAAAAAAAAAAGGAGTTAGCCCCCCAAAAGAAAGCATTGATCAAATAATTTAGTAATTTTTCCTAAAAAAAGAGAGTTTAGAGTACTCTAAACTCTCTTTTTTAAGGAAAAATTGCAATAGAATGAAATAGTTAAGTAGTGAGTTTTGTGAGTAAATAGTGGAAATGTGGAACCCCTAATTTTTAGCTCAATTTCAATTCCAATTAATATGTTCAGATCATTCAACATTGATAATATATACAATTTGGTTGAAACTTCCTATTCTCAAGATTTTATCAAGAAATAAAAATAAATAAAAAATAAAAAAATAAACTCATATGATACTTCAATTATAACATTATGATATTGATTTGTCAAACATGGATGAAGTTTTGCAAACAATTTATATATTTTATATTTACACACACACATATTATGTGGATTTTTTAGGAGAGTGTCTATTTTTTATTTGAGTTTATCTTGACTAAATATATAGTTTAGCCCCCCCAACATAAGATTCCTGGTTCCGCCACTATCTTCAGTTCAAACCCTCAACAATAACGGCACAATGTTAATTGCTGGTTCAAAGAAACTAGTGAATGAATGTAGTAAATTATTTGGAATGAGCAGCCTTTGAATCTCTTTTTTTTTTTTTTTTAAAAAGAAATATTGAGCGGGCTAACTCTAATGAGCATGTCTATTGGTCCTCCTGATTTAATCCCTAACGAGAAATTTTGACTTTGCTTGAAGAAGTTGCGACTCTTACTAAAATGGAGAGCCTCTTGATGAAAGAGTGACTATTGATGACTGTTGAAAAAAAAAATTAAATGGAAGGGAAACTCTTGATGAAGGATTACAACCTTTGAAAAATGTTACAAAAATTTTGCATTTATGTTATTTTATTTTGAGGTACCAATTTAGGTAGACCTCATAGGCAAACTCTTTAATCAAAGATGTGGTGGTTTTATAGATAAATGTATTTTAAATTAATTATGATTGGTTGTTGGTTTCTTCGCTTCCATATGATGGCAGTAGTATGCATTGCCAACCTTCATGTAAATCCATTGTAGACACCGAGTTTTATATCCTCTCCCGACTCTCGGGTTGAACGATATTATTTCTCAACAGAAATATACATTCATTATTTATTTTCATTCTTGCTCTAGTCACTAGTAAGCACAGATATAAATATGCCCTAGAATGTCTATAAAATATACTAAAATGTCCACATAGCATTAAAATTATAAAATGATGAGGAAGATTTTGGACCAACCCTAGAAAGGGACGGTTGAACTCGAGATTGAAGATTGTCCCCCAATAGGGATGATTTGGCCCTACAAAGGACAATCAGTCCCTGAAAGGGACGATCAATCCCTGAAAAGGACGATCGATCCCTGAGAAGGACAGCCAATCCCCGAGAGGGATGATCCTCCAGGGGCCGACGAGTCAGACAATTCTTGGTTCAGCGACCTATTTACATAACATTACATGGAAATTACTTGCACATCACGACCAAAGGCCTTGCCGCACAACCAGACCTCTTATATATGGAAAGGCAATCCCAAATATCTTGGAACCCTTCTCTCTACAAGGAAACTCCCTTGTATCAAGGGATTCAAGTCAGCTGTCTACCACTATATAAATCGCCAGCCTAACCTTTCTTAAGATACGTGAATTCTCCCTAGCTCTTGCGCTCTCGAGTTCTTGGAAATTCTTCAATCACTAACTTAACCTTCGGAGGATCTTTGGCCAGTACCCCACCGGTGCCTTTTGATTGGTTCTTCTCTTTTGTTCTTCAGGTACACCCATTGGCACATATGTACACAATCAACTCACTGACAATTTTCGTGCATCATCATAAAATTAAGATATATGTTAGTAATACACACCCGGAAAAAAAAAAAGGGGGTAGTAATTATAATATTAAGTTAAAAAATTTGATTCTCCACATAAAAAAATAAATAAATTAGATTACCATGGGGAATAAAAATAAATAAATTGTTTTGATGAACATAAAAACTATAAAATAAAAATATATGTTAATAATGAGCTTTGACTCAAATAGTATTTTCTACTCTTACAAGAATGATTAGAAAGTGACATCACATGAGTTCAAAGTCTATGTTCAAACTACAAATGATTATGTGCTTCAAGAAAAATTAACATTTTTACCCAAAAGAGATTTAGAAAAGTGGCAGTTACCACCGGTGATTTAGGAAAATGACACCATTTTCATATAAGTAAATTGAATTATTATATTTCAAAAGAAAACTAACTCATGAATAATACATAGTACAAGATAGTCTAAAAAAGTGTATCTAAGAATTAAAATTAAAGGATATTAAATTAGTAATTAAACCTAAGTTTTTTTTATAAAGAAGTAATGACGCGTATTGTATGTGAACTAGATAAGTATGATGGTGACCAAAATAAGGAGGGAGCAATTTGACAAAGCCTTGGCATTCGAAACACTTCAGTCCGGAGGGAACAATCTACTGACCACCATTCCTAGCATCCTTCTTCCCTTTATCTTGACTCTTGAACTGTGAATAACTGGATTGCTTTTGGTCCTTGTCAAATCCTTTAGCATTGACATTCTTCATAAAATTTTTAAACTGCCTTGTGATGTAGGATTTCATTTTAGAATCTTCATTGTCCGAAGACTCATCTGTGTCACTGCTTTTGGCATTCAGTGCCATGCTCTTACCCTTGCTCGATTTCCCAATCCTGGTTAAACCTAATTCATAAGTCTACAAGTTGCCAACCAACTCTATCAAAGGAATTTTTTCAATGTCCTTTGATTCCTCAATGGCAGTAATCTTGGCATGAAATCTCTCAGGTAGAGATCTAAGCACTTTTCTAACAATCTTGGGTTCTGAAATGGTTTCCCTAAGATTAAATGCAGAGTTCACTATGTCCTTGAGATTGTCATAGAACTCATCGAACGACTCATCCTCATCCATCTTAATCTCTTCAAAGCTTGTGGTAAGCCTTTGAAGTTTTGAATCCTTGACAGCCTTGGTTCCTTCATAGGTTTTATGAAGGATGGTTCGTGCTTCCTTTGCGGTTTCAATGGAAGATATCTTCTTGAAGTCCTCATTCGTGATTGCACTGAATAATGCATTCAATGCTCTACTGTTGAAGTTAGTGCTTTGATCTTTGCATCATCTCAATCAGCCGGCGCTTCTTTTGGTTTAATCCAACCAATCTCCACAGCTTGCCACACTTTTTCATCTAATGACTACAAGAAAACTCTCATACGTACTTTCCAGTATGCATAGTTAATGCCATCAAATAAAGGAGGTATAATTAAATATTTTCCGCTATCCATGACAAATAAGGGTCAATGGATCACACAGCAAAGATTAACCATAATCAAAGTGTATCCGCTCTAATACCACTTGATAAGCCAAGAATGTATTGTCCCCTTGGGTAAATTAATCAATTAATTAGCTAAATGAATTAATTAGATTCAATTACATGCAATAACGTGTGGTAGCACAAACAAATCACCAATTAAACTAAATGTAGTGGAAATTAAATTTGACACAGGTCATTTGTTTACAAATTAGGAAAACCACAGAGGCAAAACTCCACTGGGTGAATTTAAGGTCACCACTTCCAAAAATCCACTATTATCAAAACAAGGAGTTACAAGTAAAGGAATCACAGTATCTTATACCAATCTATAGTTGAATTTTTATCCCAATACCCAATTGGACTTATTCTGTAGTGACAATCTCTCATTTTCAATGTACGGCTCCCAATACGTGACTAACCAATCGATGCACGGATCAACTACGTGGCTAACACACCAACTTAAGAAGGATGTTGGCTACAAAGTTCTTCAGTTCATCCACACGATGAAGATCAAGAAGCTCCTTAGTTACAAAACCCTACGACATACAAACACAGTAACTTCTTCAAGAGAAAGATGAACTAGGACATGTCTCTGGTCACAATATGCTTGCAGAAAACCTTTTTGCATTCACTTGCATCAAGTGTGACAGCCCTTAAAATAATCCTTATATATGTTTTGAGTTGTGAGAAAAGAAAGCCTAAACACATACACATGAATATGCATGAAATTAGATCTGAAAAACTAATTTTCGTAATTCTCGATAGATACAACTGTCGAGTTTATCTGTCGAACTTCACATTTTAAATGTCGATAGATACATCTGTCGACCTTCAAAGAACAACACTTCTTCACTTGATTCTTGGACAAATTTGCATGGCTTCAATACTTGGACTTGAACTTTTGTTCCTTAAAGTATTAAACACATCCTAGATCTACCCAATTACAAGTAAAGTATATTTTGTCAAAGGATTAACCAATTCTAAATTACATATGTTCTTAACATAATCCACATATGTCCTAACAATATTGGTTGAAAAAGACAGCTTCTTTTACTATTTAGTTTATTTTTACTACTATTCATGAGTCCTATTACACTTTTTGGTACTATTAATGAGTCTAACTATACTAATTTAGCTAGTATTTAGTTTTATTTACAGTACTTTCATTAAAAAAATTTCAATTTCAACTAAATAAATTTTTCCTAAACAAACTCTTAATGATGTGGCTAAGGATTGGAACTTTAGTTACGAGGGATGGGGGCCATGGGGCTGGGTTGCTTAATTAGAGAATGCTAATGGGAAAACTCAATTCTTCAAGAGGACACCCTTGAATTAAATAGCTTTAGGTTGTACTATAGAATTGCAATAAATAAAAAATAAATAAATAACATAGGCTCCTAGCATTTGACTGGTTAATTGAGTAGCTTACTAGCTAACCACTACTACAGTTCTAATAAACACAACGTGTGTTGTCTGCAGGATCTTCGAGAAAGCTGATGGCAATGGAGCCCTTAATGCTACGTGCAAGATCATGGAACAATCGCCAATAATGGGTTTTACACCCAATTCTATTACCTGCATTATATCATTCATTCAAGAAAAACATATATATAATTAGAATGATCCGCTGCATCACTTTGCCACTCACACTCAGACTCAATTCGTGTATGGCTAACATTAAGATTAAAAAAAAAAAAACAATTATGGACACACTCATACATTAACATACTTATTAAGATGATATGCTCAAATAGTCAAACTTGAATCGTTTCTTCTGTGATAAAATTTTGAAAAATACTAAAGCTACTACATATTTTAATACATAATATTTTTCAATTGATATTGTACTTGTTAATGTATATTATGTTATGGGCTTTAGACCCAGTTACTTTACTTGTATAGCACACTTATACTTGTATTACACTTTACTTGTACTGCACACTTATGCCTCCTATATAAGGCACTGATGTATATTTTCTTATTATGAAATACAATACAAATCTTCTAATATTTCTAACATGGTATCAAAGCAACTGGAGCAAAGGTCTCTTCATAATCAATCTCATACTCCTGTGTAAAACCTTTTGCAACAAGACAGGCCTTGTAGCGCTCAATAGACCCATCAGAGCGAGTCTTGATCTTATAGATCCACTTACAACCAACCATAGACTGTCCAGGAGGGAGAGTGACCAAATCCCAAGTATGGTTTTTGGTTAATGCATCAAGTTCCTCTTTCATTGCAATCTGCCATAAAAGGTCAGTGGAGGTATCAAAATAGGTTTGAGGCTCGTGAAGTGTAGCAAGGGCAGTGTAACAATGATAGTCAAGTAAATGTGAAGGAATGGATCTTACCCGGGTTGAGTGACGAGGTGGAATGTCTTGTGGAGGATCTTCAAGCGGAGCAGGAGCAGGGGACCCAGGCTCTAGGTGGGGTAGCTCGTCATCAACCTGTCCATCTTCAACCTGTCTAGGAGAAGCATAAAAAATATCTGGAAAAATGTCCAAAGGAGGATCAAAAGTATTTGTAGAAGGAACAAGAGACTCATCTAGAAAAATTTATAAAACAGAGGAGGTAGTTAAGGAAGAACAAAAGTGAGAGAGTTCAACAAATAATCGATGTTCCCAAAAGACAACATTACGAGAAACACGAAAACGATGAGAGACAGAATCATAACACCTATACCCTTTTTGAGTTTCGCCATAACCAAAGAAACAACAAAGTTAGATCGAGGTTCAAGTTTGTTGTGTTCATAAGGCTGAAGAAGAACGAAACAAGCAGATCCAAAAGATCGAAGGTGATGATAGTCAGGAGGTGACCCAAAGAGACACTCATACGGAGTCTGATTATAGATGACAGCGCTTGGAATGCGATTAATCACATGAACAGCATTAAGAGGAGCTTCACCCCAAAAAGGGGCAGGAACTTTGACAGAAAGAAGAAGAGCACGAACAATGTCAAGAATATGACAAAATTTTCTTTTGGCTCGACCATTTTGCTGAGAGGTACCTGGACAAGTTAGATGATGTACAGTGCCATAGGAATGTAACAGAGCTTGAAACGCATATTGAGTATATTCAAGAGCATTATCAGAACGAAAGGTTTTGATACGTTTGGAGAATTAGGTTTCAACCATTTTTGCAAAGTTGCTCGTATCTCATCTGTTCGTGCCCTCTTAGCTGTTGCTATGCTAATAAATGGGACTTTTTTCAGATGGATGTTAAAAATGCTTTCCTTAATGGGGAGTTGAGTGAAGAAGTCTATATGCAACCTCCTCCTAGTCTCTCTGTTGACTCAAACAAGGTTTGTCATCTTCAACGTGCACTTTATAGTCTTAAACAAGCTCCACGAGCTTGGTTTGCCAAGTTCAACTCCACTATCTTTCGCTTGGGTTACACTACCAGTCCGTATGATTCTGCCTTATTTCTTCGTCGTACTGATAAAGGCACCATTTTGCTTCTTCTATATGTGGATGATATGATCATAACTGGTGATGACCTCAGTGGCATTCAAGAACTCAAGGATTTTCTCAGTCAGCAGTTTGAGATGAAAGATCTTGAACATCTTAGTTATTTCTTGGGTCTTGAAATTACTCATTCCACAAATGGTCTTTATATCACTCAAGCCAAGTATGCTTCTGACCTTTTATCTCGAGCTGGACTCACTGACAGCAAGACTGTTAACACTCCAGTTGAACTTAATGCGCATTTGACACCCTCGGGGGGGAAACCATTGTCTAATCCTTCTCTTTACAGACGATTGGTTGGTAGCCTAGTTTATTTCACAATTACTCGTCTAGACATCTCCTATGCTATTCATCAGGTGAGCTAGTATCTGTCTGCTCCACGATCTACTCACTATGCTGCTGTTCCGCGCATTCTTCGATACCTGAAGGGCACTCTCTTCCATGGCCTTTTCTACTCAGCTCAGTTTCCTCTTATGCTCCGTGCATTCTCTGATGCTGATTGGGCAGGAGATCCCACTGATCGCAGGTCCACTACAGGTTATTGCTTTCTCCTTGGTTCTTCTTTAATTTCTTGGCGAAATAAGAAACAAATCTTTGTGGCCCGCTCCAGTATTGAAGCAGAATATCGTGCCTTTGCTGATACCACATCTCAGCTCCTTTGGCTACGATGGCTTCTTAAGGATTTATGTGTGTCCACATCCTCTACTACTCCCCTTTATTGTGACAACCAGAGTGCCATTCATATTGCTCACAATGATGTCTTCCATGAACGGACTAAATACATCGAGATTGATTGTCATTTTATCCGTTATCATCTTGTCCATGGTGCTCTCAAGCTCTTCTCCGTCTCCTCCAAAGATCAACTTGCTAATATCTTCACCAAGTCACTTCCTAAGGGACGCACTCGTGATTTGGTTGACAACCTCAAGCTGGTCTTACATCCACCTTGAGTTTGAGGAGGGCTGTTAATGTATATTATTTTATGGGCTTTAGGCCCAGTTACTTTACTTGTATAGCACACTTGTACTTGTACTACACTTTACTTGTACTGCACACTTATGCCTCCTATATAAGGTACTGATGTATATTTTCTTATTATGAAATACAATACAAATCTTCTAGTATTTCTAACAGTATTGAATGCGATTTGTGAGTTTGATTTTTTTTTTTTTTTAAGTAAAAATGTCAAATCAATTAATAAATTATAGTATATAATAAAATTTGTAATAACCCTAGCATTTTTCCCTAAAATCTTAACCAAAAATCATTTAGATGGATCGGGCCGGCCGGTTAGGCTGCGATAGGTAACAAATAAAAACAAAATTTAAAGGGGAGAGCGAGAAATGCAGAGCCCACTGTATACAAAGTTTTGTTTGCATATGGGACCAAGCGGTGGCTTCAATCTAGATCCTCAACATGAAAATGATATACACGTACGATACATAATATGATCAAATGCTTAATTAAAGTTGTTCCAAAGGATTGCTATCCAACTGATCGTTCTCTCCGCATTCAACGTAACCATATATGGACATCTCCAACATACATTCTAGCCTTCTTCAATATTAGAAAGTCCATTGTTTTCTCAGTCAACTCTTCATCTTCATCTTCTTTTTATTTCTACTTCCCTATGCAAACTCAATTTCCTTCAACTTCTTTAGTTTCAATTCAAATGTTGTCAACATAACCTTTCAGGGTGATGCACACTCGTTACCAGAAGGTCTGCAACACACAAGAGATTCCGGATACGAGAACAACACCTATAGTGTTGGTCGTGCCTTATATCATGAACAAGTGCACCTTTGGGATAACAGCACAGGGTGACTTGCGGACTTCGAAGCTCAATTCTCCTTTAACATCAAATCTATTCATGAGGTTTCTGGTGATGGACTCTCCTTCTTTATTGCACCATTTGGTTCGGACATCCCTGAGAATTCAGATGGTGGGTATCTTGGATTGATTAGTTCTGGTACTCTATTTACTTTTAACGAGTCTAGCAAAAATAATTTTGATGCAGTTGAGTTTGACACTTATAAAAACTGGTGGGATCCAAGTGATAATCATGTAGGAATCAATGTCAATTCCATCAATTCAAGCGTCACATTCAGTCAAGTTAACTTTAGGCCAGCAGCAAGCGCATTGGTACGTTATAACTCAACAACCAAAAATCTGAGTGTGTTCCTTACTTCTTCTGCTGAGAATCTTGACCTCAACTGGAATTATATCCTTTCATTTATAGTTGATTTGAGGACTGTTTTGCCAGAATGGGTTAATGATGGATTCTCCGCTGCTACAGGTGAGTTCAACCAGTCTCATACAATACTTTCTTGGTCATTCAATTCTAGCTTGAGGGAAGAAGGGATTCATGGGAATACCCTGCCAAACAAGAAAAACGTATTGGTGTTGGGGATTGGTTTTGCAGTGAGCTTGGTTGCAGTCATGAGTTGTGGATTAGTTCTACTTTGGTTCATCTGTTGGAGAAAAAAGGAAAGTGGGAGAATGGAAGAGTTTATTGATGATATGTGTATGGGTGATGAAATTTGTGCAGGAACTGTGCCCAGGAGGTTCACTTACCTTGAACTTAGCCGTGCAACAAACAACTTTGTTGAAGAAGGGAAGCTTGGAGAGGGAGGCTTTGGAGGCGTTTACAAGGGTTTGTTATGTGAATCCAACACAGAAGTTGCTGTTAAGATCACAAAAGAATCAAAACAAGGAAAAAATGAGTACATATCAAAAGTGAACATCATTACTCATCTAAGACACAGGAATTTGGTTCAGCTTATTGGTTGGTGCCATTAACGGAATGAGTTTCTTCTTTTGTATGAATACATGCCTAATCGAAGCCTTGATTCTCATTTATTTGGAGCAAAATTAAATTACACTAACTTGGCCAATGAGGTATAAAATAGCCTAGGCATTAGCTGCTGCACTGTTGTACCTTCATGAAGAGTGGAAACAATGTGTGGTTCATAGAAATATAAAGTCTAGCAATATCATGTTAGATTCAAATTTCAATGCCAAGCTTGGCAATTTCAGCCTTGCAAGACTTGTAGACCATGAGTTGGGCTCACAAACAACTGTTTTGGCAGGTACCATGGGCTACCTCCAGAGTGTTTCACCACTGGCAAGACTTCTAAAGAATCTCATATTTAAAGTTTTGGTGTTGTTTTCCTTGAGATTGCATGTGGAAGAAAGCCAATTGAGCCACAGGCAGAACCAAACAGGGTAAGGCTTGTAGAGTGGGTGTGGGATCTCTAGGGAAAAGGCCAACTATTTCAAGCCAAAGATAACAAATTAAGTTTGAAATTTGGTAAGCGGAAAATGGAGTGCTTAATGGTAGTTGGCTTGTTGCCATCCTGATCCGTCAATCCGACCCTCTATAAGGCAAGTGATGCATGCTCTTAATTTTGAAGCCCCTTTTCCCAAACTTCCATCAAAGTTGCCAATGCCAATGTACTTTGGACCTCCATTGCATGTCACGCTCACACCCCAAACCTGCTAGGGCCAACTGCATGAGAAAACTATCCGTTACGAAAAACTTGTAAATTTTATTTTCATATAGGGCATTCTTGGAAAATTCTCTTCATTTAGGTTTCCATATCATCAAACAATTGAATTTATATTAAGTATTGATTCATTATGATGTCTTAATTGCTAGATGCATGCATTTATTTCTATTCACTAATTAACTTGTCCAGGTAATTTATATGGTTCTCTCTCTCTCTCTCTCTCTCTCTCTCTCTCTCTCTCTCTATATATATATATATATATAGTACAAGTGTAACTTTTTGTCATTTTAATTGCATCACTCTATTTTTTATTGGTTTACTATATTCAATATCGCATCATTGAATTACACATTTTCATTTTTGTTAATACAAATACTAGATTTTGTATTAATCAGATGTTATTTACTATATGATATAATATTTTACATATATTACAAATAAAATAGCAACTAATATTAATTATCTTTTTAGTTTACAAGTATGTATAATTTAAATAGACAATGTAATATCTGACCAACAATTTAAATGTTTTTACTCAATTTAATAGCATAATATAAAAACAAAATCAATTTCCCAAATACAATCAATGAAGTTTAATATAGTTTAAATTAATCCATGTACCATAAAGATAATTTCCTCCTACAATTTTCAAAATGAAGTAATAGCATATTTGCTAGTTCATAAAATATTAGCCTCCTAATATCACTCATCATTATAAGTGAGAGCTCTATAGTCTATAGATATTAACAAAGCTTGCAACTCAAGTCGTGTATCTCTCAAAATACACACTTTACAATGGTATAACTGCAAGTGACATCTAAACCGTCACTATGATAAATATAGTTCAACGTTATACCATAATCCTCTTTGGAATGTGCAATCACAAGAACATATCTAGGTCTTGCACACCTAGGATCGATCCACAAACTCTAAGAGCCTTTAGTAAAAGTAACATCCCATGAGTAATGCACAAAAGATGCTTTTGACCATTAGATACTAGAAAAACGGTTTATAATTTAGCAATGTTGGTGAATAACACCTTACTACCTCAGCTCCAAACCCGAATCTTGGAATGTCGATTATATGTTTCTATTTCAATTAGAGTTTACTTGTAATTTTTCTTTTCCAATACTGTAATTACATGTTCCTTTTAAATTTTATTTAAAAATTAAAGTGGCAATTCCATCCTTAGAATGTTTCTAAACAGGGGTATGATATGTAGATAATCAATTTCTCATCTTAAGAGACCCTAAAGTTGAATTATATAAAAGTTACAGCCAAAGAATCAATATGCAATTTCGCGTCTCATTTATCAGAGAAACACTTACAAAGAGAATAGATTCTCCTTCTCATCCACAAATCTTACCTAGATAGTTAACTAGGCATGTCACTACACTGTAACAAATACAATTGCACAAATTATTGCTGTCATTCTTCTCTAAATATTGAATAGATATCTGCTACCAATATCAAATCTGATCCCAACTCTTGAACAGTCAAAGAAAATGGCACATTGTAATACATAGTGCTCAATAGTAAAGATGTAGTCATTAAAGACTTTTTTATGGATGTAGACCTTCATACCAAACCACACAAACCTCTCTCTTTCTTTCTCTCTAAATCTTTTATTTTTTTCAATTTATTATTGCTATCAAAGCTATGTTCAAATGTATCTTTTCTCACACAATAATGCCTACAAGCGTAGTTGTCAAAACGTAAATCGTATTGTAAATTGATTTCTTATTTTTGTTTATTGTGTATCATATCGTGTCATGTATCATATCGTATCGTGTATAGTAAGATACATAAACACTTAATAAAATTTATAAAAAATTATAAATACACACACACACACACACATATATATATATATAAGGTAAATTCATTATAAATTTTGAATATATTCCACTAATGCCTAATTTACCATCACTTATGTAATAATATTTGACAAATTAACTAAATAAATCAGACTACCATGTGTTTATAAAATACACATTCAAATTGATTAAACTCAAAAGTGATAATACATTACAAATAACTCAAAATATTAAATTTTTTTCATCAACTTCATCTAAGTCAAAGTTATCATGATGTTCATCATTTTACAAACTTATTTCTTCATTGAAATTTTCTTAATCATCATCAACATTTAGTATCTCTTCTTGTTCATTTATTTTAATAATTTAATATATATATATATATATATATATATACACACACGTGCGCATATACATTTCTTCTTGGCATTCTAGTTTCTTAGACTTATTAGAATAATGATAAAAATTAAAAATAATTATACTATTAGTTAATATAATATTCATAGAATCATAGTATAGGAAAAAAATTTGTAAATAAGAAAGTGAAAGTGATATTTAAGTGTGTAGTCCAAAATTTGTAAAAGAAAGGGGGAAAAAACAAAGACTTATGGACTAGTTATTTTATTAGACTAAATCAAGTACCTAGTAATTTTATGTCCAAAACAAGTATAACAACTTGTTATATTTAAATAAAAGAGCAAATTGTAACCCCCCACCACACCACCCCCCTCCCCCAAAAAAAATACTCACTTTAAAGCTTATGTCTATGTATCATACAAAACGTACAATTTTATGAAACGATACAATTCATATGATATGCACAATATATCGTATAATTCATGAGCACTTCCCATACACCCTTACTATATGAAACTTTACACAATTCGTATCACATATCGCGTATTATACAATACTGACAACTATGCCTAAAGGTATATTAATGAATAGAACTATCAAAATGTTAGTGCAGACACATAAATGCACAAGAATACGATTAGTGTCAGTGATTTGATTAGTATGAGGATCTCAATTAGAAATTGACAAGTTTTAATTCAAGAGTTACACGATTGTTTGGGAAATGATCAGGTTTCATTTGGATGTCATATGCAAAAGATATATTCTTATTAATTAATGATATGTACAATATATCGTACAATTCATGAGCACTTCCCATACACCCTTACTATATGAAACTTTACACAATACGTATCACGTATCGCGTATTATACAATCCTGACAACTATGCCTAGAGGTATATTAATGAATAGAACTATCAAAATGTTAGTGTAGACACATGAATGCACATGAATACGATTAGTGTCAGTGATTTGGTTAATATGAGGATCTCAATTAGAAATTGACAAGTTTTAATTCCACAGTTATGCGATTGTTTGGGAAATGATCCGGTTTCATTTGGATGTCATATGCAAAAGATATATTCTTATTAATTATACTATATTTGTGCTTATTGAAACCTAAACTACAGTTACCAAATTCTGTTATGAATTTGTGGCACTGGAATCTGCTACCTACTTAATTGCATAGCAACTTTACAAATACTATTCGCTATGAATCAGACTATGCAAAAAGGGAGATAAAAGCCTAAACCACTGCTATGATGTTGCATCATTCACTGCAATGTCAATAATTTGTCTAGCAGAAATCACTTTGTCCAATGTTTGGTCTGGAACCGTGATCCCAGATGTCTCCAAGTCTGCAACAATTGCAATGGCTGCATCTAGTTCCCCAAGATCGAGACATAACAAGATGATTTCATCGTAAAGCTGACTGCAATAGAGGAAACACAATAAGATAAGTTTTATGGTAATGATTTCAAATAGCCAAAAAGATATGCAATTTTAAGGCTTTTTTGGATTGGACTTTTTTCTGATGAATTACACAACCACGATGAAGTTTCTAAGTTTCCATGCTCACATATACATACATACATACACACACACACACACATATATATATATATATATATGCATTGTATCCGAATGCAAGAAAACTACTAAAATACTAAAAAAAAGAATCACTTTGTTGCATCAATCTAATGCATGGACAATTTAGGGCCCGTTTGGATTGAGGGAGGAGTGGAGTAGAGAGGAGTAGAATAGAGTTAGTTAAAAATAGACTAATTTTGAGTCATTTCTACTCTACTCTATTTTATTCTCCCTCAATCCAGACAGACCATTAGAGAAAGTCCATCCATGGTGTCCCACTAATCATGCAACTCTTAAATTGCGTTCTTTTGTGGATATTGCTCTATAAAGAGATCAAGTTTATCCATGCAAGCATAGTTGTCAAATTGTGAATTGTATCGTGAATCGAAATTTAATTTTTCTGTATCGTGTATCGTATCGAATCGTGTATCATAAGATACATAAACACCTAATAAAATTATAAAATAATAATAGATATACATATATAAAAGATATATTTATTATAAATTTGAAATATTTTCAACTAATAACTAACTTAATCATTACTTATGTAATAAAATTTCACAAAACTAACTAAATAAATCAAATTAACTTATGTTTATAACAAGCACGTTCAAATTGATTAAACTCAGAAGTGATAATACATTATATATGAACCAAAATAATAATATATTTTCATCATCTTGGCTAATCAACTCCATATAAGTCAATGTTATCATCATGTTCAACATCTTCCAAATTTTTTTTTTTATAGATAATTTCTTCATTATTATCAACATTTACTATTTTTTTTTTCGTTTTATTCTAATAATATTTCTTTATATTTTTTCTTGGCATTCTAGATTTTTAGACTCATAATAATAACTAAATAAAAAATAATTATATTTTCATATAAACATAATTAATATCACAGAAAATAAATTTGCACATATGAAAGTGAGTGTTATGAGTATAGTCTAAATTTTGTAGGGAAAAAAAAAAAAAAAAAAACTCATGGACTTGCTATTTTATTAGACTCAATTAAGTTTCCTAATAATTTTGTGTTAAAAAAGTATTAACAATTTGTTTAAATCAAATAAAAACACAAATTTTAACAAAAAAATCCATTTTAAATCCCCATGTCTATGTATCGTACGTATCATATGATTCACCGATACGATACGATTCATACAATACGCATCTATGTATCGGACGATTCATGAGCACTTACGATACGCCTTTACGATACGAAACTTTTTATACACGATACGTATCGCATATAGTACGATACTAACGAAACTTTTTATACACGATACGATACGTATCGTACGATACGTATCGCGTATAGTATGATACTAACAATTATGCATGCAAGATTTTCAACCTTTTCTTAATGGGCATATAAGCAAACTTCCAAAATTGATATAGCAAACAACACAGATGTGATGCCCAGCACAAGGAAAGTGGTCAAACTGAATCTAGAAAATCGCATCTCTCATAATCTTTCTTTACTATCAAATCAAAAAATATGATCTTTCTTCATCTGTAAGGACCAGGATCTTACCTCCCAAATACATAGCCAAGACTATGCGTTGTCTGCAGGATCTTCAAGAAAGCTGATGGCAACGGAGCCTTTATTGCTGCGCGTAATATCATGGCACAATCGCCAATAGTGGGATTTCCACCCAATTCTATTACCTGAATTGTATCATTAAAAAAAAAAAAAAAAAAAAACATAATTACAGAAGATGCTTGTAAGGCAGTGGTAAAGTTTCCACATCAATGAAATCACTAGTGAATCCTTCAGGCCTAGGTTTTAATAACTATTAATACATGATATACGCATCAAGTTAAGAAAATTCATATATTCATATATAACAAACTTTTTTTGATTCGATAGTTAGAATTGGGGAGGGGAGGGAGGGGGTGGATTTGGCCCCTGGATGTCTCCATTGAAAACACTAGAAGGTGCCAATTAAGTTACGAGGCTCCTGACAAAACAAGTGTCAAAACACACATGTTTTGATAAATTTAGCGTTAATCAAAACATTAACTTACTAAATATTTTTACTACACTTTTGCTCAACCACTGTCCTGATAAGGGAGGACTCATAAAGCCCTTTTGAATCACTAGGAAAGTGTTAACAACAAAACATCAATATTTCATTTTCTGTTCAGCAGCAGAATTTAAACCAAGACCTTCCCAACCTCAACGACCCCCTTCCTACCTTAGTTTTGCTTACTAAAATAAATGTGATACTTAGGGGTATTACTGAGAACATCAGCATATACATATTATTTACTTTCGAAAATTTTTAATGCATCAAATATGTTCAAATAGGACTTGATGCTGTAACTCTGGATCAATACTAGCCTCTAGGTAGTAACTCTTTGATCAAAGATTGATTTTTTTTGCTTTTTTTATTGGTAAGTTACACATGCACCCAATGGATCTTGAACCACAACTTCACCCTCCACCAAGAACTTTTACAGGAATGAGGTGCCATTTGAGCTAGAGCTCATAGGCAAACTCTCAGGTAAGTTCCAATGCAGCCAATGGGTTTTCTGGACTGTAAAATTATTTAGAGAAACAAGTCAATTCTTCCATCTCTTGAGTTGAACGATGTTTTCAACATAGTCAAAGGCAAAAGGAAACCTTAAGGCACAAAGGCCTTGTACTGCCCGAGACATGAGGTGACAAAAAGGCGCTGGACTGACTAGAGAGAGGAGCCAAATTCTCAATATAGTTTAGGTTTTACAACAAGATTAGAATAAAAGCAATTATAAATTTAAAAAATAAACAAGGGAGGGAGGGGAATTAGGCTCTAGCCTTGGCACCTTGCCTCGCCCGGGTGCCAAGGCAAGTGCCTGGCTCACCTTTGACACTTCCATGGATGTACGTGTACCTCAACAGAAACAGATATTTACTAATTAGGTTCATTCCTGCTAAACAAATATGTTGCTAATGAGGGAGTATTAAGTAAACAAATATGTTGCTAATGAGATCAAACTCAAATAGCATTTCCTCTTCTCACAAGAATGTGTAGATGGTGACATAGTGAGTTCAAAATCAGTAATAAAAAGATTATGCGCATCTAGAAAAATAACATTTTCACACAAGAGAATTTGAGAAGTGGCAGTTACCACCTGCGGTTTAGGAACATGACACTTCTTTTTTATATATAAGTAAATTTATCATATTCTTTATAAAAAAAATAAAAAATAAAAACAACCTACCTCATGAACAATACAAAGCACAAGAATGTCTAAAGAATTACAATTAACAGATTGAATTGGCAAACTCGGTGGCAGTACCACTGTCACTGAGATCCAGAACAGTCAATCCTTCAACAAGTAAGAGATGAAAGCCTCAACTACCTATCATAAAAAAATAAATAAATAAAAAGAGATGAAAGCCTCAACTACACTTCCGAGCCTTCCACATGTTCAAAAAGGTACTGGGATTCCACTCCCACCACAAAAGCCAATTAACTGCAAAAAATACTATATGTGGCTGCACCCAATTAACTGCAAAAAATACTAAGCACATGGCCCCATATCGCATGGGCAAAATCACAATAAAGTAACAAATGTTCCACTGATAAACAAATTTGGTTCCTATTATATTACATAAACAGCACCAGTATTATAATGCGATTCCTATCTAAGATTATCATTAGCCAAAATCTTCCCCCACCCTACAAAGATGAAGCTACCCACTTTGGGTCTTTGGCACAACAAATTCCTCTCAATGGGAAAGAGATCTCTCTTGGGGCTTGGCTTGCAGCACACCATAGTATGATCGCACATCGTACACCCCTGTACCTCACAAACTCCATCTCATTCTATTAGGACCTATCCTCCTCCGTATATTTGAAAGCAATAATCCAATCTGGGAAACGACCAAATCCAACTCCCAGTCATTAAAACTGTTTATAAAGCAAACAACCTAGTGTTTCTCTCTCCCTCAGTATTGCATTCCAAGTATGAAGCCACTTAAGTGTCCCGGTCAACTACCAAACAGTAAAAGGGTAGATCTCCACACCACTTATCAGTTATTATGCCAAAATCGTACACATTCTCTATTCCCCACCTCAAAATGCATAAATTCATCCTACCCTACAATGAAACTCTTTCCATAAGCTACTTCAAATCATCTATGATTTCTACAGTGGCTTTCATTCTCCAACCACCCCCCATCCACCCCATGCTTTAATGCAATGACCCATCTCCACAAATGAGTCTCTTCCTCCCCAAAACGCCATCACCATCATGCATTCGCAATTTAAAGGTTCGATTGAATCAACAAATTCTAGATTCCAATATGTTTTTCTATCTGATATAGATACAAGAAGTGTGACCGAGTGATCACCTACAGTGATGAAGCTTGTCCAACATAAAATCCAATGCATCCAAAAACAACAAAAGACAAAATTGCAAGTGTTCCTGTAACTAATTATACATCTAAAATATTTTTCAGAAATTTGATATTTGAGAAATTAACAAGCTACATTTGAGGTTTGTCATTGACAAAAGGGTAGACTACATTTTTGATATAGAGTCAAGGAAGAATATCACTGCTGTTTTGACTAAGAAGGCTTAATTAATTATTTATCAAAATAAAAAATCCAGAACAAACAAGAAGGGTACTTTTGAAAGATCACTAAGACCAATACAAGGAAAAAAATCTGAAAAAGCTGCCCTCGCCCCAATCTCTAAAGGGGCTTAAGCACGCTGCTCGTATAAGCCCCTTTAGAGATTGGGGCGAGTCATGAGCTTACTTCGAGTTTTCATGACTGGCAACACATGACAGGAAAATGACATGATTCTCAAGAAGTTACATGACGGCCATGTATGTAAGGGGCCTTTTCTTGCTTGTTGCGCCCACTTACCCCTATTTTCTTAGTTTTTTCATTAAGGAATTTAAGTTTAGCCTTTTGACAACCTTACTAATAGAAAGGGGCTAGCGTGCAATGGCTTTCTTTGATATGGGCTCGCTTCTTCAATCTCCGCTTGCTGCTTTTCATTTTGATACGGTTCATTCCCGTCAATACCAAGAGCCCTCGAGTCTACTTTGGTTAGGGAAGGCATTAAGTTGGTTGATCACTGTTCGCCTCATTAGTGTAAAGCATAACATGAAGCGGATATCAAATCAAAGATTGTTTGGATTGCTATGTGAACCCCGCAGAGCCACTTTCCTTATTTCAACCATGAGCGCCGGGGGGGTGCAAATCCTTATTCCTACTTTTCAATAGGCTTCTTTCCCTCTTTTTAGCCAGTAAATTTTGGCCTCACCATTTCAGAAAAGAGGAAAGATCTTCTCTGTATAAACTGCCGCAGTAAAAACATTATCCAATTTGATCAACACTTCAACTAATTGCATAGAAAAAGTATCCATTTATAAATGCATACAGTAGCTAAGGCTGCAAACTGGTAAAGCTACTAGCAGGTGCCTTCAAATTTGCAATGTTACGATTGGTGCATGATTCCTCAACTTCCAAAAACTAAAGAATCCAAACAGCCAAACCACCATGGACACCCTCTCTCTCTCTCTCTCTCTTATCTTTTTTTTTTTTTTTTTTTTGATAAGTAATAAGTTTTATTGATATCAAAAAGGAACACCCTAGTACACAAGGAGTGTACAAAGGGTCAAGAAATCAAATACAATAATTGCAAGAGTCTAGGAAATCAATAAAAGAAGGGAATGATTGTTTTTGCAAAGCAAACAACCAATCCACTAAAGTTCTAAAAAAGAATAGCTTGAGGTCCGGAATAGATCTCTCAATATCTTCAAAACATCTACTATTTCTCTCCCTCCAAAGACGCCCCATTAAGCAATGAGGAATGATGGACCAAATATAACCATTTCGATGACGACCAAAGTTGCCTTGCCAACACCTTAACAGCCCCAAAACAGTATGCGGCATAACCCAAGTTACTCCAAATAAACCCAAAACCATAGACCATAGGTCCGTAGCAATGGGACAATGAAGGAAGAGATAGTCAACCGATTCACCATTTCTCTTGCACATGTAGCACCAATCCAAAATCCACACCTTCCTTTTTTGTAAATTATCAATCGTCAAACATTTCCCTAAGGCAACAGTCCAAACAAAGAAAGCTACTCTCTTTTATCTTGAAGACGGAAGAGTGATTGTGACAATATTTTGATGTAAAGTTGAGCAATTTTTAGGGAGTTTTAAAGCAATAAAGTGAGTTGTGGAGGGCAGAGAGAGAAAGAGACGGGTATCTGATCTCCAATCTTTCACTTATTTAAGGAAACCCTTAGACCTAAGATACCTTTTTTCTACGTTTTCTTTTGTTTTTTTATAAGTACTTTTTTCTACGTTTTCCATGTGCTCAGCAACAAGAAGGCAAACTTTAGGCTTTCATGTTGATTAATAATTCAAATACTCAGAAAAATATCAATTTATTTGCTGAATTGAGAATTCAATTGGAATCAATTGAATTCAAACATATTTGTAGACTTAAGAACTACTGTATCACAATCAGGATTGCAATTTTAAGCCATTATAAGGTTAACTGGTTGAGAAATCCATCACGCATTCAGGACTTCAATTGAAATGAGGCTCAATCTCTATTCAAGCATGGGTCAACTTGACAAATTTAATGAACCAAACTGAGCCAAGCTCAAGCCGATAGCTTTTTCACAAGCCATGCTCAAGTTTGGTAGTCAAAGCTCAATTCAAGATTGAAGGCAAGAGATATAGTTTCTTCATCAAGAATAACTTCAAGTAAATTGGAATGCTTTGTTTTACTTAATGGAGAGGATGGGTTTTGGGGAGAAATGGGGGAGGTGGATGAAGGCTTGTATCACTACAGTACGTTTCTCAGTGCTTATTAATGGGTCCCCAGCTGGCTTTTTTGGTAGCTCACGTGGTCTTCGTCAAGGAGATCCTTTATCTCCTCTTTTGTTCTTGTTGGTGATGGAGGTGTTGAGTAGGTTATTGAGGAGGACTGAAGAGGGTGACTTTCTTAGGTGGGTTTCAAGCAAGCCCCAATGCAAGAGGAGGTTTGCATATTTCTAATCTTTTGTTTGCTGATGATACTATTCTTTTCTATGATGCATCTAGGGAACAATTATTACACATAAGGATGGTGTTGATCTTTTTTGAAGCTATTACAGGCTTAAGAGTAAATGTTGGCAAGAGCGAAATTGTGCCAGTTGGTGAGATTGGGAATTTGGGTGCTTTGGCTCGCATTCTATATTGTAAGGTAGGGCGTTTGCCTATGTCTTATTTGGGAATGCCTCTTGGGGCTCATTTTAAGGATGCTTCAATCTGGAATCATATTCTAGAGAGGGTGGAGAAGAAGCTCGCTGGTTGGAAGCGGTTGTATTTGTCAAAAGGAGGTAGGCTTACTTTATTGAAGAGTACTTTATCAAGTCTCCCTACTTATTATCTATCGTTGTTTACAATTCCGCAACACATAGCAAACAGACTAGAGAGGATTCAGAGGAATTTCCTGTGGGGGAGTTTTAATGATGTTTTCAAATATCCGCTTGTTGCTTGGGATAAAGTTGTTTGGCCGGTGGAGATAGGGGGTTTGGGGATTCGGAAGATTGGGCTTTTTAACCAAGCTCTACTTGAGAAATGGCTTTGGCGATTTGGGAAGGAAGCTACTCATTTATGGCGTCAGGTAATAGCCACCAAATATGGAGAGGATAGTGGAGGTTGGTGCACTAGAGTTATGAGAGGGACTCATGGTTGTGGGTTATGGAAGAATATCAGGAAAGGTGCAGACAATTTTTTCAGTCATGTGGTGTATGTAGCAGGAGAGGGCAATCGTATTCGGTTTTGGCACGACCCTTGGAGTGGTCCTACTCCTTTGAAGGAATTATACCCAGAATTGTTTGCATGTGCTATGGTTCAGGAAGCTTTGATTTCTAACATGATAATTTTTGCACCAAACGGGGGAGATAGGAGTTGGAACTTCCATTTTCGACGCAATTTTAATGAATGGGAATTGAGGAGATTTTATTCTTTCTATGAGCATGTCTCTGCCAGGATTCCTAGTGGGGAGGGGGAGGATATCTTGATTTGGCAATTGAATTGTAGTGGTGTATTTGACGTGCGATCCTTTTATATTGCTTTATTGAAAGCCTCTTATGTTTCTCTCCCTTGGCAAAGCATTTGGTGTGTAAAGGTACCCAAAAGGGTATCTTTCTTTTTATGGACTGCTACTAGGGGTGGGATTCTCACAATTGATAACCTTGTTAAGAAGAACTTGCCCCTTGTTAACTGGTGTTGTCTATGTAGGAGTGATGAGGAGACTGTGGATCACCTTTTGATCCATTGTAAGTTTGCATCTGCTTTGTGGAGTGAGGTCCTTATTATGTTTGGGGTTCAGTGGGTGATGCCAGACACTATTGTTTCTCTTCTTTTTGCTTGGAGGAATTGATTAGGAACTTACTCTTCAAAGGTTTGGAATTTGGTACCAGCTTACCTTATGTGGTTAGTATGGAAGGAACACAATGCCCGAACTTTTGAGGACGATGAGAGTCCTATAGATAAGTTGAAGACCTTGCTTGCTAGGACTTTGTTTGAGTGGTCTCATATTTGGGGGCTTACGCATTGTAGTTCCTTGTCTGATTTCCTTATTTCTATTAGTCTTTCCTTATGATTTGATTGTATCTGTTTCAAGGGCAGTGTGTTTATAATCGTAAACACATTGTTCTTTTCATCGATAAAACTCTTATTATCTATCAAAAAAAAACTTCAAGTAGCTCAAGGCTTAATGCCACTTGGCTCCTTGGCAGCACTAGTTGCGGCTCTAATTTTGAACAACTACTCAACGATAGCGCAAAAGAAAAGTGAATTCAAGGAACCACATGACAGGCAGTCAGGCACACAAAGAAAGAGACACGCCATTATTTGCAAAGTAGGGGTTTTGATTTCATTGATTGATGCATCATGTGTCGTTGCTATGGGGAGACAGTGGATCATTTGTTGCTACATTGTGACAAGGCTCATCATTTGCGGAGTTTTGTCTTTAGAACTTACGGGATTTCATGGGTCCTCTCAAGATCGGTCGCAGATTTCATTTTTGGTTGGTGGAATTGTTGGGGAAGCATTCATCTAACATTTGGAATTTAGTTCCGTTGTATTTGATGTGGTGTATTTGAAGGGAACGTAATCAATGGACTTTTGAAGATTTAGATAAATCCAATGACCAGTTGCTTACCTTTTTTACTGGTTCACTTTTTAATTGGTCTAGGGCATGGGGACTCACATCTAGTGAATCTCTCCCTTTGAGTCTTAGCTCTCTATTTCTTTGTAATTAGTTTCTTTTCTTTGTTCCTGCTTTTCTCTCTTTATTGTAATCTTTGATATGCTTTGTCCTTCTTTGCATAAAGTAGTTTTTTGAATATACTTTTTTCTTACATTAAAAAAAAAAAAAAAAAAAAGAGGGGCGAGGCGAATGGGGGGGGGGGGGGGGGGTTGGTGAACAAAGGATTAGGTTGTGGAAGAAATATTGTGCTCATCAAAAATAAGGATTACTAATGTCAAATGCAAAGAAAAAAGCGAGAAAAAGGTATAGGACTTGCCTTCAGCATAACTTTAACTGCCAACTCAACTTCCCATTCTTGCGACCATCTTCGAGGAGTTACATTTTTTAGTTCTCTCTCCCATGTCCAACCCCAAGCGTCAGCTAATGTATACATGTCTGACACATCAAACACCTTCCTTTTTCTCAGCTCCTTAAATGCCTCAAATATATCCTCAGGAAACCAGTCCTCATCATCATCATCCTGCATCCATATACAGAACATATTCTAAGGTAAGATTATAGGTCCAAAGACAGATTGTGGTCCTATTCCACAGCTAGTGGAACCCTAATCACAAAAGCAAAAAACCAATATACAGAATTCCACACGTAGCATATACTCTTAAATTTTTCAATTAAAGAATCGAAGCATATCCGACCAAGAAACCAGATATGAAAAAGACTATTATTATAATAATTTAAACATATTAGTGACATTGCTTAGATTGAGGAAACCTATGTAAGTGTACTTGCAGTAAGGCTTAGGAGAATCTGTGTATACAGGATTATCCAAAAGGAAATATTAGGATTTGTGGTTTGAATTATGATTTGAAAAAACTGAATTTTGATGGATGAAAGAAATTTGAAACATGGAAAACTACTTGCTAGAATTTTCTGGCAAAAATAAAAGGTTTTGCTTTTAATGATGTTAAGAGGAATGATTTGCTATCTGGAAGGGTGGAAAATTTTAGGGTTTTGGCTTCAAAAGGAATAGAACGAACTAATTTAGGTTTATAAAAGAAGAAAGAAAGACACTAAGTCTAATATGACTTACAAATTAAAAAAATCAAATATTCTGCTAATACATCCAATCTTCAGTGGATATTCATATTCATAGAAATTATAAAGCCAAAAAGACTAGCATTTCTACTTATTAAAAAAAAAAAAAAAAAAAAGACTAGCATTTATTTTATTTATAAGTTCAAAAAGAATCATATTATATGTGACAAATCACTAAAAATTTGTAAGTCAAGCTGTATTTTTGGACAGTGACCATTAATTCTGCTACACAAATTTCAGGCCTATATTGATTCTCAGGAATAAATAAATAAATAATAATAATAATAATAATCAAGTCTATATTCTTTTTTCTTTAACAAAAATATAATTTCAAAAAAATTGAATTGGAAGGGCATCAAACCTAGTACATGAGACATAAACAAGACATACACAAAAGTAAATAAAAAAGGAAAAAAAGAACATCCAAATTACAGATAATTACAAATATGAAAAAGGCCCTGGAAGAAAACTCTCAAATCATCATCTAATTGATATAAATAACAGTAATTTTAGTCTAACATTATAAAACAGTTCCTTCAAAAGTCCTAGCATCCCTCTCTACCCAAATACTCCACATGCATGAAGATATTGTATTCTCACATTTTAGGCTTGTTTTTCTTAATAAAAATTCTTACATTACTTATCAAAAAAAAAACATGCAACTCCTATTAATCGTTGGAATCTGAGTTCTTGATTTGTGCCACTGTAGTACACTTACAATGTACTTGCTTGGCTTTTTTTCTTAATAAAAATTCTTACATTACTTATCCAAAAAAAAAAACGTGCAACTCTTCCAGACTTTCATATCTTCTTTTGGAACCGAAACAGTAGCATCAGGTTAAAAAATTAACCTATTGAGTTGATATCAGAAACTTAAACAGCCACCCCCCCACCCCCGAAAAAAGAAAGGAATAGTAAGAAATGAAACCATTACAGACTTTAATACCTCCACTGATATTCGAGAGGATCTTCTCCTCGACTTTTTGGATGAAGTAGTTGTTTGATCAGAATCTTTCAACAATTGAACTCCAATCATTTGAAGTGGCTTTTTGGTTTCGACCCCCTTATCCTTTACCCTGTCTCCATCTTGGCTCTCAGTCTGGTCTACATCCTCCTCCTCATCAGTCTCATCATCCTCCACCTCTTTTGCAGCATCTTCTACATCAGCATCATCCAACACATCTGGAGGTTCTAATTTGCTCATGTCCAGAGGCTTCTCATGATCATCACTAAATCCTTCTCCAAGGAAGCGACGTTTCCAGAACTCTGTATTTCCTTCTTCAAGCTTGATCCGAGATATTAGTTCATCAAGCTCTTCATCAACCTGCCAGATGAAAAAAATACAGATTGATATATGAGTATTCAGGAAATATGTATATGATTTAAGAGTAAATTAATAAGAGGAGATTAACCTCTTCTTCTTCCTCCTCAATGGGAGGAACCCATAGAGGCCGACCACGAGAGCGGTTTATTCTCCTTGCTTTTTGCACACGCTGGTAAAGAACATTTCTAGTTCCATCAGTTGGCAGACCTTGTGCTTCTAGTTCTTCCTTCAGTTCAGATACTATCATCTTACTAGCAGCCTTGGGTTTTAAAACATTCTGATCGGGGCCTTTTATGATTTTCTTTAACCATTCCTCCACTCTGATATAATCAGATTCTGATGCATCCCCTAGAGCTGAAGGTCCTTCATTCTGTAAGGTTTTCAAAAGCTTTCGGTGGTGTTCCCTCAAATCCTCAATACATCTTTGCTTAAAGGAGGTTTCAATGGGATTAGAGTATATAAATCCAGCAACATCTGGATCTAGAGGAGTTTTCCCCCTTCTAGGTACCCATCGCTTGCGGTCACCAGTAAGCCCACCCTCTTCAATATACCTGATTCATGTGCAAAGACACTCAATACCTTACAATAAAGTTATGATCAGGGCATGCACTAGACCAATGGTAAAACATGCCTGGAAAAAAAATGAAGAAATAAATGATCAAATAAAATATTTGAAGCAAAATAAAACGTCAAAAGACCCATCAATTTCTATTCAATATTTGAGTTATGATTCCACAAGCAACAGGTAAAGATGCTAGTTCATGAGAATAGGACTCATATAGGCATGGAATAAAGGGTCTTTAATTGGGAAACTGGGAAAAATAATAGATACAATGACCAGAAGGAGAATAAACAAATTCACCCTTAAGTGGCTAGGTGAGAAATCTAGGTAAGTTGAACATACAAGATATAAATTACAATATCCATAAAAAGATAAAAATAAAAATGGGGAAAGGATAATCGTAGATAAAATTCTTGAAGAATTGTTGAGGTTATGATGATAGAGGATAAGATTTTATTAATAAAACTTGATTTAAGAGAAGAGACAATTAACATAGTTACAATGTATGTTCCTCAAATAGAGTTGGAAGAAAACATTAAGAAATAAATTTTAAATATATGAATTGATGCATGTGTTACCAACTTGGATATTTTAATTGGAGAAGACTTGAAGGATAATGTTGGAGAAGATGGGGATTTGAATGCTGTAAGGAAGAATCAAGAAATGCCACTTTAGACTTCACAACCATAAGTGAATTGATATTGATGAACACTTTGATTCAAGAAGAGATTCACACACAAATTACCATCAAAAGTTGGACAATCATTAGCCAAACAGATTTCATCCTTACTCCAAAATTTGATAGTAAATTTTGTATAAATTGCAAAGGTGATACAAAGAAAGAATGTAACCACAACATAAGCTGCTAGTACTAGATATTTGTATTAGAAGATGGAAAGAAGATACAGTAGACAGAGAACCCAAGAATTAGGTGGTGGAGCTTGAACAAAGGAGATATTTTAAACTGTACAAATTGCCATGGAATTAAGTTTCAGTCACATGATGAAACACTGGGAAAAAGTGATAGTGCATAGATTAACACACAAAATAACAATATTGAAGAATCAATTTAGTTTCATGCCAAGATGGCCTACCATGAAAGCTATTTTGCTATTTAGAAGCCTAACGATGAAATATTGAGAAGATATTTGTCTATACAATATTCTTACATTTGTCTACATCTAAGTGGCAGAGAGACAAAATTTCTTAATATAATACAGATATAGATTAGAAACAATGTTGCTGTGCACAATAGGGGAACAGAGCATTCAGCAAATTTAAAAATAAGAAATCATAGAATGGAGGGCTAAAACTTATAACATAATACAAAATTGTATTAAAAAGACATGAAGGTCTCTTTTTTCATTGTGTTCATTCCTGAATATGCTTGATCTTTTACTTAGAGAGTTTGATATGTTGTTCCATGTATACTCCCTGTGTACTTGGTATTTTCATCAATGAAAATGTTGCTTAGCTCTAGTACGCAGTAACGCACACTTTTTAGCTTGCAATTTACACTCAATGAAATAACTAAAATAATAAATATCAATGTATAGACTCGCAGCACTGTAGTAATGTATTGATTATAAAGCAAACCTAGCAATGTAATCAATCTCATATCCAAGTTCAGCTTCTTCTTGTAGAGGTTCAATCCATGAGCTCACTAAAGACCGGTACTTCCTGCTCAAGATCATGGCTCGTGGTGGAATTGGTTGGTTATCTTTTGCCATAGCTTCTAAAGCTTCTAGCAACTCAACAATCCTGCCTGGATTTAAACATGACTACTAGCTCAGAAACATTTCTTAGTGAGGTCAAATGAAGAAAAATCCAAAATGTAAGTAAAAAACACGTTGAAAAAATATATATTGTTTGAACCTACCAAATTATTAAAGAGATAGTGATCCCACAGCTGTAATAAACCTAAAAGCTAGAACAATAAACTATGGGTAGAAGCACTACAAACTAACCTGAAAAAATGTATACTGAGTTTTAATTAATGATAGAATTTGAACAAAGATAATGACTACTAGAAGGTCCTAATACAACATCTGGTGACATAACTTGTGATTCCATTGTAGACTAAGAATTAATTATTTTCTAAACAGAAACCTTCCAAGCTACTATGCTAGATCCTAAAGTAAAAACCTAAACAACAATGGCCAGCCTCATACATGGCTCAACTCAAATAGTCAAGCCCTCATTACATAAAAATTATTAGTCAAAATAATATTGTTATCAACAATTCAACATACAAAGGATTAAATTATTTTGTAAGTTTGTAGCACATGTTGAAACAGCAAAATAGAGAGCAATTCCAATGCACACTGAAAACGAAAAAGAAGACTGGAGAGAAACTAGAAATTATGCCTCAAAACAAACACGCAACTCCATCATTAACATTTAATTTTTGTTATTACAATTAATCAGGTTAGTGTAGGGGGTGCTTTATAAACATTGTCGGTTTACTACCTCAAAGCATAAAAATTTGGAATAGATGGGTCCTAATATGGTGTCAAACTTTGGCTTGAGAGGTCACTTGTCCAACAAAATAAGCATGTGAAGTGACAGATTTAATCATCAATAATAATTCTGACACTCCTGAACACATGGGTTTTTGAACTTAAATGGGAAAAGACAAATTTTGGATAAAAAACCCTCTGCTATAAAACCATACTATTAACCATTAATCCCAAAAAGAAGAAATTATTACAAAATGGACCAAAAGAGTAGATCAGATTCACCAACATTAACGCTACCTATGTTTATAGACTTGAATAGATTTGCTTGGCAAGTAAAATCTCTCCTACACCTATGTTTAATAGAAACTTAAACATACTTAATTTCTATCTTATGTACACCCCCTGTGGACCTGGATTTTCGATTAATATAATTCTGTTATTTGGTCTATTGATCTCCCCTTGGAAGGAGGAACTTTTGCTTGGTCTAATTCTCAAGAAGTCGCTTCGAAGGCTAGGCTGGATACATTTTTGTTCTCAGCAGATTGGGAGGATAAGTTTCCTACGGTTTGCCAGCGAAGAATGTCTAGGTTATTATCGGATCACTTTCTGACTGTCCTAGAGGGTGGTTCTTTTCATCGGGGCAAGAGGCTTTTTAGATTTGAGAACATATGGCTTAAGGATGACGGTTTTGTGGATAGGGTGCATTCTTGGTGGGAATCTTATCATTTTCAATGTGCTACGAGTTTTGTTTTGGCAAACAAACTAAAGGTTTTGAAAAATGATTTGAAAAAATAGAATGTGGAGGTGTTTGGACATGTAGAAGCATGGGGGAGACAGTTGTGGAGGGATCTTAGTGGACTGGAGACTATTGAGGAGAGTCATGGAATAACGGATGAGGAAAGCTAGATTTGGAAAGAATCCAAGGTGAGCTAGAAAAAACTTCTCTTTTGGAAGAAATTTGTTGGAGGCAGAAATCTAGAGTGCTTTGTATTAGAAGGAGACAAGAATACTAAATTTTTCCATCATATAGCCAATTCTCACAAGAGGTTAAATTCCATAGATAGGCTTATGGTGGATGGAGAACTATCCTCGGATCCGAAGGACATAGTAGAGTGCATTTCTCATTTCTATAGGCAGCTTTATTAAGAGAATGTAGTTAAATAGACCTGTCCTTAATGACGTGGAATAAACTAGAATTTCTAAAGAAGATGCTATTTGGTTAGATAGGCTGTTTGACGAGGAAGAGGTGTATGGGGTGCTTAATGGCTTTAATGGTGATAAGGCTCCTGGCCCGAATGGGTTTTCCATGGCATTCTTCTAGTCTTATTGGAGTGTTTTGAAGAAAGTGATTGTGGAAGTCTTTCAGAACTTCCATACTCAAGTTGTTTTTGAGAAGAGTCTTAATACTTCTTTTCTTGCCCTAAAAAGGCAAATGCTATGGAGATCAAGGATTTTCGGCCTAACAGTCTAGTTGGTGGGGTTTATAAGCTTATTTCGAAGGTGTTGGCTAATCGGTTCCAAAGGGTGGCTAATGGGCTTATTTCAAATTCTCAGAATGCATTCATGAAAGGTAGAAAAATTTTGGATTCCATGTTAATTGTTTGTGAATGTATTGATAGTAGATTGAAGACACAAATTCCTAGGGTGTTGTGTGAGTTGGATGTGGAGAAGGTGAATGATCATGTGAATTGGAGTTTTTTAATGTATTTGTTGTAGCGTTGTGGGTTTTTGGATATGTGGAGAAAATGGATTATGTGTTGCATTTCTACTGTTAAATTTTCCATCTTGATTAATGGGATTCCTTCGGATTTTTTTGGAAGCACTAGGGAAATTAGGCAAGGGGATCCTCTATCTCCATTGCTCTTCGATGTTGTCATGGAGGCTTTGAGACGTATGTTGGATGTGGCAGCAGCTACTGGACAATTTTCGAGTTTCTATGTAGGTTCTACCCCTAGTACTTCGATTAGGGTGTCTCATCTTTTATATGTAGATGACACTTATTTTTTGTGATACTAACCCTAATCAGTTAGTTACTCTGAGGGAGATTCTAACTAGATTTGAGGAAGCTTCAAGTTTAAAAATTAACTTGGGAAAATTAGAATTGGTACCGGTTGGAGAGGTACATAATTTGGATGTGTTGGTGGGGCTGTTGGGTTGTAGGCATTCTTCCCTTCTTTGAAATATTTGGGACTTCCCTTGGGCGCTAAAGTCAAGGAGCTATCAATCTGAAATCCTATATTAGAGAAGATGGAGCAAAGACTAGGAAGATGGAAGAGGCTTTATTTATCTAAGGGGGGTAAGGTAACTCTTATTAAAAGTACCTTCTCCTCCTTACCTACTTATTTCATTTCCATTCTTCCTGTACTTGGGAAGGTTACTAATTGCATGGAGAAGTTACAGAGAGATTTTCTTTGAAGCAGTAGTAGTGGGGATGCTAAATTACACCTGGTGAAATGGGCTAGGGTTTGTAAGCCAATGCAGGTGGGGGGGTTAGGTATAAGACGATTGAGAAGTTTTAACTCTGCCTTGTTGGGCAAATGGTTATGAAGGTATGATTTAGAGAGATGCATTATGGAGGAGGATTATAGAGACGAAATATGGGAATATTTTGGGTGGTTAGTGCACGAAAATGGTGACAAGTGTGTATGGTGTTAGCCTCTGGAAATTTATTACAAGTGGCTGGTTGATTTTTTCTAAACTCCTACGGTATGATATGGGTAATGGAATTAGAGTGAAGTTTTGGAAGCATGTATAGTGTGGGGATTGTACTCTCAAAGAGGCTTTGGCAAGGAACTCTTCAGTGGCGAAGGTTATGTGTTGGTTTGGTGGGAGGATTCATTGAAATTTTCATTTTCATCGTTCATCGCAAGATTGGGAGGAAGATTCTTTTGACAGATTTATGGACACTGTTTACACTTCGAAAGTGCGTGGAGTTGGCCTTGATAAGGTTATTTGGATGCCAGTAAGGAGTATTGAGGTTAGAGGTTTTTATCTTTCTTTCTACCCTCCTACTCTTTTCTTTTCTTTTTTGATAAGTAAAACAAAATTCATTGATAAAAAAAGAGAGACACCCAAGTACACAGGGGGTATACAAGGGTGAACAAATCAAGAACAAACATTACAAAAATCAAGTAGATCCAAAATAGAAGAAAAAGGATGGTTCCTCCACACAGAGAACCAGTCCAATAAAGTTCTGAAAAATAGAAGCTTGATGTTAGGCATGGAACGCTCGATGTCATCAAAGCACCTAGTATTTCTCTCCTTCCAAATGCACCACAACAAACAATGAGGAACGACCATCCATATATCTCCATTACGATGGTGACCAAATCAACCTTGCCAGCAAGCTAATAGCCCAATGACAAACATTGGCATAACCCAATAAACTCTAAATAAACCAAACACCATATCCCACAACTCCAAAGCAACCGGGCAATGAAGGAAAAGCTGGTCAACAGATTCACAATTACATTTGCACATATAACACCAATCCAAAATGCAAACCTTTTTTTTCCTTAAATTTTCAATAGTCAAACATTTCCCCAAAGCAACAGTCCAAACAAAGAAAGCCACTCTAGAGGGAATCTTCTGTTTCCAAATGCTTTTCCAAGGGAAAAACTGCTCACTATGGCCAACTAGGAGATGATAGTAGGCACTAACCGTGAACCCCTTACTCTTACAAGGCAGCCAACATCTCTTATCCTCCCCGAACCCCCTTACAGGAGTGCAATAAATGGTATTGATGAAGCTCCAGAAAGCTTCCAATTCCCGATTATGCACATTCCTACAAAAATGAATCTCCCAATGGAGGACACCATTGGTGAACCTCATTAGATCCGCCACACTTGCCTCTTTGCTACGACAAATCCTAAATAATTCAGGATAGCGGTCAGCGAGAGAATAAGAACCACACCAACTATCTAGCCAAAACTGCACTTTTGAACCATCTCCAATTTCAAACAGAAAAAAATGAGATAAAGAGTGCCACCCCTTTCTAATATTTTTCCACAAACTGACTCCATATGGACCAGAGGAAGAGCTAGAACACCAACCACCCCAATCACAACCATACTTCACCTCTATCACTTGACACCAAAGAGCATCCCTTTCATGCCCAAATCTCCATAACCACTTCCCTAATAAAGCTACATTGAAAGTTCTCAGGTTCCTAATCCCCAACCCACCTGAAGCAAGCGGAGTACACACCGTAGACTAATCAACCAGATGAAATTTAGGCTCATTTCTACCCTCCTACTCTTTCTTTCCCTTGGAGGTTGGTGTGGCAATCGAAGGTTCCTCCAAGGGTGGCTTTCTTTTTATGGTCAGCTTCTTTAGGTAAGATTCTTACAACTGATAACCTTCGCAAAAGGCGTATTATTGTTCTTTACTGGTGTTACATGTGTAAGAGGTGTGGAGAGTCGGTAGATCATCTTCTGTTTCATTTCCCCCAAGTTTTTGAGTTGTGGTCTTTGGTGTTTTGTTTGTTTGGTCTTCATTGAGTTATGCCTCATAAGGTAATTGAGATGTTTAAGTCTTGGCAAGGTAAATTCGGGCGACATCGCAATATAGAATTTTGGAGAATTGTGCCGCATTGCTTGATGTGGTGTATTTGGAGCAAACGAAATGCTAGATGCTTTGAGGGATGTGAACAATCTTTGATAGAGATTAAGTCCTTTTTCTTACATACTCTCCTTGTTTGGAGTGCGGCATTGCCGCATTTTTCTTGTTTTTCCCTTCTTGTTTTACTTGGGTTGGCCATTTTTCTTAATAAAATTTTTTGTTACCTATCAAAAAAAAAATATAATTCCATTATTTATCCAAAAAAAAAAATCTATCTTATAAATCCTTAGTTTAAACACAAGCAAGCACATACAAGGCTAAGAGAAACTACTAGAAACCCTAGACTAAACTTAACCCTAATAAGCCTGATCTCCATTGCAGGCTGCACGTAAGAAAGTTGTTGGTTCAATTTGCATGAAGTTTTACCAAAACAGGGGTTGTTAGGTAAGTCCATATTTTCTAGAATGATCTGCACAAGAGACCCATGAGTCATATTTTATGTTTTGAGTTCTTTTTCTATTTGGTTTAGAAGTTCTTAATTAATTTTATTTCTTATTAGGAGTCTGATTCTTCCTAGGAAAATATTCTTTAGAAGTCCTAATCTTCTAGGAAACAATTTGGCAATTTAGTCCATAAAATTGAGATAGAGCTTTAAGGGTGTAATTGCCTTCATATTATTTGTTTCTAGTTCAATTTAATGTTTCAACGCCAAACAACCATCAAATTCCTTCAAGATCCAATCTTTATTCACCTAACCATATTTGAACCCTTCAACTATAAACCTCATTCAAGAATCCTTCAAGGTCATATAGGAATCCTAACATAGTGTCGAATTTCTAAGATCCAACATCAAAATTGCTATCAGAGCCCATTAAAGCTTATATCCTCCATCAACCACTTAGGACAATGAAACACTTTTGGACTTGATTTATTTCATGTATGATCTAACAACTATTACGTAAGAGATGACAGAAAAGACTTGACAGACAGCTGGACACTATTTTAACATCTACAAACAATTTTAGGCATTGACACTCTCACTATTGCAAAATGGCATAAGTCTTGAAGAAGTATCTTGCATGATAGTTTGGTTCCCATGCTACCTGGCTTATAAAAATTAACTGCAGATTGGCATAACTTCTAGCCACCACTATTGCATAAATTTTGGGCTACAATTTATTCAAGCACGATTTTAGATTGCATGGTTCAAAATCTCTAGCCAATATGTATTGAAAGAAAGGAAGAAATCAAATGATTAGAAATATGTATTACTGTTAAAACATAATATAGTATATGCACACCTTCTCGACATAAAGCCCGAAGATACAAAGATAGCGGATCCCCAAAGTTTCCTTCATTATGTAAAACTCTAGTTCCGCCTTCAAAGCGTTTAAGGGCACGAAAATGCCGAATAGCTTCTCTTACAACACAATACTTGGTAAAGCACTCCACCAACAGCCTGAACATGAATGCATAATGTTATCTACCGATTATTGGAATTAGAAAAGAACAAGAGTTGAATTTAAGATAGTATCAAAAAATCTATAACGCATTCAGCTTTTAGTTCTATATTCATGTATTTCTAGGCAGACAAAAAGAAAATTTTGGCTCCATGTAGCAAAAGGCAGAGAGCAAAGAAAAATTATTTCAGAAAAACCAGTTGTGTAAATGCATATTTGGTCCCAAGAGCACCAGGAAAGATGAAGAAACCACCTTAAATTAAGGTAAACTATATATGCATCTCCTGTCAAGAATTTTACGACAGTGGTTAGAGTCAAAGCTTATGCTTTCCAAGATCGTTTTGAATAAACAACACTATGCATTGTGCTTGTTGCTTATACTTTTTTTTACTTTGTCCAAGGTAGACAGAGAAAGCTTCATTGCCACCTCTCACCTAACCAAAGAACAATCATGCTATACCAGTTTACATGCAATTCTAATAACAGACCACTAATCAAAGGCAAATAATTTGACCATTCTTGTATCTGAATTCAAAAATGCCCCACAGGTATTGCTAGAAAAGGAACTAGGAAAGGAATCTAGGATCCCTTCCTGAAAGGATTTGATGTGTTTAAAGAAAGTCAGATATTAATTTAGGAATCCTATACTCCAAGAGTCAATCATTGATTATTGAAGGAAAAGAGTAAACTGTTATACCAACAGAATCAGCGTAACACCTTGACAACTTATATTATTGAACTCAATAATTCTAAACCTAGTTAATGAACAATAACCATTTTTATGGAACAAGCAAGCTCATCCATAACCAATATAAAGAGATAAGTACTCATTTTTAATTGCTTGATATTGACTATTATTATAGTCAAAGCTCATCGACTAACTATTATTGCAACAACTCAGTTGCAGTTTGTTCAAAGAGACACATAATCGATGGCAACAAAAACCCTACTCAATGTTTATGTCTCAAGTAACAAGAGTTAACCTATTTCAAAAATAATAAGAACAACAACACCAATAAAAATTTATTAAACATGATCTCATTTAATATATATTTATTAAACATGATCTCTAAGATAGGAAAAATACAAAATAATATAAATTTCACGTAAACGATTTACCTAAGTTTCAACTGAAAAAGGTTTCCTTAAGATTAAGATTCATAGAAAGAGGCTTGCTTACGCATGGGTCTTCACATTAGGCTGCAAACGCTTGTGGTCTTCAACCATCATTCCCAGTAACTCAGCAACATCTTGCACCCTACAAGTGCGTTATAACAAAACCCCAAGATAATGTATGTTATACATTAACTTGAAATTTTCAAGTTCAAAACATAGAAACTAAAGCACGCCAATAAAGATAACTTTCTAGAGAAAATTTTTTTTTTTTTTTGGATAAGTTAACTTTCTAGAGAAAATACTCCTGAACTGTGCTTTTTCATGCAAAACTAAAGCATAGACGTCATTAATTGTCAATTAGATAATACAACAAGATTATATAAATTGCGGGTAGTTTTCTCACTCTTTTTTTTTTTTTTTTTTCCTTTCATGTAAAAGGATTGTGGAGATCTTTGTTTCAGAATTTTCATTCTTCAATAAAAACGATTGTTTTCATCTGCTAATCTTGAATCTCGGTTTCTGGTTTCATATTAGCAATAAGAGTAGTGCTCCAGAGGCCTTGTAATTTCAACTAGCAGCAGCTAGCACCAAGCGTTGTTGCAACAGGATCATCAATCAACATTTTTATTGTGGATATTATCGAGTTACTTTTCTTAATGGAAGGATATTCTTAAAGGCAATTACAATTTACAACATTCATAGTGGTCACATAATTATTTTGTATGATGGCTTATCTTAATTACTTGCTATGATGGCAACTTTTAATTACTATTACATATGTAAAACAAAAAAAAAAACTAGTTTTGAGTTTTGACTTTACATAAAAATGAGATGGGACCCACCTGATAATTTGATTTGTCTTAGTGTTCACTTTTTGACAATTATAATTTACTTGTATTCATATCCATTCACGCACACCAAGCATTCTTCTTGGGAGACATGACTGTTGTGCCAGTCTATGAGTCTATGACCTTCAGCAAAATTGGTGGGGTAAACTATTATGCAGTAAGGGATTGTGCAGTGCCAAATGCTGTGCCTATCTATGAACTTTTGTCCAATCCAATTTAAAATCATGAGCTAAGTGTTAGATAGCCCCACGTATTGCTCACCAGTAAATTCGTACATGTAATAAATTCAGTGACTCTCCCCCTCTAAATTCATATATGACGTAAGAAAGAAAAAACATTTCTAACCAAGTGAAACTGTGATACTTCTACCCTTTAAATTGGAAGGGATTTAGGGAGAAAATGGAAGGTTGGAGGATTCTGCAACAAGGGAAGGCTAGTAGGCAAACCACTGAATATTTGTGCCATTGATAACCGGAAAATGAGAAGAAAAATGTTTAACGTGGTAAATTATATGACCTTCAACTGATTTACCTTTTTCTAAGAATATTCAAATTGGAAAATCCTAGAGAGGAATAAGCAATTGATAAAATGAATAGAATGAACCCTGAGGAATGAGCACGGTCAAGGGCGGAACTAGAATTTTGTGAATGGGGGGCCAAAAATAATAACAATATAAAATTGAACCAATTTAATGGTGTCATACATGAAATACGAAGAGTTTGGGGGGCTAACCATATCTCTTTTGAAAATTTTAGGAAAATTCAAGGGTAAAAATCTAATGTTTGAGAATTTTTTTTTTTTGGGGGGGGGGGGGGTGCCAACCATATATTTTTTGAAGAATTTAGGAAATTTTAGGTGTAATTTTATAATATTAGAAAAGTTTGGGGGGCTCACTTCTAAATGGGTCCGCCCCTAAGCACGGTCAAGATGGAGTATATTGGCATGGGAAAACAATCAGTATATAACAGTAAGTCTGGAGGAAACTCCAATACACTTGTTGATCCAACAAAAAGAAGGAATCCAAAAACTTGATCACGACAATAAGTAATTAAATGAAATTTGGCACATTGGTAGGAGTTCCATGTTCTTGGGAACTTAACCCCAAAAATAGGGTTCAATAATTTTATTTTATTTCATTTTCTTCTTGACAAAGATAACGTTGGGAACCTTTCTAAAGAAGACCCTTTTTACTCGACTAAAGCTAGTAAAATTTAAGGGCAACATATTATTGAGTTTTCATTTCTTGGTTTAATCAAAAAATTAGGGCTGTCAAAGCACTCGACTAGGGATTTTACCCTAAATACTTTGAAGAATCAAAACATTGTTGCTCATAAATAAACCAAATCTGGTCTTGCTGATATGCTACTGAAGTACCTGTCATAAGATTCAGCTCTTGTATACGCTTGGATCAGCCAATTATAAGTCTCAGTATCAGGTTTCATATAATCTGTTATAAAAAATAATATAATCTGTTATGCAAAAATAATTACAAGTATTTAACACCCAGGGGGAAAAAAAGATAATTAAGTACAAACCTTGAACAGTTGAAAACAGGTTGGAGAGTTCATTTAACTAAATTAAACCTACATAATGTAATTATGGAGTCTATTTCAACAATTGAATCAATGAAGTTAATATTGCGGAGGTTAAATAGAGGATTACATATTATTCTGTTAAACTAATTGGTTTCAAATTATGGATATTGTAAAGTTTCAAAGTCATAGACATTTCCAACTTCCAAGGGAAATGACATAGATAGAATCGGATACTATGAAGCACCAAAGGAAAGAAAAACAGTGTGAAAAGAAGCAAAAGTCAACCAAGAGAGCTTAAAACCCTTTGGCAAACCAAAAAATAAGACTACAATTTAGTTTTATTTTTTAATTAACAAGTGTCAAATATGTAGCAAAGTTTAAATCGAGGGATGCCCCTTGACCAATTTTTGCATGTAAAATGCATCCAATTAATTTGATAAAAATTGGGCTAATATGAGAAAGCATTGCAACTCTCAAAAAACAAGCACATTCACTAAACCCGCACTAGGCCTATGCATAGTAGAAACCTCCTTGCAGAAGAAGGCATTGGCCGGAACTATTTTAACTAGTGACATTGATTTGTCTTGACATAGTTTTTGTTTCCCTTTCCACTTTATTTCCTCTTCAATTGTATTTGTTGAGGAATTTCTTCTATCTCTACCCTTTTTTCTATAAGTAAATATTTCATTTATTAATACGTAAAAGAGGCGCCACCCATGTACACAGGATGTATACAACAGGTATACCAATATTAAACACTAAAAGTAAAGCAATCAAACATCTCAGGAGATGTAACAAAAGAGAACAACCCCAAGGATTTATCCTCTATCTCTTCTCTTCTCTTTTTTCCTTTACATCAAAACTCATGTTCCTTATCAAAAATGTGGTTTTCTGTAGTGGATCCATTCAAAAAGCGGGTAAAATAGAATAAAAACAACTAGAAAACTACTAATTCATATATATTGTAAAATAACCAAAGTACATCTTTAGTGGAACACATACACTAAAATGGCCACACCAATTCCCATGGCAAAAATCTTATCAAAGTCAGTTAGCAACTGGGCAATCATCATATACCATTAATGATAGTGCACTACCGAAAAAGGCATAAGCTTCCCAAACATTTATGAAACAAAGCAATTGCCCTGTAACTAATTCTGAATAAATGAACTGAAGTATGGCTCTATGGGAGGAGGTTGGTCCACCAATGCCGCAAATGGGCTGTATGGAGTTAGCCTTTGGAAAAATATACAGGGAATGTGGAATCTCTACCTTCATCAACTTCAAGGGGGGTGATTAAGGAGTCTTTCCTTGAGTTGCATCATATTGCATAGAATAAGGAAACTAGTAGAGGTCATATGCAATCACACAATCCATTCACTGGGAGTCAAAAATTTACTAGGGAAGCACATGCATGGATACGGGCATGGATACGGGCACGGGTACAAGTACGGATACGGTACAATGACATGGTAATTTTTGAAAAATTAGGACACTAGTCAGCTAGGATACGTATATATATATATATATATATATATTTTTTTTTTTTCAAATTTTACAAAATTTGTTTTATAACAAAAATTTTATTTGTTTTTAAATAATTGTTAATAATTCTTTTGTAAGTATATTAAAGCCTAGCCTATATATATATATATATATATATATATATACTTGTATCTATTTTCTACCTAAATAATAATAAAAGAATAATAAAAAGTTAACTCATAAAAGAAAATTTTAAAAAGTTGGCTTAGGACACACGAACAAAACAAAAGGGCAAAAGGGGGAAATCACTAACCTAAGCACACACGGACAAAAGTCACAAAAAAAGGGCAAAAGGGGGAAATATGAATTTGGATCTGTCCTTCAGTCCTTCCAGTGTGAGAAGAAGAAGAAGCCGAAGAAGAAGAAGTCAAGAAGACGAAGACGAAGACGAAGACGAAGACTAAGACAGAGAAGAGATCTGTGATGAAGAAGAACAAGAACATCTGCGAAGAAGAAGAAGAAGAAGAAGAAGAAGAAGAAGAAGAAGAAGAAGAAGATTTGCGATGGGCTGGGTT